>JAUMHP010000065.1:2318268-2359801 GCA_032361065.1 Enteromius trimaculatus
AAAATTAGCGTTTTTAAAACTATCTTTGAGAAATTTTAAAACAAACTATATTACAAACTTTCCATTAAGACCCTAAAGAATCATATAAGCTCTTATAAGAAAATTGGCTTTGTATGACTCATTAAAAAAACATTAAATAAGCAGTAGTTGGTAATTGTGGTATGGTAATGCATGTTAAATAAGTTCTTTTTTTTTACTGATTTTAATCTTTATTATATATTAGTTAATAGAATTAGCTGATTTCTTCTCATTTGCTAATTTGTCCTGCATTACTTCCTCCAGAGTTACCTTATTACTGATGGATAATTATTCTAGTTTTACCAGATAATGTACTTTGTAAATAAATAAATCACCAATAAATACTGCCCCAAAGCATTATTAGGTATTACACTACTACTATTATTAATCATCACTAAACTCTTAAACATATTCACTCTCTTATGCTAAAATATAAACAGTTTTTGTACCTGCTAGTTCAGCTAACTAGGTTTCCCTTACAGTTTTGAAGTAAACAGTGCAGATTTGGAAAGAGCAGAAACTGAAATACCAAACTAAATTACTAACTGACAATATCTACAATTTGTTCTCCCTTTATTTGTGTATAAAATTAGTTTTCGACCCACAAGTAAACCAGGGAATTTCTCAGGGCTTTCTACTGTCAGTCCTTCCCTGCTGTCATTCACAAAAATCCCCTGTGCCTTGCATGTTTGTTTATTAAATATTTTGGCTAATCTGATTATGCTTTCAGTTAAGACCGCAGTACACATTTTACTAGGTTTAAATCCATTCCGAAAAATTCCACAGATTTCCCCTCAAATATAAATAAAGTCTGCAGATTACAGTACGTCTGGGCCCATCCTCTCGATGGTAGAGCGCTTATGATGCCTTTAAGTGCTGTTTAGGTGTCTTTGGAAGCAAGCTCATCTGTACACTGCCGTATTAGAGCATGGTGCATTACTGTAAAGATGACAAGTCTCGACACAGGAGTTCCAGATGAAACAAAATTTCCCAATGCCTAAGAAAGATTTCCCACTATAAAATCAGATACCTCCATAAAACCTTGCACACCAAATCTTCACAAAGCTGTTCCCTGGTTCTAATCCTGCATGAATGATATAGGATTTCACACCAAGTTCAGTCTTCACATACCGGTTCTTCAGTTCATCCATTCCGATATTCCTCCCACTCTACGTGCGAGTGGTGTTGGTTTCTCTGAATTAGCTTTGCCTCTAAAGCAACACTTTAGAAATTCAAACATCCTGTGACCAATTCTGACAGGCTTTTCATTCACAAGAGGCATGCACACATCCCATACAAATAATTACACCTACTCAGGTTTATTTCTTTTCTTTTTTTTTCTGCACTTTTGAGTTTTTCTTTTGTCGAGTCACACAAAATAAGTGGATTGAGCGCCCACGTCCACTCTCATGTCTCCCAACTTCACACCTCTCTGCTGGTCCTCCACACCCACCTTCCTCATTTCAGCCGACACAATGTGGAGAATATTGCCTCCCACATGCGTTAAGACAGCTGGCCTTGGTTCCTTCACTGGCCAAAGCATGATTAATCACTTGATAAGACGAGTAGCAAGAGTTGGCTGGAGAGCCAATATAAGTCTCTCAAGACGGATCATTTCTGACCCAAACACACCTGATGATCGACAAACCTTCCCTCATGGTAGAAGACAAATGAGCTGATCGGGGCACGGTCTGGCTGGAATAAAGGAAGAAAAAGTTATGCCACAGCGTGAGCGTTGAGTCAAAAGTAGTAATGGATCGCCAGAGATATCCGCAACAGGCTGTAAACAAGAAGCCTGATACAAGGAGAACCGAAAACTCAATTTAAAAAGACATTTATAAACATATTTGCCTCCAGCTGACCTGATCTGCTCGGGAGGTGGTCGAAAACAAAGATCAATATGCCTTTGCAGTGCAGGCTGACGTGCCTCTACTGTACAGTACTTACAACTCACACAAACATACCTATACATACAACTCAATGCAGTTTCTAGCTGAAATGTGCTCTAGTGACAGTACTCCTTTTTACACAAACTACTTTTTACAGGGCAGATTATTGATTAATAACGACGGATTTCTGTGTGGTTTATTGTGTAATACTAGTTCATTAATATTACTCAGTACTTAAATGTATAATGCAAGGACACCTTAAAATAAAGTGTAACAGCATTTTGTAATCCCGGTACTTTGTCGTAACGCTAACAGTTATGTGATGTTTTTGCTAGGTTAGCTAGCTAGCTATAGTACACCCAACTGAAAATGTAATGTTTACTGTTGTACTTTAGCATTATTGAAACTATTTCGTACTGTAAAGCTGCTTTCCCTGCTGAGCTGGTTAGGTATGTTTTGAAGCTGGATGCTGGTTTGAACTGGCCCTTTGCTGGTTTAGCTGGTTCCTAAGCTGGTAGGACCAGCATAAGCCTAGCAAAGGACCAGCTTATGAGCATGATGCAAGGATGGGTTAGGGTTGAACTGACATTGACATTTAATGTTTAATGAACTGAATTGAATCAACACTGAATTGATTTGAATGTTTGGTGGTGTTGCTTATCGCTGAATTGTACTAGTTTGATAATTAATGAACTGAAACAACACTAAATTAACTGGAGCTGAATATTTGAAGTTTTCATCACTTTTTTTGAAGTAATGTATAAAGCACATTATAAAAATAGAGGTCACCTGACTTAAAGGTACCACAAAGAAGCAGTGTAGTAATTATTTTTAAAATATCACCACAGGCTCATGTTCTTCCAATCTTTTCCCAATGAAGCTGGTTTGTGCCTTTGGGTTGTAACGTAATTGCTTCATACCAAACACACATTTGGTATGGTAACGAACATTGTTCATTAAGGTTGTTGAGACACATTCCCCAGCCAAAAGGCCTACGCTAAGACAGATGAACTTAATGCCCTGACTACAGGAAGGGAATTCTTCACCCAATAGCCATTTATACTTTCAGACAGGATCCAGCTCTAAAAAAAGATACACCAGGATTTAGAGGTCAGCAAAATGCCACCACATGCATGATGGATGCAAAGTTTGGCCAAGAAGCAGAATTTCTTGGCCCCAAATCATCAATGAATATCTTTCTTTAAGAAAAATCAGCCTAAGCAGCACATCACATGAAGTTCCCTGCCATTAGTTTGTATTTGCTCGGAAACAACGTGTCACTTTTCTTCCCAAAGAGCGACATTGATGACTGGCTCTTTGCAACATAAGTTAAACATATATAAAGCCAGTGATGCGTGGGTCAATGTGTAAACAACCCGACCGGCGTTGTCAACTAACCCGCCCGCAACTCGGGCCGCCAAAAAAAAAAAAAAAATTGCACCCGACTCACATTTTTTTTCAAATGGTGCGCTCGCTGACGTGCTGCGCTCAGACCTCGCGGTGCGTGCGGCGAGAACAGGCGGTTCTTCAGGCGACCCATCATTTTCCATTCCAGCTGTCTAGATGCATATTACTACTGATGAATGCGATGTTTATGTTTCGACCCTGTTTGAATAATTCATCAGCAGGTCAACTGAGAGAAAGCCCACTTTTGGAAAAGTGTGAAAGCCCTTAGGAGCCCAAACTGTTCATTTTCTGAATGATATAGCATTAATAAATGTAATATGTAATAAAGGCTTGAGGTATTCGTTTATTTAGTTTCATTTTCTTAATTAAGATGCTTCATGTGTTTATCCAGTCTAATCGAAGTGTGCGTCTCTCCCCCGACAAATTCCCACAAAAAATTCCACCCCCAGTGGGTGAAAAAACATAAAACTGACATTACCGAGCTATATGCGTTTTAAAGGAACTTATTAAAATGATACAGTGGCATTGCTCAGTTCAGTGTGTTGGGAAATCGGGAATTTTGTCCCGCGTCAACATTTATTCAATAGTTAATAACACTCAACATTCAAAAGGTAGCCCACACATGACAAAGCTAGCCCTTTGTCATCATCATTCATTTTTTCGACAAATGTCTTCCACGTTTTGCATTTTCTATTTGTGTATTTGCGGAGCTTCCACTCCCCAGTCTTCACCTTTTCTCTTGCCGCCTTCATCTCTACATGCACACTAAGCTTGTGCGTCATCTTCGCACCAGTAATTTACCCAATAAAGAGTAGGCATATGTATTTCATAGAAAACTGTGTCTAGTACTATATAAATTACAAAAGTTTAAATGGCATCTTTATTTCAAACCGACGCGACCCGAATATTATTAAAAATATTTTTGGATGACTCGTAACCGCGGGTGACCACGGGTACCCGCTCATTTCGGGTCAACCCGTGCATCACTGATAAAGACGATGCACCTTGGCTTGTATAGTTGTACAGTGTTTCTAAAAAAAATCAGCTTCCTGGACAGCATTTCAAGGCATCAAAGATGCACTCCCATTGCTAAAGCCTGTGAAAATGTTAGGCAACTGTGCTTTTGATCAAGCATGCATTCACTCAGAAAAGGCAATACCAAAATCACTGGAAGTAGCTCATGGAAAAACAATGCAAAAGTAATGCGAAACTATAAATATATTTAATTCAATACTGCAAAGCATTGAATAATTTACGGCTATTTCACCTAGCATTTTTCTGTACTATGCATTTTTTATACCTACTGGAGTACTGCGCCTTTAGCTTAGTAACATGCAGATCTCTATCCAATAGGACTTAACTCAAGTCTCCAGGCCTTTATGAGAAACTCCTCCAACTGGCCAGTTTTTAATAAGCTAAAAAACACATGCATGTTCATAATTAGTAAAACAATGTAGACAGGAATCTTATTATAAAAAGAATCTGATGAACATAAACCTCATGACTCCTTGCATGTGCACAAGATGTTTTGAATCTGCCTGAATAAATTGTGCTTATTCTTTTTTTCTTCTTTTTTTCTTTCCCATGCCGTTTGATTATTTTCGGTCTATTTGTAATCCTATTAAAATGTTGTTAGATTGAGGTGTTTACATGGCAGGTTAATGATTACTAACAGATTATTTGGCAGCATGTACAGTAAAAGCAGCTAATCTGAATGAATATAAAAGGTTCTAGTTGTTCATGAACTATATTTTGCCTTTGAGCATGACACTCAATGTAGCTTCATATATCTACTTCTGTAAAGTGCGCATATTTGTTGCGCGCACTATGCACATTGGTTTGACACTCGAGACGTACAGTGTGTAAAGCAAAGCAAATTAAACATGGTCTTTTTTTGAAAACGAACCTCTTCAGTGACAAGCCAGAGCTCTAAAAAAAGTTAGTGGCTTGCGTAATGGAAAGAGTTTCTGGCGACACGGTCTGTCTCACTTGAACTGTTGACAAATCTTTCAATTGTGAAAAACTAGGCCAGGAAGAACCCAAATGTCACAGCACTCAAATGACACTTTGACAGCAGCCATCATCCCGAAGATCAATCCCTCAAACCCAGAGGTCAGGTTTGGATAAAGAGACTGTGGTTTTTTACTGAGGTTTCTGTGTAATTTATTTCACCCACAAAGGCCAAGAGGCATGAGCGCTGGAACAGGCAGGGCCTGGAGGTAAATCAGAACTGCCTGCGGAAAACCAGAGGCTCCTGGGAGCTCCGGAGCACAAAAGCTCCAAACAACCTTGATGAATCTGTTGTCTTGCTTCATCAACTTACGAAAAGACATTTGATAGACTTGGGAAAAGTTTCGAGGCCGCAGACTTTGCGAGAGAACTTAAAGTACTTGTCATTTGCTTCTGGGCAGCTAACGCATTAACAGGCCAGACATTTGTAGAATTTCATCTTCGATTTGTTTCAGCCTTTGTGCATTTCAGTTTTTAATTTGTGCTATAAATTGATTTCAGCGTATGTTTTCCCTCCTCCAGTACATTCTCATTTGATTAGAACAACTGTAATTTCTTTTCTATGTTTTTTATAATTTAATCGGGTGTCTGTCAGTCTGAGCACATGGCCTTTGTTTCAACTGAAAATTTCTCCCCTCATCACTCTTGCTTTTCAGCACACATGAATAAAACATTTCTCACAATTTTAATCTTAGTGCTTGCCTTCAAAAATCTGGTTGAATGCACAAAACTTTCCAGTCATGAGAGAGACATGTTTAGTTTATTTTTGAAAGACATTAACATTTTTATTCTGCAATAATGCCTTCAAAAGTGACAAAAAGTTCAAACAAGTTTCTACTTTTAATAAAAGCTGCTCTTCTGAACTTTGAACTATTAAAAGAATGCTGAACAAAAAACGTATTTATTTGTTTGTTTGCACATGACACAAAAAATGTTGACTAAAAATAGAACCGAATATTTATTTAAAGAAACACAAAATAGTTTGCCTGCTCATCTGAATATTCGGGTGGGGGTTATAATGCCCTCATACTTTGCACCTGAGGTGTGGAAATGAATTTAAAATAAAATGACTTAAAATAAAATCCTGACAAATTCAGCCACGAACTGCAGCGTTTCCCGAGAAAGACCCAGCCACATCTTTACATGGAATGCATCTCAAGCGCTTGACCTAGATGAAACATATATTTGCCAAGGGATTTTGGAACAGCCTTTGAGGAAGTCATATAAAATATAATTTCACATCGATGCTGAACCTGCAACATTTTACTCTGAATGCTAAAAAGGTTTCACAGAAACTAATCGGAAACCATTTAATACACAGTTGTCAGTGACATGGAAAATCTACGCACAGACACCTAATATCATCTCACGAACAAAGAGCAGAAGACTGAATGGTTAATTTCTCAATTTGATTTGCATTGCAGCTGTGCCAGCCAGTCACAGAAGATCCATGCATGAAAATCACTTTTCTTGTGCCACACACACATGATTTTCTTAATTAGACTCCCGTAACAGGGATGTTTGCTGCCGATGAATGTTTTGTCTGCATGCCGAGCCATACTGATGATGCTCATAGAAATGTAAATGGTCTAATGAGTCGGAAAGAATCGTGAATGTAATGTAATGCAATCAAACATTTATATTGCCTTGAGATATGAGCTCTGGGGGAAAACGGAAAACAGCCATAAAGTTCTGATTCAAAATCATATGCACAGATCGCAGAAGTTAATAATAAAAACGTTACAATATGTTTGGTTTCTCAAATGTAATGGTGATTTATTTCACTTTTTTCATGACTCCGGTATTAATTCAAATCGTTTCTAAATATAAATTGGCAACTGCTCTGCCGTCTTACAACGATAAAGGGCAAAGGTCCATGGATTTTTAAAAGCGAGGTGGCTATTGTTAATATTTAATGCATCTGGAAACAGTAATTAAGTCTTCCCCACAGGAAATGGAATTTGACATGCTCTGGAGGGCCAGTGAGTAATTATATTTGTAAAGAGCAGTGATACAAGATACTCCCCCCAGACTAGGAGTCATTACACGCCATTAAAGGGCCCCGGCAAGCCCGGCCTAATCCACACACGCAACGATCGATGCCCAACAAGACAGCATTTCTATAAACAAATTGTCTCTGGCCAAACTCTGTGTCTGATCAAATCTGAGTGCCACAGTATTCACGTATCCCATCAGTCACAAACAGCCAGACGCCCCATCCACAGGACGCCAACAGCAGGGAAGACTCGCTGGTGATCTGGCATTTGTAATTAAATATTAAACCAGTAATGAGTTCTCAGCCATCTACATGGTGTGGAGTTCACATGCCAAAGTCTCCAAATAGGGCCCCTGGAGAGACAGGGTCCACACTTAGAAGCAATAATTATCACATCCACAGGACAGGTGGAAACGCTGCAGTGAGATGATAAAACTCCGGCGAGACTTATTAAACAGGCTTCGGTAATAAAGACTGTACAGTGCGGAGATCTTTGTTATTGTGTCGCGAATTTCTAGCCTGTATTCGCTATTTTCATTCTAGAGTGCTGTTCTCGAATAAGGCACATCCATGCATAAATACATGAATTTTACATCAAACCCGTGTAACCTACATACAGCCGTGTTCATGGAGCATGCATAAGTCTGAATAGCCACAAGGTAAACGAGGAATCTTTTACATACTGCGTAATTCTCTCCTCATACCTTTAAGCTGCATAATTAAAAGCGTGCTCTTTTTTGTATTAATATCTTATTATTTATTTATTTTGCTTCCTTGGAATTGTTCACTCTGCTCTGAATTTCAATTACATTTGCAGCAGCTATCACTATGCAAATGAGGGGTGTCCTGTGTTTTAATAAAGGGAAAATGCAAAGTTCACAGCGCTGCCATCATTCCTGGAGAGACTGTACCATTAGCAAAACATATTTTGTATGCCAAATACGACCTGTTTTGGAATATATATATATATATATATATATATAGATATAATATAATAATCAGAAAGGAACTACTGTGAGCACTTTGTATTTTTCACACCAGGGTGAGATGTATTAAATTAATATAAAATAACAGCATAGATATTTGATGTAAATTGAATGAAAATATTTAAATATATATATATATTCAAAAACCATGTAATAATGATTCTTTGTAGTATTTGGTAATGCTTTATTTAGACATTTTGCTAACAGTAAGTATTGCAACTCCATGTTGACTAGAAGTCATTAAAGTATTAGTAGACTGTCTAAATATCTTTAAACACTTTATTTTGATGGGTACACAACACACTGAACATTAGGAAGTATATCAACTTAATATACTAACCCTAAACTACCCTGACAGTCTGCTCTAACAGTAACAAGAATTAGTTGACATGTACTGTAGTTGAAAAATAAAAAAATAAAACGAAATCGGTAATCATTAAATAACATTTCCGGAGTAAAATACATTCACATTACATAACACTTAAAAAACCCTGTGGTTAAAATCACGTTTTTAACAGTGTTCGTCTGTCTGATGCTTTTAATATGTTTAAAAACAAAAACATGAAAATTCATCAGTCTGCAGAATCACTTAAATTGCAGCGTAAGCAGTCTCAGAAACTCAGTTTAAATCTGCAATGTCTCCTACCGTCACATGCATGTAACCAATTCTGTTAATGTAGGTGGGACTTTCGTATCCATTAGCTGTCTGGGGTTGGCAGGAACAAGGTTCGTGAAACATTAGCAACACATTATAGCAGTTTGAAAAGCTAGTGAAACCAAAGGCTAATAATATCAATTACAGTTACGATACGTGTCTGACATTGTAGGGAACGTACATAAAACACATTACCATTCTACCATTCAATTTCTGCATGTACAGTACTAAATGAGGTAAGGATGTTATATTTAGTCCTTTTTAAAATGCCTCTATTATGGATTTTTGAAAATTACATTTCATGCCATGTATAACACAGCTCTAAGTGAATGAAAACATCCTGCAAAGTTTTAAATCTGAAAGTGCACCAAGTTATTGTTTCAAATTCTGCCCACATGTTGATCATTTCGCTCGCCTGGGCCCGCCCATACTTCCTTTGACCCATTTCATTTCACGAGCAAAGTTAGTCTGGCAAGGCTGAGGCGGTTGTAACGCGATGACGCAACAGTTCTGCGACCGAAAAACCATACCAGCTTTTAAACATGGCGTGTATCGAGCAGCAACAATCGTCTGTTGCAGCTGTTTTGAGAAATTTTCATGACAGGTTTTCTTTGAAGCTACAATTGGTTACGGTGACTTCAGGTTCCATCGCTACCATACTGTACATCATCTGAATGAGTGGTCTGATTGGTTGTAGATTCGTCCGGTAGTATACAGAGGCATCTGATGGACGCAGGTTAAGCCGCCTCCCAGAAGGTGGGTAGTAAGGCAGCTTGGCCAGACTAAGCTCCTATGAGCTTTATAGTCGCGGAAGCCAGGCTGTCTTTTCGCTTCGTTCTGAATGAAAATGCTGATTTATTCTTGGCCACTAGGTTATGCTTTTGCAGTGTTAAAAGCTCATAAACACTGCTTTAAATTAAATCGACCAATCAATTAAAGGGTTTGGAAAATTAATCAGTCACTGAACAATTAAATTCATAATTTTAAAAAATGACCTTAAAAGAAAATGATGTTCTTTGACCTTGCATATAACCTGTTGTTTGCAGTTTCTAAGTTTGTGCCACTTATCTGCAGGACATGAGAATTTGTATTTATTTATAATGGGTCAAGACAGAGTCAGAGTGTCCAACATGTATTTCCACCTTCCCTAGCTTCCTGTAAAACACTAGAACTGGCTGGATGTGCTTAAGTCTGCACTCAGTATAACATATTTTAAACCACAGTGAAATCTTTTGTAAAATGCTTAATATATAAAATTCAGCTACAGGTCTCTGCTTTGGATGGTGCCTGAAATGACCCCTTTCTATTTTTTTCCCTTGCATTTTGACTTTAAGTTTACCTTCAGTAGTTTTTCAGCTATATCTACATATTTCTAGTGTAAAACCATCACATGATTTTAATTCACAATATTTAAGAGATACCTACAGTTGTAGTCCAGTGCTTAACACATGTGGACCTGCCACTGAAAGGCTGTAGGTTTTACCCCAACAGAGAGTCCCACTTGAGTTCTTGAGAGATGTGATTTCAAGTTACTCCAAAATGTTTGGTGCTTTAATACATGCATACAGAATAACACTTAATACAGAGTAACACTTTTCTCTTAGGAATATGGATTTTATTTGGATTCACTATTAATTTTCTGGCTTTATAAACTCAATTTGTTGTGCTTATGTTTCAAATTAATGCATAACTGGAGGACTGCACATTTTTCTGGACAGCTTTTAAGAAGTAATCAACACAACAAGCCGAAGAAGCCAAGTCGACTGATCTTTGGCAGGAGTTTATGTCGCTGTGAGCGTTATTCTTTAATTCAGTCTCTTAAAACGTTTCTGCATTCCTGCCTCAATGTTTAACATTTACTGATTCAGCAAAAAGCACTCAACTTCTCATTCAAGTAAATGTAAAAATAGCAGTGAACACTGAACCACAGGCTTCAATGTAATAACAATATGGCCGCTCCTGGAAAACGTTTCATAACAAAGAAAAGTGCCTACCTAGGACTCCGACTCGGAAGTTGAGCGTGATAACGATGACGTTCCCGTAACTGGCCAGCACGCTTCCGTCGATCATGTTTCCGGTGCCCTCCATGTACGATCCTCCGTGGATGTACACCATCACAGGCTTGGCTCCAGTATCTCGTATGTCTGCAAGAGTGGCCACCATTAAACTCTCACTCCCCCACTGCCCCGTCAGAGCAAGATTCAACACAGCAGTGCATCTCACAGTCCTCCCAGATACCAGCCAACAGCTCAATTACAGTTTGAGATGCATCTCATATCAGCAGAGTCATTTGTCTCTCGTAATGAACAGTATGCGCAAAACAGATATGAACAGATGAAGCCATATGGAAGGTCAGAACCTAACTGGCTATTGCAGGCGGCTCTAACATGCTTTAGTGGCCTAAATGATGAGATCATCTCAAATTTAATGGCCTTGTTAGACTTCGCTGCCCAGCCACAGAAGGGTTTAAAATGAGCAGTGATTGGGCGGGGCTAATAGGGAAGCGCGCTGAAAGAATCGCTCTGCCAACACATTCAAATGACCTTCATATTGTTCTGACCCCATATTATTGTTTTATTTTTGTTTAATACAAAATCATCATAGGCAACAGTGAATAGTGATTTATACTGGCAAGCTCCAAAAAGGACAAAAACCACAATAAAAGCACACATTCAAATCTTCAATATGTTCTGAAGCCAGACACAAATGTATGCCATTATTCACTAAAAATGTATTAGCTAAACAAAACTAGTTCCCAATTTATATAAGGTGGCCTTAACTACTACAGAATTCAGGAACCCTTGCTACTGGCCACATAGTCCTTTACTTTTCATTATTTGCATATAAGTAAGTTAGAAATACATTTGCAATGATACCACTGGTAACTGACATGGCTGAGAGTGAAGTTTATATGTATGTATATATATATATATATATAAGTTTGTGCTACACGCTTTCCTCCCAGTGATAAAATAAACACAAAAATGACACAAGTGAGAAAACAGCAGTTAAGAAAGCATCTGATCTTTCACGTGTATCATGTTGACAGAGAGTTATGAGCGTTTGGTAATCAAGCATATTTTAGACTGGTTACATGGTTTGAATTAATCTAGTTTCTTTGCTTGAAACATTGACATTTAAGTACAGAATAGCTCTTTCAGGACCTAAGTTAACTTCTGGTCCGTGTTTGTTTATTGGTCTGTGTCGCCGGCGGCAAACGCAGCTAATGCTGAGTAATGAAGTTGGTCTCAGGTTATTGTGCTGCGGGATGCGTTTCACATACATTTAATTATTTGTGGCGACCTGCGACGATATCAAAACTGACCGAGGCGTGGGGGGTTTTATGTCACTGTATTTTTGAAGGAAGGCTGTCTTTAGAAAATGTAATTTTCATTTCATCCTGCGTGTGTAAGGCAGCGTTTGTAAGCTCAGCGTTTGTGAGCTGCTTTGTCTACAGTCGTTTTCCGGGAAAACCTCTCATGATCCCTCTCTAGCACCCCCTTGCTGGCAGAGAATGAGTCTGCACTTTTAATTAATCCATTTGATTAACACAGGAAGCGTATTTTGCTATTTATAAAAAATCGGCTGTTGTTGATTCTATTGGGATGTCTATGGGAAGTTAAGTTAGGGCCACAAAAGCGCGCATGCACAGTATATAACGTTTGTTTGTTTATGTTGTTGTTGTTGAAACCATCTTTAAGTAAGGAATGATGGGCTGTTGAATTATTTGAATAATTATGCACACCTGAGGAGGTGATGCAGTCATAACGCGAAGCAGAGTTTTGGTTATTTTGCTCTTATAGGCATAGACATGTATACAAATCTTTGGTTGTAATCTTTTGGTTCTTTGGCGAAGTGATTTAGATTTGTAATGAACTACGTCCGCCGTGCACTTCCTTGAAAATAATTGCCCACCATAGAACGTTCATCAACCAATCAAATTTAAACATTCAAGGGCCCCCGTAGTATAAGCACTTGTTATGCAAGAGAGGATGTCTGGAGCATGCATAAACATCATAATTTCCCAGCAAAAACATCACATAACAGTGTACAGACATTCCTTACAAGCCATTTACACATAGGCAATAAAAGGTGATTAATAACTTAAATTTGAAGAATGACTTGCAGTTAAATGAAATAAAATTGAAAAAAAAATGTCTGACTTCAGAAAAAAATATGCACACAACTATATGGACTCATTTTTGGAGCTTGTCAGTCGGTTATACCACCATAAAATGGAAAAACAGAAGCTTGAACATTCTTTTCAAGATCTCTTTTAGTGAGAAAGACTATAGCACAGGTTTATGAAGATGTTTAATTTTGGCCAGACTACTTCTTTATAATGCATCAAAATGCATTGTGATGCCAAAATGCTTTTGTATAGAAATTAATCAATCAGGCATGATCAGTTTGTTATTTTCTGCTAATCACATAATATACAACAGAGAAAGAACACAAGCTGCGAAAATTGTCTCTCCACTGAGATGAAAGAGACAGAAGCCTTGGGCTGCTGGGCTAAGACTCAAAATGCTGTATTGTATTGAGGGTTGCCATGGATACGACAGATCAAAATTCAGAATCTTTGAGAATGGCTAATCGCAAACACCACTCCGGTGCATTTGCTCCCGTTTGCATTCGAGCCCTCCTATTAAAGATGCGCTTATTTGCATGTATGTGGTAAATTAAGAGTAAATTACCAGCTGGCTACCCCCCCCAAAAAAGCATGCTATTTGCAATCACTATGCCACTGTCTGCACTTAATGTCTGCTTTACATGGCAAGAACACATTCATACGTTACGCTCCTGATCTGATGGAACAAGCGAGAAATGATTTGTATAGAATTTTTCCATTTCAGACCCGGCAGCTGAAACATTTACGGCTCCGTTTATAGATTTATCTGGTATCTGAGAGAAGTGTGATAAGGCACTGCTTTGAAATGACAATTCTCTGTTGACAGTTATCGTACGGAAGAAAGACAATGTATGGAGTGTGAAAAAGAAGGTGAGAGAGAGAAAAAAAAAAAAATGCACAAGATTTCCTGCACAAGGGATGCACAGGATGAGATACCGAATGAAAAAGATCAATTAGAAAACCAATACAAAGATTAGTCATGTCAATGTTATCAGCAACCTCTTTTGTCGATTCACATCGTGCTGGTTTGATGTGACATAACAGCATAATATTCTGCTAACTGATCTCTTCTCTATCAAATATTCAAACACATGTCCACATATAAATCAAGTTATCCCATTGAAGACACATTCAAAAAAGATTCGGAATTCACATCCTGAGGAAAAAGAAGAGAAATATTGATTAAAATGCATTGTAAAGACACTTGCATTTCACAAACACACCATCTGAATAAAAAAAACAAAACATGTATGACCTTGAACAGAAGGGGTGAAACTATAGAGAACATTAACGAAAATGTCAGCTTCATGAATGTACAACTATGTTCCTTGACATAAAAACATGACTCATTCGCTATGACACACACACACACACAAATGCATATGTTTCATCTTTAAAAGCAGCGGGCGGCATGCATCTATTCCTTTATATAACCTCCATCAATCATCTCCGAGTGAACTAAGGTGAAGACCCCTGCTTCCTTATAAATGAAACAACACTTAACACCTCTGAGTGCACGATGGCTAAACGACCTTCTTCACAAAGTCTTCTGCATCTCCCTCAGAGTTGTGGTTAGGGTGTTAAAATACGGTGGATGTCAGACCCGGGCGGCAGTGCTCAGCGTGTCTGCAAAGCTCAGGAGGAGGACGCGTCAAGCTATCTGTGAACCTCTCAAAATTCTCAACGGGCCACCTCTCAACGGCCTGTCACTCTAGAGGAACCGGACAGCGTGAGCACTGATAAGTGGCCCAGACTAGCACTGACGCTGTAAAACATGGAATCTGTCAAACATTCTTATTGTGAGCATTGTATGAGCTCCCGAGCTGAGGTTTTGACTTTAGACCCCGCCGCTGAGCTCATCACAGATAACATAAATGTTGAAGATCGACAGTTCCAGGTCAGAGCGAGTATAACTGAAACCAGCACGGCTCGGACTCTGCAGGAAAATACATAATATACAGATGCAGCCTTTATACAGCATCTACCTCAAACGGTCTACAACTCTACTGTACCTGCATGTATACACATACGTAAGATTTGATGAAGACCTTTATGACCATTAAACAAACACGTTCTATTAAGTACACATTAATACCCTTCCATATCTTCATTGGTTTACACTTTATTTTAAAGTGTACTTAATGAGTTAAAGTGTAATTTTAAGTGATGACTATATGGTTAGGGTTAGAATTAAAGTTTGACTTAGGGTTACTGGCATGTAATTATGTATCATTTATTATTATTATAATAGTAAGTACATGTACAATACGTTACAAGTACATTTAAAATAAGGCAGCGGGTATCTGCACTAACTGTAAATAGCAATTAGATGCTATTTACACTAAACAAAAGCATATTTTCTTAATGATTACACTAAGTGCAAATAGCTGTAGATTCTGTTTACACTATGTTAAAATATCAGGATTTTCTACTATTTATACTACTTAGCATATTGCAAATAGTGACAATTATTTGCACCTCAGTATTGTAGTACATTATAAAACAGTATGCAATATGACTTATTGAGAGTAAATTTTAATTTCAATTCAGATTATTTAATTGAAGCCACTTTATTGGGGCAAAAACCTTCCCCATCACCTACCCTAATGATACACGTTTTACCATCTCCACCACTTAAGCTGACAACTGACAGCCATCTTTTGTAATGTTGACTAGTCCAATCACATGTTGGTGGGCGGAGTTAGTGAACATAGCCACTGCCAACAAAGTGGGCTGTTTGGACTTAGTTTAAATAGACCCTCCGCTAAAGAAAGTGATAGCCCTCATTGCATATTAAAGTGTACTTCTGATGCACACTTCATAGGTAAAATGTCATCTAGGTATTATATGGATACTGCAAACTGGGACATGCTACACACTGTGCATACTGCTATTCGCACTTAGTATAGTAAAAGAGTAGGCATATTGGGATGCGTGCTGTGATGACGCTGCAGTGCTTGCACCACAACTTTTAATAGATTTTTAATACCACATTTTGAGTGACCTGCAAAAGGTTTGCATGTGGCAATTTGTAGACTTTGATTTCAACAGCTCAACCTTAATCCAGATGGGGACGAGTGACCTTTGAAGAAGGTGGCTTCTTGAGGCTGGGCTGCGGTGTTTGTGCATTAAATATAATGGTACTAACACAGAGACAGGTGGTTTGATGTGCTCTTTGAAGCCCAGCTTCTAGCAGTGAATGAGGAGGAGGGGGAGACCGAAAGAGAGAGAGACAAGAGGGAGGGGAGGGTGTAGACATTTGCTCTGAATCTCACTGCACCAGCAGCTTTACATCAGACACCTCACACGCTGCTAACCAAAAGCTCTACCACACACACACACACACACCTGCAGAGCTTATAATTACGCAAAATGACCATACTCTCATTTGAATTATGATGAAAAACAAGAATTTGTGACAATTTCCTGAAAATGATCCCAAGGAAAACAGACATTTACAAATGTGTGTGTTGTATGCAAAATCTACCATCCCACTGCCAGGGTGTCTGGATCGTTGGTAAAGAGCCCAGGTCAAAGAGTTAATCTAGTAGATAGAGTTCAGGAGCCTCCTACAGTGTAAAGGCCTGTTTTCACCACCACAAAATTACCCCTCTTTTGTGCAAATGATTTGTCTGTTCAATCACAAACAGACTGGAGGGAATTTCACTTCATAAAAACCCCAATTACATTGCTACACCAAACGCTATATGACTTCCTGTTTCTAAAACTCACTTTTCACAGAAAATATAGAAGAATGAAACAGTATTCAAAATTTTTTAAATAGATGTTTAGTTTTTTTTTGCTTCTAATTTGGTGTTTATCAAATAACGACAAATAAAAGAGTATATCAAATCAAATCAAATTAAAATATTTATTGCACCAAATTATTGCTACCCAGGTTCACTGAAAATACATGCATCTGCCTAAAATTTAGCAAAATACTACGTGCTGACATAATATTGCACTCCGGTGCACTCCGACATTACAGCTCAAACCTATGTAGAAGTAAGTAAGCAAGGTTGCATCTGCAAATGTGTTTTTATATAAATGTAGCATTTGTTAACATTGCATGTCAGGTAGGTTTAGAGTTGCTTCGTCTAAGTTATTTTCCAATATGATAGAGCATCAATCTTTGAGTGACACCCCCTGGACATCTGAACCATCACAATTTGCACCAAAATCAACATAATAAACACGACAATGCGTGCTTGTACCAATGTATAAGCCATGGTTGCTCCTTGTTTCAGTGCTACTCACTGAACATTGAAACTGCTGCGATACCAGGTATGTATTAATAGTGTTAAAGAAATGTTGCCACAAGCATGCATTTCCAGTGAGCCTGGAATTAACAGATCTTTTTTTGTTTTTAATAATTTTGCATTAAAAGAAATTATTTATTTCAAGAATTAAATACAATGAATTAACAAATTTAGAAACGTTCCAAGTGACCACCTTAAGGTCAATCACCTGAAATAGCACACTTCTCCTAAATAAGATGTGTAATTTTGAAGTAGCACTTAACTTGAGGTGCTGTCAGTCTTGTGTGCCCTTGCCCCATGTGTATGCCCATATTTGGTTGTTCCTGTGCCCGATTAGTTCATTGTGTTAATTAGTTCCCAGCTGTGTTCCCTAGGTTTTGTCAGTTCCCTCATGATTTCCATGTGTATATTTATTGTGTTACAGAGTCTCCCTTTTCCTTAAATGTCTATACTGTATGTCCTCAAGTCTGTGTTGTATCTTATGTTTTTGATTTTGCTAATTAAAAGATTCTCGTTTGCACACTCCGCAAGTCCTGTGTTCTCCTTATGGCACAAGATTGTGACAGGTGCAGGCCAAGTTATACGCCAAAGGTAATACTACATTTAGTTTGCTGAAAACACTAGCTTACTAGCTTAACCTATACATTTAAGCAGCAAAAATGCCAGTCTGTTCCTTTAACTGTTGGCACAAAGTTAAAAACCAGGCATACATCCAATTTGGCCAATTGCTTATTTAACCCATCCTGTGTGACGGTGGGTACTGAACTCTGTTCTAGTCTGGAAGCCGACTAAAATCCATCCTAACACCCAAGCAGGTGGAGCTGGCCTGCCCACTGGAACCATGGGAAGAGGGCTGGTGTGTGGAGGTGGGAAGGGCTCTTTTGACCAATTAGGGCACATGGATAAGCATGCCAAGCAATAGCTATGAGCATCTATTTGTCAGAGGTGGGGAAGACAGCAGACACATGAGACAAGGTAAGTCTTCCTGTGAGCCAAACGCAATATATCACTACTGCCATGCTCTACATAAAGAATTAGCTCCCTGTGCCTAAATATACACCTACTTAAAGTACCAGTACCGTAACAGCATACCTTGGAGCAAACTGTACTGGTAGGAGGTGTTATAGCTTTGTTTAGTATCACCTGAGGTTGACTTAATTGCCAGTGAGGTTCTACAGAATGATTGGCACTGCAATCTGTTGTGTCTAGCCTAATGTCTGAAATAAGGACCACCAGCTGAGAAATGATGCCAAAAGCTTGCTAGTTACATTATATCATATGAGCGCAGTCTATTTCAGAGCTAAAGACAGACGTCGGAGCTGAAGCCCAAGTCCCACTGTATTCGACCTATTAAACCAGATTAGGTAAACCAGATTAGGATTGGCGCATCAAAAATAAAAGCATGGACATAATACTGACACATCAACTTGCAGGCATTCCTACCTAAAAGGATATATATTGGGATTTCGCTAGAGTGAGCAGAAAGAGATGGAAAGACTGGAGTTCCCGCACAGTTGCCTTAATTTGTGCCTAAAGGCTCTTTGATGACCTGGTGATCGGTTAAGTGTGTGGTAATGCCGTCTAGAATTCTTTGCCAAGGAAGACTGGCCTAGATTCACAATGAAACCATGTAGTCAGAGAGGAATAGAGGTTGTATGGAAAACAATGTGTCATGCTCACTATCGCAGTCTTTCACAAATATGCATTGGCAGCTCAATTCTATGTCCGAGTACTGTTGCTTTGACTTGCACGCCTTGTTAGACAAACGGGGCATACTGATATATAGTTGGCTCAAGTGGAATATCATTCCGGCGCTGTTCAAGTGTCAAAACTAATTTGCAGCACTCTTAGATTTGATAACTTCAGTGGAGCTTTAACAAGGCATTGAGGCTCAACTACTTACCGACCACAGATTCCCAGTCTGTGCCAACTCATTTGCCACCTTTGCCTGCTTTGTATTCTTGTTTTATTTTAATGTCCCGGTATGCTTAAGCCATGTTCCCTATTGTCACTGTTGATGCCATACCCCTGGGCCATTCAGAGTCAAGGAAAAATAGGCAGGCCATTGATGCAATGTAATTGGCACCTCATGCAAAAACATGCCTTGGGCTAGAACACGGACATCTCGGTGGACTACATCTCAATCCAGAACTGAATCCACGTCCCACTGGGACTGCTAAAGCCATAACCTCCAGACCAAGCGGAAAAGCCTCTGGAAGGACATGCCGCTTGACTGTTGGAGCCTACTGGATTTTTCATGGAGAGCCACCACATTTGCACAAGTCAGAAATCGGATTGTCTGAACCAGCCAATTGCAAAAGTAATGCAACCGCTTTCGATTGGAAGTCCAAATCCTCCCAAGGGATGCTTCCCTACATGCAGAGGGCTAAGACGTGTGCATTACAAGGCCTCTGCTTCCATCGGTATTGAAGAAAGCGTATCGATTAACACAGCTGTTAATACCCCTGACTGAGACGCTTCAAACGTGAGGTGCTTCAGTTTCCATTTCAGCCTCAGACACTGCTGTGAAGTACAAGAGTCGAATGGCAAATGCAAAGCCATCGCAACTGCTTTGTTGCAGCACCTGAATATGACAGCTGAGAACTGAATGCAGCACTTGGTCTAAACCAACAAAGGCACAGTAGGGGTGTTCAACTAGACCATAACTCCAGTGCCGAACATGTCCCTCACCCAAAATCTATTGTCAGTTTAGGAGCATAAAGGGACAACAATAACAGGATTTGAGATAGGTTCTGGGGTTTAAGCCATTCGCAGTAGCTGGGGAAGAATACTTTCCCTATTCTAATCTCGCCAGATATCCACACTGAGCCCAGAATATCCCAAGGTAAATGCTGAAATTGAACAATGCTCTTGCTGATTGGCAACTTCTCTCGTGCGCATGCTTTTTCCTCCTCCATTGCTAATCCTCTTACCACAACTTGTCAGCCTCTCTCTCCTCATCTAAATCCATTCGCCTGTTTTAAAAACGGTGTTGTGATACCCCATGCTTGCCTCATATGTGTCTCCATGTTGCTGAAAACAGACAGCGCTAGTCCTGCATGCTAGAAACATATATACAGGAGCCAAGTCATAACAAATACATTTTAATTATCACATTGTGAAAACATGTCTCTTCTCTGTATCATGGCTTAGGATCGGATTCTTTACAGCTATTTTGTATAGCTATTACAAGACTAAGGCAACTGAGGCATCAAGCATCAGCTATACAGCCTGCATTATGTTGCATGTTGGTCAAGTACAGTGACACGACACTCAGGGTTGAAATATTTTCACCTTTGACTTTATCTGCCATGAACCCGTGAGATGAAAGAGTGACAGATACTGTGCATCTAACTATAAAGTGTTTTTGTGACACAAAGTCATAGGCATATCATAACATTCTAAGCATGTATGTAATGTACTATATTCTATGCAAATTCATAAATGATAAAATCTTTCTTTCATGTAGTGGTCAAAGCTTGTGTTTAGCGGTTTGTTGAAGCTGAAGATGAGTGTTGTGAAAATGCCTTAATAAAGCTTGAATCTGTACTATTTACTATTACTGTGTAATAACAATAATATGGAACGGATATTACTGTTTTACAGTGTGTCCTTTATATATTATGCAACGATTCAATTATTCAAAATTGTAAAACTGGATCATGGAAAAGTTCAATCCATTAGCTATGAGATTGTGTTCATAATTCAAATGAATGAAGTGTAAAGACACTTAGAAAGCCGTCAGTAGCATGATATTGGGCTTATGCTGTTCATGGTCACGCAAATAGATTTTATTTTTTATAGATTCCTTTACCCCTTGTATGACAAATACTTTTGATTCTATGTTGGCGTCTGCAGCAAAACCAGTTGAGAGAACCACTGCACTAATCAAAACAATTCTACTCTCAGATATACCATATACAACAGAAGCAAAAGAAAGAAAAAACATACAAAGCCACGCTACTCCAACGCAATTCACGCTCGCTCTTGAAAATCTCCCTGACATACTGAATATTGAAGTATACGAGACACTCCACATCCTCCACAGCCAAACAAAGACTTAGACGACTCTTTAGACCATGAGAGAAGATAAAAAAAAATGCAAAAGGGAGGGCTGCATTCAAAGTACAGAGAGAGAAAAATAAATAAATGAAATCCAAGACATGCAATTGTCTTTCGTCACCAAAGTGAATACCTTCATCTTCATCACCGTCGTTATCGGATAAATCCTCGCCCTGTTTTTTGGAATGGGTTCCTGTTAGTAAAGCAGGGAAAATACAGAGAAGCACAGGAGAATTCAAAATAGTATGATCATCAAGACAAGAAAAAAAAAAGCTATACATGTGATTAATATAAACTTACATGAAACTGGCCGTTACCACAAATCACTTAAAGACATAACATAAATGTTTTATGTACAGTATACAGAATTAAGCTCACATAATGTGCATTGATAAGAATACAACATAATAAGAGGTTAAAGCAGGGGTACACGGCAAAAAATGCTTTCTAAGACTTATTTACAGCCAAAATATCTAAAACTTCTCAAATCAAGACGGATCTTCTAGACAAGAGAGAAATTACTGACTTGTTTTCAGAAAAAAAATCAAGCTAAAATTAAGTGAGTTTTTACTTTCTCTGTTTGAAATAAGAATATTTAGCTTACCCCATTGGCAGATTATTTAGCTTGTTCTAAAAACAAGACAGTAATTTTTTTCCTGTCTAGAAAATTCTTCTTGATTTCAGAATGTTTAGATATTTTGGCTGGAAACAAGACAGAAAAATCTAGACTTAGAAAGCATTTTTTTTTTGCAGTGCAGGAGCAACGTTGCCTACCCCTGGTATATTTGCTGACATTTGCTTAAATGGCTAAAAGATATGATAGATAATTTTGTACACATAATAGCAGAATATTAAAATAAATTATCAGCTCAATCCTCTTATTAAGTCTGTTCTTTCTATTAAAAATACATACAGATTTTTTTTTTTTGTTTCCAAACAATGTAGCACTACAATAAAATGAGTGCCACAGAGTTTCATTAAAATAAATGACATACATTTGAGAGGGTCAAGAGCTTAACACACTATAGATAAATAAAAAGCATTAACAAGACAAGCTACAATTTGTAACGATGGAGAAAACGTCATTATCAGCCTTTCTTTTTCAGAATGTCTGAATATAGATGTGACTCTGCTGTTCAAAGTGCAATCATTTCAACATTAGCGTTCATTTTAAACGAATGCTACAGTTCCTCTTCCAGCACAACACAGATGCAGCTAATTACATCACATCACCAATGTCATCAACAGTGTTTGTACAGATACGGTTGGAGAACCATCCCATTCTTTGATCAACGTGTTTTGTTGTTCCTAGACAGCTAGCAATGTACCTTACCATATAACCCTAACCCTAAAATCTGTTGCGTCAATTGGGATGCTTTTCCACGAACTCGCCCTACTTGGCAAAATCATTATCACCCAGTGATTCATGTCTTAAATCTCTTGGGAAAGGATCAGAGTAGTGAGGTCAATCTGTTATCTGTGCTTTTTACGAAACTCTTAAAAATGCATGTTTTTATTTCTTTAAGAAATGCTGTTTTATTTGTGCACTGGAGTCTAAGAGGTGTGTTGCATCACACTGTGAGGTTAAGTTGAAGTAAGGCATTGTTTGAGAGAGGTGGCAGGTGTGACACCTGAGGCGAGAAAGCCCTGTCACTTCAAATGTCCTTTATAGTGCATCTGGATTTAATGGCATCATGTTGCAGTTCCCATAAACTCTATAATTTTTCATTGAGATTATTTGCCGTCTAAACATTTCTGCATTAATGTGGCAGATGTTAAACACACAAGTGAAAAGCAGATTTTCAATAACACCTCACATCAAACGCAAAATCGTTGGATTTTCAACTACTAATAACGTCAATGAATGAAGAATTCAATGAATTCAAGCTGCATGTAGTGTCATTTCTTATGCATAGACAATGAATATTTTACATTTGTAGGTCAAACGCTGCATTCAATAGATTTCAACAGAGAGTGTTTAGGAGGATTTAACAATAATATTCTGTTAATATTCGGTTCTGTTTTCCAAAAACATTTATTTTGAAGTAGTAAACACTCATATTTTAATGTTTTTTATTTATATAATACCTTTAAATTATATATATATATATATATATGTGAACAAGACATGATAACATGATAACTGATAACATAAATTGGAATATACTCCGGTGTACTTACATAGTAACTAGATCTACACACTGCATGTATGTAACCACAGTGTAAGTACACATTGGTATCGAAAGCTGCAATATTTCTAACTACACACTTGTAATAACCCTCAGAACTGTATGTGTATAACTACAGTACATATGTGTGTAACAGGACATTGGTAACAACACATGTTTAGGCATATGTAAAGTGAGAGGAGTTGGTGGAGTTAATATAAAGTGTAACATTTCTAACACAATTTCTAACACAACTTACTGGCCTCTGCTGTGTAACATCAGATTAATTACAAGAAAGTGTGTAACATTACACATTTGTTCTTACACACACCAATCAGTGGGTTGTTACGTATGTGCAGTTACACAAACATTAGTTTACCACCAGTGTACTAATGTATACTTACACTTTGATTACATACTACGTACATGTACTAGGTACAATGTAAGTACACAGGTATGAGAGCCTCTTAATATAAAGTGGGACCGTGTTTCATCTGTATCAGTATTAAAGCACAATGTTCAAGAACCATTGACAGGAAATGACTGGTTCAAAACTGACTGGTTCTAAATAAGATTTCCAGCCCACTATAACACTTTATATAAAATAAGCCTCAGAGGACAGCAGTCCATCTGGTCTCCACACACTAGTGTTTTTACAGTGAGCTAATACAGCCTCTGTGACCTATGCGTCAGTGTAAAGAGCTCACTGAATGTAAAGTGCATCCCATTCTGAGGAGCAGGAGAAGAGGGTCAAAGTGACAATGGATTGAGCTCAGATTTACATATCGGAAAGGTCACAATGTGGCAAGGGAACTATTGGCGAAATGTTGACTTCTAACAGTCCAAAATGGTATTCACTTTACTGTCTATCTCAAATCCTCCTGTGGTATTTTCGTATTCTCTCTCATCCCTCTGCGTTTTTTTGTAACATTTTATCTTTTGTTATTTCTGAAAATGAATTTCAATGTAGCGCATACAGATTTTAGTATCAATCTGAGGTGAAAGATTGACCAAAAAACCCATTTTACTTCTGTAATGTGAGGTATTGCCAAGTAACTTATTTTCAGGATTCAGGAATTGACAGGCTGGTGAAACAGAGAAGACCAGGTCATGTGAATTAATTCATATGAATAATACCTGTAGAAAGCTATCCGTTAGCATTCCCATTCATCTCAATGGCAGTTGCTCAGCTGGCCTGTGCCTGAAAAACCTGTTTGCTGCCATCTGTGTTCATGACCCCTAAACCTAACCATTCGTCAACAATATAAAACCAGCCCGCTATTTTTGTTTATACAGTATGTATCCATTCATATGTAACATTTACAGCTGCAAAAACACATACTGCTTAAGTTTTAGATTCGGTCGAACATTTATATTGAATCTATATTTAGTACATTTGGACAGATACAATATGGATGTCTGACCGAGTGTAAAACTTTAGAAGCGTCACTTATTTACGGCTATAGAAATGTGTGAAAGTTTTTAATAAAATCCATTTTAGTTATATTTTTAATAAGCGTGCATATGACTAACTAGAACAAAACGGACTTGCAAAAATAGATGAAAACATGACAGCTTCATAATAACATTTTAATGCAGCATTTCAGTCTTGCAAGGCTGCGTGATGAAAACATACTGAATATGATTTGCAAGCTACAGTGGCGTGTCAGAGACACACTCCCCCCACTTTTTCCATTTTATACATGCATTTTATATCTTTAAATCATATCCCCAACATTAAACATACACACCAACAGTATGAATGTACACATTACATATATTATATGGTTCGATTTGAACAGCTAAACCTAAATATAGCAAAGTTACTGCAATCTATTGCCAAAATATGTACCACAACAGTTCAAACGACCGCATGCAGCGGTATCAGCTACCTTGAGAGTGAGAAAGGGTTTTTGTCAGCTATTATTGCAATAAACTAAGACTAATGAATTGTGTACAATTAAACCAGCAACATGTATTAAGAAAGTGAAACAGGGACTATTTTGACTTGATGTCGACTTTAAAGGTTAAGGAGACTTTAATACGAAAAAAAAAGGACAGCCGAAAATTTACACCAGAGCTTTAGTAGCCCAGAGGACTTTAATATCACAGGCCTTTTGTTTTTAGTACAAGTGCTGGATAAATAGAGGAGCGCATTATGAGCTGTCCTTGGCGTTAACCGCTGCGGCCATAACCGAGAGTGACTGCAAAGAGCGCTTATGAAAAAGAAGCGCGGTCGGAAAGCAATGATTACATTAAGATGGCGGAAATATTTTAATTGAAATCCTCGGATGATTCTTTCGAAGGCATACATTCTGTTTACCTTCTGTTTTTGCCGTACCTCCGAGGATGAAATGAAGCAGCGACATATAGATCACGAAAACGGCTACAGCCCGACCTTGGAAGAATAACAGGCCCTTTATAGAAGGACTAACAACAAAGAGCATTCGGAAGACACTGCGCTCTGAACAGGCAGATATACTGGGCCAGCGAGCAGTGTGGGATCCCAACAAAAACTTCCTGGATAGGCTGTGTCTTGCATTTCAAGTCAAACTGAATGAAGTGCCACTGGCAAGACTCTGCTCGCGCCAGGCCTATGGGCAGCCACACATTTAAAAGAGCTGTTCCATATCAAGCGGAGAGGACATCCGCTTCCCTTGTGCCTTTCTTCCTTAACTTCCGCCCACCCCTTTTTTTCCATTTTATGCCATTGCTGTTTGCCATGCAACCTAGCCTGCGGATACACACGCACACATTTCAAACCTCGGTGAAGTTGAGCTATCCAAAAGCGATTTCCATGCCATTTCATTGTCTGTCATTGCTCAGTCGGAGCCTACTTCAGCTTCGAACACTTAGCAGTTTCCATCACGTTGGCAGACTGCTGGAATATGACGGCTTGTCCAATTCATTGCGAATTCGTCTTTCTTGTGGGAAAAAAAAATCTCTGGTTTGATCCCACCAAATGCCCTTCTCTCAGACAATTAAACTGCGCCAAAATTATAGCGGGAATTCTCTTTTAATAAGTGATTCGTCAGAGCCTGTTTGAAACATGACTGACTGCTAACAGCTCATAATGCGTGCGTGTTTCATAGGAAATGTGTAGCCTACTTCAGAATATTATGTTAATAGGCGCAAATAAACATAATTGATCCTGTAGTTGGGGAATGGTTATAATGCAATCTTTAAAAACACCCTTTAGGCAGTAAACGTTCTGTTAACAGCATGACGCATCCCAGGGAATTCTGAGACTGAATAAATTAATAGATACTGTAAAAACTAAGATTGCATTGAAAGTCTCCTCCTCCTGCTAGAATCATATACATGGAATAAATCAAAAATATTCAGAACTCAGCATGTATGGAATAAAAATAGAAAATATGTAGTTTGGTTTGATATTGGCCTTGCCAAAATGCTTTGGAAAGATCCTATACATTAATATTAGTTACCGCAACAGCTAATATGAACTAGAAATGAACACCTTTAAAGCCATTAATCTTGGTTAATGTTCATTTCTACTTATGCTAATACATTTCAACATTTGAAGCTGTATAAATTAGCATTAGTTAACGCAGGGGGTCTGTGACCCTGGGGAATCTGTGGCGGTCCTTACTGCAGGATCTCCACCAATTATTGTTTGAGCTTAACTAAAGCTACAATTAGGAAGCTGAAGCTCAAGTAAATATTGTCTCTCCCACATAGTTTGTCATGTGCAAATATAAAACCATGCATATAACATTAATAAACATTCATTTGGTACAATAGTTATTGTATGCTATGCTATTTAATTTTATACATTTTTTAGACATTGGTCTTTTTATAGAGTGCAGTTTTTTTTTAATTATTGTATTTATTTAAATATTCCGCAGACAAGAGCCTGGATCAGCCATGGACATTCATTGGTGAAATCTTGTTACTTGATGACTTTATCTGAAGAAGACCGAAGAGTCAATTTGATATGAACAAACATGAATTAACATTGAATGTTGTTCATTGTAAGTTCACAATTATGCTACAATCATCAATACAACCAAAAATATTATTGTTTAAATGCGAAACGATTACACATATGTAATACTTTTTCAAAATCATGGCTTGGATGAATACTTGATACTTTAGTTTGAATACTGAAAGTCTCATGTGCTCAATACAACAGGTGTGGTACTTTTAGTTTGATTGCAATGAATAGGGTTTATAAATGCACAGCCATCAACTTACTGTATGGTAATAATATTTTACCTAATATTTTAATATGAATATAAAAAATGTAATAAATATCATCAATAAATAAAATAAAATATAAAATAAGGGCATATTAGCCATTATTTACAATTAATTAGTCATTTTAAAAACAAACATGTATTAAACTTCCTTTATTAGCACTTAATTAGTGGCAGTTTAGCCTTAATTATTACCTTATAGTCTATAAACTTGAATATTACTCAATAGGTTTCTCAAAAGTTTCACTTTTGAATAGGGGGTCTAATTCCATTTAATAGCACTATATCAATCGTAGTTTAGACTTAATTATTAGCTTATTCTAATCAAACTTGCATATCACTCAATAAGTGTCATAATGTAGATTTAGAACAGGGGGTCAAATAGTCTTTATAACAATATTGTAGCTATAAATATGTAACCAGCAGTAATTAAACATCAAAAAAAAAAAAAAAAGATATATATATATATATATATATATATATATTTTAATTACTAGCTTATTTTTGTAGCATAAATGTAAATATAAATGTTTTTTTTTTTGTTTAGTCTTTAAAATGACTAATGAATTGTAAATAATGGATAATATGCCCTTAGTATATGTACAGATAATCATTAGTTATACACGTTCATGCTTAACTGATGCATAATTGTTAATCATAAATTACTAGTTTATTTGTGCTTAACTAATGTACAATTTGGGCCCTCAAAATGTTAAGTTAATCATTAATTACTAGTGTGTTCTTGCTCAACTAATGCTTAATTGTGAACAAATTAACCATTAATTAATGCTTAACTAATGCATTATTCTGAGCCCCTATTCTGAAGGGTTACCAGATTTGGTTATTGACTCTTGTTCTTTTTGCATCCTTTAAAAACTCTTATCAATTCAACCTTCAAGTAATGGATTGAAGTGTTTGTGCGTGCTAATGTTCCCCAGAAAAACGACTACATGGACTTTAATGTGTTCACTCACAGTAACACCTCTCACACAGGTGTGTGTATGTGTCATTCAGCCTGAAAGTACCTCCATTCTGTGTCACATTTTCAGCTTTTCTACCTAACATAATGTCTTGATAAAATTTCTCTTTTGTAAATCCCTAGGGCAAATTGGATTGAAACAGCTCGACAGAGTGGATAGACCATCAACAGGCTCTTAGAGCACAAGCGTACTGTTGCTTGGCAACCCTTACTGATGATTTTATGTTATGCAAATTTGCCGGAATTTACATAAGATTTCATGTTGCTGCATGTTGAGACTAATGGGTTATTTTTTTGGTGTGATCAAAAAGATTGCACTCCAAAAACTAAAACCCTAATTTTGGAGCTGGGAACCGTGCATTCTAACGCAAATGCTTTATGTTTGCGTTTGCCAAGTTCAAAACTTCAGCCACTGTTAATACATTACATGCTATTAAGATAATCAAGGCATAGCCCTTGTGAAAATGCAAACAGTTCATTATAAATATAAATGTCTAGGCTTTAGTATTGAAATAGAAGCTCTCCTTTATTGCAGCCACTCGTTTACTGAAAACAAAAGCAGCATTCAGAAGCGTTTCTTTAATGTTAATTTAAGCTATCAGCAAATAATATTTGTAGATTCAGCAAATCTAAGTATATTAAGCATCTAGTAAAGCAAATAAATGCTAGCTGCTTTTGTTCCTGACCCATATACAGACAGACGGCTCCTCTGGGGAGGGTTCGTTCCCTCAAGACTTCCCTCACACCACATAGATCATTTAACAGACAGCGCAAACTCACTGCAATTTTGTTCCAAACTGTAGTTTTCCCCTGAACGCAGTTGTTAATAGTTCAGCAGCAGCTGCTGCTGTGTAAAGACATTGGTTTTGATGCTTAGCTGTTATTTACTCTTCTCGTAACAAGATCATGGGAGACTGCGAAAGTAGCGTGTTTTGTGCTGCCTGTCTCCATTCTCTGATTTCCAGGGAACATGCTGCCGTAATCTGATGCACAACACAATGCCATTATATTCCAGACACCCCTTTTACAAATGTGACAGATATTGCATGTTATTGGGCTAGTTTTATCTGCTTTCGCACCTACGGATTTCGGTTGAAGTGAAGATAATGTGTATGTGTATATTTAAGCTGTTTTACTTTATATTGAGCAGGTCATCTCATGAGGGCAGCCATGATCACATGACCACCCTTATGCAAAGAATATATAACATGATTTGAGCTTTATGCAAATCTACGCCTTTACTTATCAAAGAAAATAAATTAGTTGCATGTTTTCGCTAATACATGTAAAAATGTAGTGCAACTTTTGCATTCATTACTATATATATATATATAAAATTTCAATATATAGCAATATTTGGTCAATACATACGTGGGTAGTTGACATAAATGACGTAACAATGTAAAAAAAAAAATTCTTCACACAATATAGCCCCATTTTTTGTCAACTACCCATATTTTGCTGATCATTAAAAAATATAATGTTCCATACTTTCCATTATATATGGCAATATATAAATGTATTGCATTATATTTTCCACTATATATATATGTTTGTTCATAAGTTGAATACCACAACTTTCTTTGTAACTGTCCAAAGATGATCTGGGGAAAATTGGCTTTTGGATTAATCTATAATACTGTAGCTTAATGTATATTTAGTGCATTAGGGACCCAAATCTAGTGAACAACATGCAGCTGGAGAAAAGAAAATAAAAAACACAAAAGTTTGTTATATTTACAGGCAGTAATTTGTGCAACGGTTCTTGCATTTAGCATGCAGCTATTTTTGGATAGCATCAAACATATTTCATATATATTATAATGTACTGCTTGATAATTGTTTTCCAAATAAACTAATACTGAAATACCGAAATATATTGCTATAACTGATATATTTCATATAATATTATAATTTCACTGAAATAATTGGGGAAAAAAGTGCTATCAAAACCTTGCTCAGTTTAAGCGTACTAAATGCAAGTACTGTTTCACAAATAACTGCCAGATATAAAAAAAACTTCTCTTTTCTTTTCCTCAGCTGCTTGTTATTCAATAGTTTTGGGTCCCTGTTAGCAAACATTTTGTTGAAAACATCTCAGTTCCATTATTAAAGAAAAATAAAAACATGCATAGACAATATAAACTTAATGCTTTCTTTTGAAAATACAAATTGAGTAAGTATACCTCTTATAGCATGCTTTAATAAACATCACTGCAATGTGAATGAATCTCCCAAAAATGCTATCGTTAAAGATTGTAATAAAAGCACCAGCGCCAGGCAGCATCTGTGACATGAAAATAATTTAGACTTATCTTTCAGTTCATAAACGCAGATACATATCTTATGATTGAGGTCTCTGTGGGAAAATGACTGCGCTGATGATGTTATACAGAAGGTACAGCCACAAAACCCTAACATGATGTTAACACGAGACTTATTTGATAAAAATCACTTACAAAGACTGTGAAAACCTATCCAGTGTTCACACAACACATTCAATCAGTGAAGTGCTGTTTACAGAAATATCATCAGAAGTTCATCAAAAAACGAGGTTTTAAAGGAGAGGAGTGAGTGTAAATTATTTTGCTGTTATTGACAGAAAGCCACAGATGCTGCCTTAAGCTTAAGCTGTTTTAAACTCAGAACATTCTTTAATGACAATTCAATAAACTCCAATGAGAATGGATCACCAAATTCAGCTGATGCCATTATTAATACTATTTACTGCCTCGAAGTGTTTACTCAGCCACGGAGCAGAATGTTTGATGAAGGTATTTTTAAGGTTAGAATTATCATTGCATAATTATAGGCGATGTGTTGACAATGCAGCTTTCAGAGTACCACAATCAATTAACCTTTGCTGTCACAGAAGGATTGTTTTTTATCACTATACAAACCGCCAATGAAACAGATAAATAATAAAGTAAAACACTGTTTCGGAGTTGCATTCAAAGTCTCAATGGAATCCTAATTGAAATTGAGTTACTTTTAGTCCATGTCTTCGTGGAGGTGTTCTAAACACATTACACTTGTTGTTATCATTGCGGCTGTTGCTTTTTAAAACAATGCACTGATTTTGACATTGGTGCTGAGGTTTCTGTAACGACAGACTCCATATTGTGACTGCAGGAGCACTCGCGATCACTTGTGTCATAAGATATTACATGTTCTTCTGACACATATCAAGCTGTACGACATCAGTGACTCATATCTTGTGTATGATGCTTGGCATTATGACATCAGTGGCACAACGCTCAATAAATTGGATGAGCTGTCAATTAAAACAGGAGTTCAGCATTGGGTATATGATGTGTACAGTATATATAGGTCGTTGTCAGGAAACTCTATCGTTGTGTGTCCCAATAACTTACTACTAGGGATGTCAATTTTTGATCATTTCCACAATCAATCGTTATCTAAATTAGTGATCAATTAATCGATTAATCTGTAACTTTAATACTACAAAATGCATCTGGGGATCTATTGCAGGGGCATACTGCCAAGGGCATGATGGCGTGTACAAATAGCTATCCAAATGCCAGCTTCCTCACCCGAATGAAAGGCACTCGTTGTTTTTAAAACATCATAGCGATGTTCGCAATTTACATGATTGGGATTTAAAATAAAGGGAAAGTATGGCGCCCGGGGCTAAAACCACCGGCGCTTATACGGCAAAACATAGGCCTCCTGTTACCCATCTGAAACATTTCACTGTGAGTATTATGACACAAGTGAGATACAACGCTTTGTTAATAAGGGAAATAATTGGTTAGCAGCCAAAGAATACATTGTGACCATGATTTTGGATTCATGCCAGTTTAATCACATGCCTTTCAAACAAGCCATAAGATGCCTTTCAGTTTTGCTTACGGTCACGAATTTAATAAAATTTTAGTTTTTCCCCCAAATCCTTGCTGTCTCACTCTTTAGATTCTCAGGTTTATTTTATTGTTCATTTTAAATCATTGTTTTCACATAATGTGGTAAACGTGGGGGAAATTAAAGATTTATAATTCGTTACTATCACTCTAAATTCTACCGCATTCAAGTTAAATAATGGGTTTTCTCGGGAAACCTTAATGAAACATGGTCAGTAGCCACAAACTAATATGTCGTAGGAACGAATGATCAAGTTTTGAGAATGAATACATCTGTGCGGTTTGCGTCGGCAGCCCTGACAATGTTACGTTCCTACAAACATGATAATAAAACATGACTTGTCACTACATTTCAAACAGAACTTTGATGTTGTATCTGTTTTAATGTAGTTTTAAAATTTGGATCATATTAAAAGTAGTAAATTACTTTTGTGAAAAAGATTTAGCCCCTTCAAGGTCACTCTCAGCCGTTTGGACGTGTTTTGCGCAGGAGCCGCATGCATCCCAAAATGAAACTGATTAATGATAGCTTTAATCTCTTATTGGCGATTATTCGATCATCGATTAATCATTGACATCCCTACTTACTACACATATATTCAACGGTAATAACTCTTTACTCTACATATACTGTACATTTTATGTTGTACTAAATTATAATTATATGTGAATCATTTACTATCATATAAGATCTAGAACTTTTTGTAATTTTCTCTTTAAATGCTAAATCATTTCCCCCCTGTGCTTTGTATTCAACCCTGTTTGCTATGATACTTGTCCATTTTAAAACATCAATATAACTCTCCATGGTCAAAATAAAATCAAAATGGTTTGACTTGGTGCAAGCATATTTGTTAGTGATCATTTATCATTATTGAACGTATTATTTATCATTATATCAATTATAATTGTTGAACGTAACAGGGTTGAAAATGTGAAAACAGCTTGTGTACATACACACCATATAGCAATCTGAAATAGGATATATTCACAAAAAAAAGTACAAAAAACAGACATTTTTAACATTGCTCTGCGCACAAGACTCTGTAGTTGATGGTGATATCCCATGGGTACGAGAGAGGACGTACCAGTCGCTCTCTTCTCTGTATATTGCTCCAATGTTGGCTTGTTACATACCTCCTTTTCTACATATTTTCTTGTTGGGTTTTCTGGCACATTCCTTGGATATTCTTTTGACTGTAAAATGAATAAAAGACTACAAAATAACAGAAGGCTCTGGAAGAAACGTTTGAGGAGAACATGCAACAAAGTAACTCCCCCTCCCCACAAGAACAACAAAGAGAACCTGTCCAGAACGTTAGCTGGGGTGCTTTGTCTTTTGGGCAGAAAATATTCCAAAAAAGGTGGAATTGATTTGCTGCACCCTGGAACACAGGAAGCCTAGTTTCACATGCACTGCTATATAAGACCCTTTACAAGCACAAAATAACCATTCCTCATCACAACCCCTGCACCGCTGCATCACGCCAGGTTTTGCGTGAGAAATGCACCAAACGTGCCTGACAAAAGATGCAGAGAAGTGGGCACTACAACCTTGAAGTTCTTTGACTTCAGATAAAATTAAAGCTTATATAGCTTTCGATTACACAACTGGGTCTGTTCCAAAACACAGCGCACTGCCCAGACAGCGTTGTACCGCATGCATCAGAGGTCTGCTGGTTCCAAAAGGTAGGCAGGAATATTATGCTGGCTTCTTGGATGTCTCGTTTTGTCTGAATTTAAAAAAGCAGCAATGCATTTATCCTTCAAAGTGAAGGCAATCCCAGACTGAGCTCACTGAAAAATGGTGGACTCCAACAGTGCAGTGTTATGCATATTACCGAATTGTGTCATCAGTTAAGCAACTTGCTAATGTTAAAAGCCCTGCGCTTCATGTCAGGAGTTATTGGTGTGGTTATGTTGTGCACGAAGGATCAGGGGGTGTAGCAACCATTTTTATGTCATCCTTTTTAATCCACCCCACTTTTGGGGAGACGCTGTAATCATTGTATTTTAAGAGTTATGTTTAGCTTGGCTACAAAACAATAATGAAAATGTAGCTAACCAAGCCTCTGGCGACTGGCAGCAAAGGATACAAAACCAGCACTTGGTAATCCTACTACAGCTTACACCAGCTGAGAACAGAGTTTTATCTTTGAGCTGGGGTGAAATCTGCAAATGCAAATTTTAAGCAATGACAAACTGTGCCCTCACCGGCCAATGAGAATTCCAGGTACAGTAGTATTTTTTTTGTGCATGCGCGCACAAACTGATATGGCTCTTTTCATGCCCTCATAATGAACTTTTTGCATTCATAACGTCAAAGTCTCCGCTTTCTTCTAGCTTTCTCAAGCATGCACGCGTCCTTAGATGGCAGCTCACTGGGTTTTGGAACAGAGCTTGCGCTTTTGCTTTCAAATCTGTAAAGAGTTTGTAAGAAACGCTCTTTGTGCTGGGGACATATTTGCGAATGCAAATGTTAGACTTGATCACCGAATTCATTTCAAGTTCTTAAGTTCCTGAAGACAGGCTTTGAACGTTAACAGAAGAAAGTGGGACAGTAAAGGGTCTTACATGGTTAGGACTGATGCCACAGGCCTCTTGTGTTCCAGAACATTTTAGCAACTCTACAAAAGGCTCATTCTGGCATCAAGCAAGCTAATCTCGGATCGCTAATCCCCCAGAACAGTCAAGACAGTGAGGAGAGGGAGGTGCACCAAGATCATTACATCCAAACTTCATGTCAGATTAGAATCTGAGCTCTTACATTAAAAAGATTACTTTCTCCTTGATTGCTTTCTTCTAGCTTTCTTTCTTTCTTTCTTTCTTTCTTTTTGGTTTGCCTTCTTGAACAACACAAAAGAGGAACCCATAACAGTGGCATGGAAGGGAAGAGTTGATGGAAAGACTTCATGGCAGATCAAGTCAAGATGAGGAACAGAAATGGTGTACACAGACACGGCATGCGCCAGACAACGACTCATGCTTCAAACACAACACACAGGAAGTGACAGAATGTAATAGCGAGAGGCTATTTTTCTTCATTATACCCGACACACTCACCATCCTCCGTCGGAACATAGATGTTTAGATACAAACAATCCTCGTTTTGATCTTGTATGTAAGTGGCAACTATATCCAAGTTAAAGGTGAACCAGATTGGCATCATGATCTCTGGAACGGCGTTGTGAATGTTTTGTGGGCACACCGGCGCGAAGTGAGTGGCGTTCTTGATCCCCGACCAAGACAGTGGTGGTTCAGGGGGAAGGAAACGCTTCTCCCCCACCGGCGGGGCGGCGTACGGCACGCCCAGGTACTGGTCCACCGGCCCCAGGATCTCGCTGGGCAGCGGGACCCGCGCGCCCCGTAATTTCCCATACTGCGTGTTCACGGTGGGGTGGTAGCTCTGTCCCCAGACGAGCGTCACGCACCAACAAAAAATCCATATCCACAGAGAAGCGTCGCAAGCCCTGCCGCTGCAGCAGTCCTGCTGGTGCAAAAGGTGCCGGTTTTTGCGCACCGCCGACCACATGGTCTGTGAAAATGGCCGCTGCTGCTAGATGCCGACGTACGCTGAAAAACTCCTCCAGCACGTGTCTCCTGCCTTCAGACCCTCAAACTCAGCTGGATTACTCCTGTCATTGAAGAAAAACACATGCGCATGCTCTGGTCCACTCCCGGAGAATCCTCATTCGCAGTACAGTGTTCCCAGATCCTCTCTCCTGCAGGCAAAAAACAAAATAGTTTTTATACTTTTGTATGGTTTCTGTTGGTTTCAAAATAACAACTCTACTGCAGGTCGATTTAAACATCCCAACACGCTTCAGAAACTGGGTGGTTCATAACTAATAAGACTTTAAATGATAAACAAAAAACGCAACTAACCTTTTGATAGTGCATGGTTAGAATAGCAAAAATTGTAACTGCTCCTCACTGATGTCAAAGCATGTGTGTTCAATTTTGGTTCATCAGTTACTTGGTTCAAATTAACCGCTAGCTAAATTAGGCATATGCTAACATGCATAGTGGCTGCATCTAAAAGCTGATAAGTGCAACAAGACATCAATTCAATGATCATGTCTCATCTTATCAAACCAGATACCTTCTCAAATGTAAATGTGTCCTTGTATGATATCCTATTATCCTCTACATTTGATTCTATGAGCTAAAAATAGAAATTGGTGTCTGGTGGTAAGTATATACACTTATTCTAAACACCTTTTCTTTCAACCCAGGCGCATTCGAAATATGTGCCTCTACATATACTTCTGCAACACTGTCATTACATGCCTTACTGCACGTTTCAAAGTGAGTGGTGCTAAAACACGGGTTCAATACGTGACCCTGGCAAGTATTTGTAATATTGATACTGATTTATTAATTAAAACTGGGGAGCTGCAAATCATACTTTGTGTGATAAGGAATAAAAGTTGAATACCATTTTTATTGCCTCTAGTATTTATTTTAGCTGGAAAATGCAGTAATTTGTCTGTATAGGTAATTATTTTTTAAGTTTAACAGAAATGTAGGTAGAGGCACATATTTCCAGTTAGCCAATATGTTATTTTCTTTTTTAGGGAGAAATTATTATCGTAGAAAATAAATATTCATTTGAAACTTTTTCCCTTTGTGCAATAAACTATTTTGGTACCAGGTTTAGGTTCTAAAGCCAAACCAGTTGAGAGCTACTCAATCAGTGAATAAAACATAGTATATGAGGGTTTTCCATTAAGCCAAAATAACAACATCTCTTTCCAAATTCGACAGAATGCGTTAAATAAAAGATTTCTCAGGCATAGGTCCCCTGTCCCCATCTCTGGGAAGCTGGTATTTGTAAGTGGCTCGCGGGCGCCTGTGCTAACACTGTAAATGCTAATGATGAGGGGGGTCGTCCCCAGCGGAGAGAAACTCTTCCCTGCTCAGCTACTGATCAATTTTCAATTTTTAAAGCTTAAGACCCTCAGACCTCCATCCCTCGGAGGGCTTGGAATAATAACAAGGAGAAAAGCCGGAGTTTAGTGGCGGATATTGCATTCCAAAATGACTCCGTAAATGATTTATAATGTATCTAGTGGAGCAGTATCCACCAGACAAGAGGCAATATGAATCTTCCTGGAGGTGCACTTATCACTCCACAACTCCTATCCAAACTTGGGCAGATTTGCACAAAGCCTGGCAGGAAGTTCTTTATTCTCCACCTCATCATCCGCACACACTTGCTGCTGCCTGTAATCGGCTGGTGTCTGTGGACGGTACAGCTGATCTGTCCAGAGAGAAGAGACAGCCACTGAAGCGAAGGAAATGTCCGGCCCAATCTTGGCAGACTTTAAACATACTGTTTACTCAAACTCATGACTTGTCCTGTTCAGTTACTGCTCGATTTTAACAATTGATTTGGGAACTAAACAGAATTGATATTGTTCCCTGCTGCAGAAGTGTTTCAAGAAATACTTTAACCCAAAATTAACTTCAACACTTGGTCGAGATGCACCGTGTCATCTTCATCCAGGATGATTGGATTTGATACAACATTTGATGTCAGAAATGTTACGATGGATCTTTAAGCAAGGCTTTGGAAGTGTAAAATCAGTATTTTGAGCAGATATATTTTCAGAAATATGACTTCAGTCATAATTGTTAGAGCCCCAAAAACCCAAACTACCCCAGCGAATTTACTTAACAATTAATTATGTGGAAAATTATATGGAAATACAATAATGATCAATAAAAATATTTCCTTGATATGTACTGATGCAGCGTATGTGATATGTTATTTTACAGTTGATATTTTAGCTGTTGATTTCATGGGCAATACTATATTAAATGATTATTAATAAGCAATAAAAAACACTACATCATACGCATTCAGTGGCATAAAAAGCATGAAAGACGCTTAAAGTTATATCTAGAGACCAGAACATCATAGGAACTCTTTTGAATAGGCAAGCGTCATTCAGCTTCTTATGAAAAAGCCTAGTTCATGAATAATTCAGCCAAGCTGCTGCTATGATCGGCCAGGTCGACCCTGGTCAACTACCAACCCCTTCTCTGCACATTAAACTTCCCACTTATTTAAAACATACAACTTCATTGTCCCTGATGTGGTGAAACCAGACAGTGTCCACCACCTGAGACCCTGTTTCCAGCTGATGTTAACATGCGATTTTGTTTATCTGATCACAAGTGGTCCGCCAAGACGCATTACTGTTTCCACCTGATACGAACATGCATTTCAAATGCGTCTCCTGTGAACACTTGTGGTTGGATTTCACTGCGACTCTCCTCTCTTATTCTGTCACACTCCATATCACTTTCATGGGAGTGCAGAGGGCTCATGTTCAGGGATTCACATTTTGGTATCTACACTGAACAGCAGCGGGACTATGGTTATGGTTAGCTACAAAATAGCTAATATAAAATAGCTAATAGCTTGTTTTTCCACTTTACAAAAACAACACACCTTAAAGTTTCATTCTATCATGCCCTGAGTCACATGATACCTGAGCCACTGAGATCAACGAGAGTCCAGAAAACAGGGTTAACACACCAATTCTCACTATTAACTATTGAATTATTAGTATTCCTATTAACATACTGACTTATTATTAGCACTTACAGTATAAAGCACATATTCTGCATCCCAAATCCTACCCAATACCTAAACATAACAACTACCTTACTAACTATGGTAACACTTATCTTAATTGCTTATAGGCTCGTGTATTACTAGAATATTAGCCGTTTATTAAGCACATATTAATGCCTCATTCTACATCCCTAATCCTACCCATTACTTAAACTTAAACCTTACTAAGCAGCTATTAATGTTTACTGAGGGAGAAGTTGTGAACAAGTGTTACCTATTTTAAAGCGTTACCCTAACTATTAATAATCAGCAACCTAGGAGTTTACTGAAACAAAAGTTGGTTTTGATTGCTTCCATTGTCCTCATTGGTAAGTTGCTTTGGATAAAAGCATCTGCTAAATGACTAAATGTTATTTGATGCTAAAACCATAAAACGTTTGTGCAATATGTAAGTTAAAGGTTACTATAATAATAATATACGGGCTTTTTTCTGCCGTCAACTCCATATACATTTGTGCGTAAATTATTGGGACCAAAAGCCTTTCCTAACCCTACCTGATACATCATTTACAACCTTTTGATTATTTTCTTCCATGTTATTGGAGAAAAATGACTTTCCGTGATATAAAAAGAAAAGAGTGGCTTGGAACTCAGATCAATCATGTCAAAAGGCACGCACCGCGTCAGATACAACACTGGAACTGATGTCTTGTTTTGTAATGTTGGCTAGTCCAATCACACAACGATGGGCTATTTGCACTTAGTGCTAACTAGATAACCTGTTTTGCTGAATTCCCATAAAAATGCTGGATAACATGATTTGTATTGTATGGTTCTTCAATAAAAAAACATCTTGTAGTAGGTAATGTAATACTGCCTATTGAAAAATGACTGATAATTCGGCAGCCAGATGTCTGGAGTAGATTTGATTAGTATTCTTCTGCATTAAACTTTATTGCACACCTCACAGTCCAGACTTGTGAATCTCTGTCCCTGATAGTGTGAATTATGACCGTTATGGGAGTGTGCATTGGGACTCATTGTCAGCAGCCAGCACATATTACACTGCATAATACATGGTCACCATCTTAACACCTTCTGTGGGAAACACAGCGCAGAATATACAGAGCTGTCGTCAACATTATCCTGAAACTAAAACATATCCTAATAAATCACAATCTAACATGTAAATAGGTAAAAACCTACACCCAGACCTACACCCACCCTAAATTAGCTTTGTAATAGATTTGTGCCTAAACTAAATTTTGTATTTTAAGTAAAAGAGTAATTACTAAGGACTGAAACATGATGGCACAACCTGTATCTCACCTGAAAATAAAATGGAAAGGGTTGCCTAAGGGAACAAAACCTTGGTTTTTCTGGTTCAAATGTGCATGCCCTGAAGCTCCAAAACTATCAACTCAACATAACATCACACATGAAGGTGCACAAGATAACAAATGACCCTGACTGTGTGTTGCGTGATAACACCACAGGACAATCAGGGCCGTATAATACAATGCCTGAATATGTGATATGAAATGTGGAGAGAATAGCGAAAGGAAAAAAAACCCCCAACAGAAACAACATCCCAGTACGTTTTAAATTCAGTAACACTAATGGTGCGTTTACACCGACGGCAATTTGCAGAGGCAAAGTGACCAGAAGAGTGACAGCGACCGTCAGCAATGCAACACATCTCGTGTCGAGCTGAGCAGTGACGTGATGCGATGACTTTGAATGCCTTTATCCTGGCAGCCGTGCCCCGATTCACACTTCCACAACGACCGGCGTTCACACCGCAGCGGAGGTTTACTTTTATAGTCTTGTTTCGTCACACACTGTGCTTGATGAAGTTTACTGTCGGGAATCCCTGTCCTCCTACAAATAATGAAACACTCGGCCGGGAAGCTAAATGTTCATTAAATGGAAATCAAAGGTGTTAGGCATCAAATATAATGTAAATACATTAATATCGCAATTGCACATAGTGCTAATGCTAACAGCTACGCATGTTACTACGTTTATGGAATTGTGAGATTGTGAGCACATCTGTAATTCTAATATTATTTTTTGTAATATTCCAAAGTACAGTTTCTTGAAAAAATGTGAACGTGTAGTTAACCCTGAATAAACAAGAAGAAAAAAACTGAAAGGGGTCATGAACTGAGAAATTCAATTCGTTGATGTTTGTTGACCTACGGTATACAGTAAGGCCCAATCCCAATTCTATTTTCTAGCCCTTTGCCTACCCCTCGCCCCTTCCCCTTGCCCCTTGAAATAAAGTG
>JAUMHP010000065.1:2361363-2376213 GCA_032361065.1 Enteromius trimaculatus
CCCTTCACGTGAACGTGCCAAACGGAGGGGTAGGGGAAAGTGTAGGGGTAAGGGGTAGAATTGGGATTGGGCCTAAGCATACAATTAAAAAAATAAGGCTGTACGTTTCAAAAATCAAAACCTATAAGTTATGTTGACGAGGGATTGTCTGAAAAATTGCTTTGTCATTTATTACAGACTGTTTGATAAGTACTTGAGTGTTTTGAGTATTTAGGGCACACAGCTGTTAGCCAATCATAGCAGTGGGTGTTTACTTCTACATCTACAATCCTCCACGCCTACTCAAAAAGAGCGCTCTGATGAGGAGGTCAAAAACAGCTTATTACTTCTAAATTACGATGGAATCTTGATAACATTATAAGGGGGCCTCAGGGAACAGCGCAAAAAGAAGGCAGTTCGTGACCCCTTTAAAAATGATGGCTGTGAAGAATTGTAATTAATTTCATCATTTCAATCCACAAAAGCCTTATGAAAATTATTATAACATTTTACATACATTTTTTTTAATATATAAAAATGTTTTTTACAGATCGCCTTGTACTCTCTTGTTGTTCTCTGGGGATCCCAGGGCTCCAAAGGAATAGTTCACCCGTAAAGAGAAAATCTGTCATCTGTTTATGATTGTTTCTCTGCTCAGTGGATCACACAGAGAGATTCATATTCACAGGCAGTGGAAGTAAAAGAGGACACGCAATGTCAAACCCCAAAAATGACAAATAAGCAGCATACTATAACTATAGTCCATGATTTTCTTTTACAAGCCTTCTGACACTACAGGGTATCTTTGTGTGAGGAACAGATATTATTTATAGAAAATCTTCCTAACAGCCACAGTTCTCAAAAAAAAAAAAGAAAAAAAAAAAAAAAAAACACTGGCACTTCTGATTTGAAATATAGCTTCTTAGTGGTATGCACTTTTTGCATATGGACTCATGTCCATCCCTGTTCACTTCAATTGTAAAATCTGCTTAAACATTCTGATAACATCCTCTTTAGCGCTCCACAGAAGAAAGCCAGGCATTAAAATGGCATGAGGGTGAGTCCAGGATTTCCATGTTTAGGTGATCTATCCCTTCACACACCTGGCACCATGGGGAAAATACAGAAATGCCGAAAAACAGAAAATATTGATCGTCTCATGTGGCTGGCCTTGCTGCTGGTAATAAAGCCAACACGCAGACACACCGCTGAGTCTACAAGAGTCTTTTCAGAGGCCCACAGGACTGAGTTTGTGCTCTCCTGCCTGTCTGAACCCAGCCTCTATTCAGCCACCCTCCATATCACACCAGTAATATGAAAGCAAACAAATATGCTGTTGAAACGTGTTCATGGCACACACGACCGATGCCGGATGAAGAGAGCTTTCTGAATTTGTCACATCACTCATTCTCAAGGGCTTAATGGGAATCTAGACATGCATCACCCAATTAGCAGCCTTTAGGTTGAATCCACGTTTACATGCTGCTGGTTAAGATAAGAACTTGATGGTTGATCCAGATGTGATTATCAGCTCTGAAGACACACAGCTGCGGTTCCCATCTTATTGGCCACCAGAGTAAGACAACAGCTGGCCATTTTATTCACAGTAGAAAGCCCTCATTTACAGTAAAAGTCACATGTTACAAATTCATTCAAAATGTAGTGATTGTTTTTATTTCTGGAAATGGCTCAAGTGAGAGACGTTTGCCAGTTGATTATGACACTATACAGCTCTATGGAATATTTGATTATTGGTCAAATGAGCCGTTCTGCAGCTAAATATGAACTGATTTGTTGCTGACTTCCGCACAACTGATATCACTTTCTTCTCAATACAGTATTATTTTATTATATGTCACTATCAGTGTAATAAGCAGGATATTTTATATATTGTATATTTTACCTAAATAATAACACACAATAAATTAACTTCATCTAGTCCATACTGCATATACTGTATTGTGGGTGTCAAGCTGAAAGTGAAAACCCTCAGGACTACATTTCAATTTATTAAGCAATTATAGGGTTTGTAAAATGTAGGATTAATATTGCTTTGAGCGCTATAGAAAAGCATATTAATCATGAATAATGACAGTTTAGTGTGCAAAGCTAATCTGAAAAAATTTTGGAAAAATTGAAACAAAAAATTAATTATAAAAACCTGTGCGCAAAGGCTGCGTGCATATCGCTCGTCTATACTTCATCAAAGAGACTGCAATATTCCTTTAAATGGAAATAGCCGGTCTCCATCCAGAAGCACTGTGACTGGGGAAACAGCCTTTCCGTGCATTACTGGAGCCCAGCTTTGGTTTTGGCTGTGCATCAAGGAAAAAGAACAGCATAGTCCAGTCCCAAAAGAAAAGAGAGAGAAATCTAGAGATGTGCACGGACTGCCTTCACTTCAGTATCAGATATTAATATCATAGTACTTCACTATGCTGCTTGCTGTAGTCATGTACCATAGCATTTGCATGGTTGTCTCTAGGGTACCTTAAGAAATACGATGGTTTAACCATGGTATATATAAAAAAAATGGCACTACATAACCTACTTACCTATTATTTATTGTCCTTTTTTTAAATTGTTTTATTTATTATTATTATTTACTATACTTATTGTATATGTCTGTGACAAAAGAATTTCCCTCGGGATAACTGAAGTTCCTCTTATCTTATCTTATCTTATCTTATCTTATCTTATCTTATCTTTTTAATGGCTGAGCCATAACAGTATTGTTGTGCATCTTGCATTTAAATGCTTTTTTTGCACTTTGCAAAGCAAGTGATATCATGTTACCAATCATGAAAAAAATTATTTAACTGATACATGTCAAGTTATTTTCCATTATTTTCTGTGAAATGTGAATAAATTATAAACCAAGAGAAGCAAGGAGGCAAGGAGAGAGAGAGATTCTGTCTACCTAGTCTCATGGCATAAACGTGCACTTTTTAGTGAGACTTGAAACCGAAATCAAATCTGCATAACAAGAAGTTGAAATTACAAAAATGGCACAACAAATGCATTTTTATATCAGTTTTGAATTCGCTGACACTATCGAGTAGGTTTAGTTGAATTTGGTACATTAACTTGTAGTGTCAATCCCCGGGTATTTAATATAATAAAAAAACACAGCAATACGTACCTATATTAACGTAACGGGGTTCGTGTACTGAACCTGTGTTTTAGCCCCACTCAGTAGACATTTCTCTTTCAAACTGCTCCAAAACGTGCAGTAAGGTACATACAAATGGTGTTGCACAAAAAGAGCACAGAGGTATGTCTTTTTATGAGACCAGGTTGGATTCTGTTTATATATAGTTCATTCATTTACTTGGAATTAAATAAAAACAATTTTTTGTGTTCAGGCTTGTACCGTACTACATAACATAACTTTACATTCAGCCCAAGTACATGCATTTATTGAACTATTTTAATAGACCCAGTTTCATCGCTCGTGTTCCCTCCGCTCACACACACTACATTTATCAGCGGCCTGCCCATTTTAGACAGTCTAGATCCAGGGCTGGTGTGTGTTGCATAAAATACTCAGAGAGCCGAGATTTCCGACAGGAAGACAGAAACCTTTAAACTTTACCGCATGAAAAATGTTGACTGTAAATATTGGGCCTTTGGGAGAGTGTCTCAGCTAGTCTGACCGATGACTGATTCTGAATATGGTAAACTGCTTAACATATCACACCGTGACATACTTTAATGCTACAAAGGCTGCTTGTCTTATTGTCTGTGAAACGCCTCAGATCGAATGGCTGTTTGGAGCCAACACCCATTCTGATTTAACACAGCTTGTATATTTCCAGGATTAAGCATTCATGCACGTTTTCCTCATCCCACGAATACATGCTCAGCCTGTCATGTAATCGAACGCATGCAATTGTGGACGCTAAGTGCTTCATGGTGAAGATGCTGAGAAATACAAACTCTGGCGCAACAAGAATGAATGCTGGACAAGTTGATCAAAGCAAACTGTCAGACCATATTCGAGGATTACACTGAGAAATGTTTCCAGAAATACTTCAGGGATTCTGTTTGCTAATTATAATTCGAACGCAATAATACCACTGCTAGAACCTGTCAATGCACCATTGTAAAACCAATTTTTTAAATAATCTTTGCATTTATGATGATGCTGTGAGTGTCTGCCAGGGCACTGGTGTTTTATACAGATTTCATCATGTTGCTGTTGCTTGGATGGTTGTGGCCCAATTCCCAAGTCTCTGTTTTCTAAACAAGTAACTCTCTTTCAATAGCTGCTGAATACGGATGCATCATGCATCGTCTGCCTTAGCGAGGACCACTAATAATTACGAAAATCCGTTCGAATTTTCACATTTGTGACTGTGACGGCGAAGCCTGCTTTAATTTTCTCTCCTTCCTAACAGCTCACATGCTTAGTTTCTGCTGATCGAGCACTTTAAGCAGGTGTGAAGAGGTGTACTCGCTTCTTATTGTGTCTTATCGCCGCTGCCATAAGCCTCCATCGCTGCAGTCTGAGAGGGAATCTACTTCCTGTGAAGTGTAGGCACTCTATCATCCGAACAGAAGAATACAGACGCACACAGTTCTGGAATAAACTCCACACACAGACCTTTCCAGCACCGCGGGCAGGACTCCACGCTTCTCGCAACTTCCCCAAACAAATTTCTCTCAGCTTCTTCCTGTTATACTTACATAACGAAAACAGCCGCTTTCCTCCCGTATGTCACGGCCGAGTTAACGTCGTTAAATAAAACTGACCCTATGAGCTCATCATCTTAATGATCCACGGTGGACCTAATACCAAAAGACAGTCCCTCAGCAGGATATTTAATGTAGCTAATCACTCAACATTTCTCCAGGGACCCTTTCAGGAACCACAGGGGCCATTCTGTCGGCCCTCCGTAATCCTTCGCTATGCAAATACAGTCAAGCGTTCAGAACGGCGAGACTCCCGCTGCACTGAAAGCAAATCTGCCCTGAGCACTGAAAGGGTTTCTGACGAATGCGACGGTTCAGAGGTATTAAATAGAGTACGCTATTTCTTTTTTGGTGAAACCTTTGTTTAATTCTAGGAACTCTCCTTAAAAAGGATACAAATTGATGTCCCAAGCACAAAACATGCTTTTTTGAATTAAATTCTGTTTAAAAAGAGAACTATTTGATATGTAAGATCAGAAAGTGATGGTTTTGGCTGCCCATCACATGACCATACAACAGTGACACGTTTTACATACAATTTTTGGGGTAATTTTTTCTTCCCATATTGTTCTCTTTTGACAATATACAACTACATATACTAACCCTTATTAATTTGCAACTACATTTCAGTTTAGAGAATTAGCAGGTCAGGGTTAGAGTCAGCAGAATAGTTGATTAACATATTAACAGTCTACTAATACTCTAATGACTGCTAGTTGACATAGTTAGTAAAATGTCTAAAGAAAAAAAAATTACCCAGAACAATAGTTACCATTGCTACAGCATGGTTAATACATATGCTACAAAACATACGTATTAACATATATTGGTCTCACAACCAATTCGTAATTTTTTTACGAGGTGGCAAATTTATGCTAATTCGTACAAATTTCATATGACCTCACTCGTACGATTTTGTACAATTTGGCTAAACCCCATTGATGGGTAGATTTAGGGGCAGTGTAAGTTGTAGGTCATTCGTTCAAACTCATACAAATTGGAAGCACGTTAAATACATACGATTTAGCAAAAATTGTAAGGATTTATACAATTGAGGTTTTACGCGGATCAGGCTTGTATTTCATTTCTATATCAAAATATTGAAACAACACAAATCAGGGATTTAAACTGCATCTGGAAATACTTTTTAGTTAAAGAGCTGCAAAAAATAGCAAACCATCTATAAAATACAGAGATATATATTTAGTTTGACCACCCAGGTGGACACTTTACAATTTCTTAAGGTTAAACACCTCCTTCTGCCAATCCAAGTCTTATATCTTCGATTTTTTGCTAATTAAGCTATTTTAACAAGCAGACCTGAAAATAGAGAGAAGCAAAACCTACTAATTTCTACACCTGCTTACTCCCACACTTAATTAACGTGGCTACTCTCTTTAGATGCGGTGCTTTGGTGTAAAACATATAGAGCTGATGATCAACACCTTCTAGAATTAAAAAAGGGACAATATTAAACCACATAACAGGCAGAAAAGTGAACATTCGTTAGATGTCGGTGCACAGTGCTTCTCACTAGCAATTAAGTATACTTAAAAGAATATTAAAGCACTATAGAGACATAACAACAAGGCCAAAATTCCTATTGAAGGCTGCAACACCTCGCAGCATAAACAATGTGGCACTGCTAATTAAGGGTGTCCTCGTTATATACACTGGCAAGAATCTAACAGATATTTCCTCAGAGTAATTCTACACAACAAGCTTTATATCATTTCTCAGTTCATTCGTAGGTCAGCTACACCTGGCACAGTTTTTTTTTCATGCATGTTGCCCCTTTGAAGAAGAAGACTGGCATGCATCATGCTTTGTTAGTCTTATGAATTAAGCATGCAATGCCAGTTCGGTTCATCTGGGGTAATTAACAACAACCATGACATTTTTTACAGCCTACAAATCAGTACGGTGAAGTCTATACTTACAGTGACGCCTGAGTTTCAGCCCATTGTATATTAAATTGTTTGTTTGCTATGTGTGTGTTTCCATCACAGTATGGAGGCTCTGATTGGACTGGCACTGTTATTATTCTGACACATGAGCCTTGTTTCTGCTGGCGGCAGGAATCAGCGTTAATTCAGAAGCTGTTATTAGAGTCTATCTATTCAAATTTGCAAAGCACAAAGTGGCTTGTCAAAAACACGAACTGGATTTTCGACGGGTACACGCAAATTAACTGCTGTTAAAAAAAAACAAAAAAACCCACCGTGAACCAGATGTTAACTGTAAAACTAGAGCTCTATTAATAGCAAGATGTGCCTTGACATTTGCAGCCGACCTACCATGACAACATTAACATGTAGAGGGAGAACTATGCAACGCTGAGGCTGTAGCGCGCTGTTTAATTCGGTTTGCTTACCGACGCCGGAGGAGGATATGCTTACAGTTCAACAGCAGTGCGTCTTGTGCTAATTCAGCAGTGGAATATTCCCCGTCTCTTATTTATTCTGTGTTCATGTGGGCAGAGCTTTGATGGGACGGTGCATTGACGGTGGCATGCAATATAAAAGATCTAACTGTAAAATTGTTACCGTATAATGAACGGAATTAGTTATGTCAAGAGTTAAAACACAACTAAATTAATTACAGTCATTAAAGCGACGCTGTTCGATGTAAAACGGAAAGGGTTCCCAGAGACGAGATACTGCCATGACAACAGACGCAGATGGGGGCGGGGGCTGTTATGAGTTGATGTAAATGTAATTAACGTTATGGCCAACGAGCTAACAACAGACTTGAGTACAGCAAAGCACAGAGGTGATTCATTATGTCATTTTTAATGCTGAGGCTGATAATTACCGAAGCGCGCTCTTGACTGGGTAAAAAAAAAACACGCGGACCACATATACCAGCAGTCAAAAGTTCAAATAAATCTATGTTTAGGATCCTGGTAGAAAAATGTTTGATTTGATTTTGATCAAAATGAACAACAATAATAATTAACAAAAGCACTACAACAATGACCTTATTATTATAAGCAGCAACGTAGGAGTTTAGTGAGCGTCGATACATGTTCCTTAATCTAAAATTGTACAGTTTAAAGTAGTTTTGACATAAAAACTGTAGAATTCAACAACAATATTGCAATATAGAGATATACCTGTAGGACACAATTAATAACAATACATTCAAATCAAAGATGCATCATGCAATGAGTTACAAATGACACTTTATCATTAATAAGGAAGAAATTGTATTTGTTAGCCCTTGAGAATTACTGTAAACATAACTTTTGCAAAAATCCACAGAGACTACTTAATTTAGGGCCCCTTTAAATCCATGCTATCCATTTGATTTATTTATTTAGAACATCTTGCATGTTTTATGTATTTAAAGAGTAGTCAAATGGAAATATAACCAAGAAAGTATTTATTTTATATTTTATTTTAATTTAACTTCATTTGCTTACTTAATCTTATTTCCCCTGCATATTTATGCCTTTGATTTTATTTAGATTATATATATATATTATAATACCTAATCAGATAAGGATATCACCCTGACATTTTCAGTAAAAAGAAAGAAAATGTTGGCGTGTAAAAACCTTTGATTGGTAATCTACGTTGCATGTACAGTAAATCTCATTTCATTTTATTCATCAGCGCAAGATGTTAAAATGCTTGAAAACAGATTAGCTTCATCCGTCTGATTTCGTTTTGCTTATATCGTTCAGTTTTGCCGTCTTCATCACAGATCTTGCTGTAAACAACAAAATTCATATTCAAACATTATTTGCACCTTGTTGGCTGACAAGGTTTGACAATCAATTTTGCAGGGAAAGAATTACCTTGTCATGCTTTTTATTGCCATTAAACAGAGCTTGAATGCTAACAATCTCTAACACCTGCAAGAAAAGTAGCTGAATAAAACAACGTGTATTGCAAAATCAAGCATAAAATGTGTTTTACATCTAAAAACTGCTGTTAAAGCTGTTTAACAGAGCCAATATAATTCATTCCAGATGAACAAACACCTCGTGCAGAGATATCGCACACGTTGGCCACTCGAAGCTTTTGGCCACTGATTCACCCTAAAAGCTTTCAAAAAGGTTAATCGGAAATATGTGCCAGAATACAAGTGAATCTAAAGGGCTGGCTGGGAACTACGCTGGGCTGAGCTGGTTAATGTGGAGACGAGTGTGCCAGCAGGGGATTTGCAAGAATTTCCTTGTCTTTGTTCAAACTCCGTCCGGTGCTTAGCTGTCGAGGAACAGGGCTGATTATGCCTTCATACGACAGGAGCAGCCATCACACCACAAGAGGAGACAGCAGCAGCTCCACGACTGAGACACAGCCAACACTGGGGATGTGCATTTGGGTCATTTTGACCGCTCCGGCGCTTGACAGATAAATCAACCGAGTACTCGAGTATTCGGTGTGTGATGGGTTCGGCCAGTTCCATCTGCTCTATTTTTATGCATGCGGCAGGGGTGTGAAAAGTACAGGGAAACAGCACTTCAGTGCGGATCTAGTTTGTACTCAATTATAACTCTGAGCAAAAGCAAAAGAGGTATCACCTTTGAATCGGTATTTAAAGACACAGATGCAGCTGAGATTTTGGAAGGGAACACTATGCACGACTTACTAGTTGCTTATTAGCATGCATATTAGTAGAATATTGGCTGCTTATTAGCAATTATAAAGAACATACTGTACAGTATAGTCCATGACTGCATCTTACATCAATGCAATGCAATTAACAACAATAATTTAATAAATTAATTAAATTAATAACACTATTAATTAATAGTAACACTACTTAAACACTTTTTAACACTTTAATTTAATGATTTATTTAGATGGGATTATTTGTTTCATGATTTAAAACAAAGTTATCCTTAACAACGACATCTAATAAAATATTTAAAGTATTTTAAAGAGTAGTCAAACGGAAAAACAACAGTTAATTGTCAAAAGAAATACATTTTTGTTTATTTATTTGTCAAATAAGATGTTGCAGAACAGAACTGTTTAAACTAAAACGTATTAAATATCTCGGTTGAATGATATTCCTTAAAAGTGAAATTCTCAGTAACATTATTTGCGGAAATATATTTCAGTACACAATATGCAGTAGAAATATTTTTCTGAAGATAAACTAAACAGTGTAAAGCTGGTAAAGCGACTCTCAGAGCAGCTCCGGAGATGAAGTTCATGTCCTCATATGTTATATTGTGACACAGATGTTGAAAACACTGAGCATGATTGGCTTTTTTGATGAAACATTCATTCACACAAAGACCCCGAAAACAGGCAGCCTCAGACTCATGCTCTGATTGGCTGTTGTTGTTTATTTCTGCAGTGTGATAAACTGTTAGAAGAATCTAAATGGAGTAAAAGTGTTCAGAGCTTATCGTCTTTATCAACATTAATCTTGATGCTCTACTGTTTATTGTACAGCCCTAATTCAAACCTAATCTTAAATTGCTGAAACTTAAACGTTCAGCAATGGTTGTCTGACATTCGAGTGCTGTTGTCTATACACTTCTTAATTCATCTTCAGCAGTGTCTATATTTAAAACATAGTGATTTAGGCCATAGATTGTGTTGTGAGTGATGAAGCGTTTCTGCACAAGCGTGAATGACCATAGATGTAGCCAATGACATTTCCCCATGAAATGGATTTCATTTGTAGTTTTAAGTAAATGTTAAGTAAAAATCTTTGAAGCGTGCTTTGATTGGCCTGTTAGCCCAGGAAGCTTTAATTCATGACAAGATGCAAAACACGTACTGCTAAGATCTAAATCCATCTTTCTTGCATGTCCAACTGCTGTCCTCTGCCGTCTTCAATGGGGGCGGCACTTCGTTTTTAAAGGGGGGGCACACTTGATCTCAGAAATAGACATTCACCAAAACAAAAACAACCTGTATATTAAACAGATTTAAACAGATAGTCTGTCATGATCTGTTGACTTTTGAGTTATATGTTATATTATGACTAGATGTGAAAGATTTAGCCTAATAACCAATGGATCAAAAATAGTCTGTGCCTACGGGATATAACTCGCAATAAAAGTTTTTTAATTTCAAATTCCAAAAATAACAGGCCTAGCCTATACGATAGACACTAAATAAAGTATTTTTCGGGTTATTAAAAAAAAGTTTGCTGCATGACGAGAGAAAATCTGCTAAACAAAACAGAAGTTGTCTACAGTAAAGATGTCTTGTTTTACGGTAAAAACAAAAATAGAGTCTTTAAGAAGCTGTAAAACTATAGTACAGATTTAAAAATACAAATACAAAACATTGTGATTGTAAAAATACATGGTCACAACAGTTTTTTTAAGTAATTATTTATGGCATATATATTTCCTTCGGGACTATTTGGGACTACTTTTATTTTATTCCTTTTCTATAGGCCTATATGGTTTTATTGTGTTCTTCTCCTACACAGAAGTGCTGCAGGTGCGTGAGGCGACGATATGTCTCTGAATCCTTATTTCTGTGCTGCTATATTTGCACGCCTCGCACTGCGTCGCGTTATTATAGCTTCCTGCATAAGTCTCCGTTGTAGAGATGAGAGGTTCTTTGAGCTAAATGCTGCTGAATACCAGATTTTCCCCCTGATACTTATGGACTAGATAAAATGTTGTTCGTTCTCAATATTAAGTTTACTCTTGATCATGTAAACAGGGGGGCACGTTGAGTCGTTTGCCGAGACAGGGCCCCCCTTTGACGACGGGCCTGGTCCTGACTCTAAACAGCCTTCAATTTCACAGTAAACTAAATAATAGACAAGCTGAAAATTCACCCATGTGAGTCACTGAAAATCAAATTCATGGTCCCAGTGAAGGGCAAAGAACATCGGTGTTACTTGAAAAGGCAAACAGATGCACCGTCCTCTCCAGTCATGGTCAGCCGTAGCCAAATGTGTCTAGAGAGCTAGTGTTTGATTTATGCACTGCAGCTCAAACGCACAGCACTGCCAAACAATAAGCAATGCATCACCTGTCACTGAGCTGTTACCTCGCTACATTTCTCTTTCTCTCTTTTGAGGAAAAGTTATGAGATTTGGAAATAAGGTCTTGAATGAGATCTTCTTAAAGGAACTGCAAATTGAATACTGAGGGGAAAGTCACCAAAAAGATGTCCTAGGAACCTTCTGACAGTATTTTCATTATAACTGGGCCTACACATATTTCCCTCCACAAAATGTACTTTATCGAAATGAGGAAAAAAACCTCATAATCATAAGTATGAAAAGGGAGGGTTAAAAAGGGATTGACTCTGCACTCAAGCCGAGCTTCGGGTTCGACTGTCTACGAAGGACACCAAACCAAGTTCATTTGCCATTACCCATCAAGACTGGATGGGCAGGAGAACTTGTGAAACTATAGATACTTGTCTGGTGAAATCTGATGCCTATTTGACGTATCCTACAGACTGAACACCACATAACTGAGCTTAATATAAGTTATGACTGTTGTGCTGTTTCTTCTCTGAAAGCACTTTAGGACCATTTCTACGGGCGGGAGACTGCACTGTCATTACTGCTGACTCCTGAGTCTACAGCACAGCACTCACGACTGTCTTCTGCTGGTCATTATTCACACACACATACACAGCCCGGTAATGACAGAGCTAGCCACCCACAATGCTGCACATCTAACTAGTTCAATAAAACACACACACACACAACAGTAAACACTGCACACCAAGAAACAACTGCACCAACTAATCAGACTCGCATTATACACACAGCACATCACCAAATTATTGTCACTGCAATAATAACAATGCTGAAAGCACAGAAAAGGTTAAGCTTTCTTTCCCAGTTAATATAATATACTCTACTGTACAGCTGAATTAATGAGAATCACCATTGAGACAATGAAAATGACAAAAAAGTGCATTATGGTAATTAGGATATTATTTTTGGGGGAAATGCACCTAATTGACATGAAAATGTTAGGCTGTTTGGAATGCTTTTTATCTCATTATTTGAGTTTTTTGTTTAATTGTTTTATTTATGTATTTTTAACTGCATCTTTCATGTTGGTCAAGGTCCATTAGAAGATTTATATTATTAACCCTAAATATAAGCGGTAGCAAGAGTGTCGCTTGTCTTCGCAGATAGCAAGAAGACTTGTAAAAAAGCAGCATTGTAGGTGATGCGTCAAAACGGATTCCTCTGCTTTTGGTAGACAGGTTCACAGATGGGACTTTTACTACCCCCAAGGGTACGAGCACAGCAAATAACAAAGCTGACAGTCACCACAATGAAATAGCAAAGTGATTCAAGCAAAGTGAGATGAACGCTAGCTGGGAAATAATCCTCTTTGCTATATTAGTAATAAACCAGGTGGAGTCAAAGACGGCCAATATTGTGCTATCATGACCCAAAGCATTCAAGCCTCTCCGTTTAATTGCTTTGGAATTGTTTCTTTATCAGCAGCGTGAGCGATCTCCGAAAATATGAATTTAGCATACCAATTTAAATAAATACTATAGACTACAAACGCTTCCCAAGAAGCAAAATGATCCTGTAAAATGGTAATTTATGAGTCTTCAGACTTTTTAATTATGGCTTTGCTGAAGGTATACACCTGCTTTATTGAAATGCTCCAGTCAGCATGTGAAAAATGAATTAAAAAGTAACCAAGAGGAGGAAATTGAGATGATTTTTTTTTTTCTTGCAATGGTTGGTTTCATCGCATTTCAGATGAGCGTTTGGCAAAGAGATTTCATGGTTCAGGCACATTGCCACTCTATGAGAATACATCTATTCTTATCTAATTCTTTTTCCTGTAGGAAAACGAAAAATGAAAACTCAAATGAAGACCCAGAAATGAAACCTGAAACATAAATACATTATGGTTGGTTAATTTATTTATTATAATTCATTCATTCACTCAGCCTTCATTCGTTTCCATTACATTAAAAAGAGTGACCAGGATGTCCCTCAGAAACGAAAATGAAGTTTCTTTTACGCCAGAGGAAAGAAATGAGAGGAAGTAAATCATGACAGCCTTTTCATTATTAGTATTCCTATAGCTGCCACAGCATTGCACTAGCAACACCGGCTTCACTTCCCAGGAATACAAAAAGTGACACAAATATAAACTCTGAATGCACTTTAAGTTGCTGTGGGTAAAAGCAGCTGCCAAATGTTTAAACAATATGTCACATAAGTGAGGATGTTTATCTCTGTCTGAAATGAAAGTCTCTCTGTGCTTCTTGTTCAATGCAGTTTGCTCTCATAATCACATTTATCTCAAATGAAAACAGTTTGCCTCCAGTCTTTAAAATATATTTGAGCAGAGAGCTTACACGAGTTGGATACAGATGGAAATATATATTTGGCCTTTCTTGACACCTTTCTTGACAGAGCAAAAATAATTATGGGAAAAGGGATCAGGAAGTGACATGAGCCAGATTACAGGCCCGACGCAAGCATAAATATTTTAATAAAGATTACAAAAATAAACACGTACTGTAAGTATCTGGGGAAAGGCACTTAGAAAGGAGGTCAAACACAAAAGACTATCAAAAAAGGTCACATTGCCTCAAATGTGTGAATGCCACTAAAACGGGCACAAAGATCCCTCTAATAAAAGCTATTAATCAAGACAACCTGCCTCCATGTTCACTGTAGCTTGACTAATAAAATAATTATTTCAACGTATTAAAAACCTAATCTTACAGAAATCACAGTCTCTATTAATGAGGACTACAAGTTCAAGACAGTTTGCTCCCTATTGTGAAAATTCTTTGCAATGCAAGTCTGGCACAATCTGTTCAAGGGGCAACTTACTTCTGCTGCCTCCTAAAACCAGCGTTGAAAATACCTGCTTGCAGCAACTTTCTGCAACACAATTAAAAACTCAAAATACTCATTTAAATGTCCGGTGAGTGTCACTAAAAGGTTAATGCCCTACTAACCCATCTTGCAAATGACAAAGCCCCTATAGCAAACCCGACCCTAAATCTACACGAGAGTGCTAGCTAGGAAAAAAGACATAAATTATATAGATAGAGAATACATTTTTGATATGAAAACGCATCCGCTGACGCAACCATGCTATTCTTGCTCGTTCACAGGCTGGTTTGAGCCGTTTTGAGATTTCTGGTTTTAGCTGCTGAACCATAGTTCCCCTTCAGTCGAGTTCACTTCGACGTTACATATGGGATCTCGCATGAGAGACCAATCGCCTTCGAGTCT
>JAUMHP010000065.1:2387925-2401495 GCA_032361065.1 Enteromius trimaculatus
TGTATTGCACGGTTACAGTACATGACGTGCAACGTCACGTGATCTCAATCGCGATTAAGACGATAGACCAAATTTCTGTGAATAAGTGTTTTCTAGTCAAGTGCATGCTAATAAGCAACTAGTTAAGTGACCTTAAAATAAAGCGTTACCATATTCTAGGGGTCATTAAATTTCTGTGAAAATGATTAAAAATGCTAACAGCGACTGTTTTGTTTTAACAGCTGGTGGGCAATGACAACTTTTTCAGACATGGAATGACGCTATATTTAAGGTAAAATGTATATACTCTTAATGTCATGCTAGCATAAAATTAGAGTCAGTGTAATGATCAAACTATATTAATATTGCATGTGGAGGTGAAGTGAGTTATCATGTGTGCTGATCTCGGGGAATCTAGGAGGAGCAGCAAATATTTAAATATTAATACCATTATATGAATGGAGATTAGTGTACACTAGATTCGATAAAGTCTAGAGGTCATACTAAAGGTCAAAATTATTCACACTACTAGAATTTTACAATTTCTGAATAAAAATAAAAAATTATGAAATAAAATAAAATAAAAAATACACACAAAAAAATACATGACCTTAACTACTATGTAAATATTGAAATTAATAATTTGGTATAATGTACTTATTGTGTACATACATGTTTTCACATTGCACATTGTAATATTTTTATTTTAATATCACCTGTAATTACAGCTGTTATTAATTTCTGTAATAACATGTATAATTACAATGTTGACCCATCCCTTGAACCTACCCATATCACCAAACCTTACCAGTATCCCACCTCAATAGCAGCAAGTGTTTTGCAATACAATATGAACACATACAGTAGTACATATTTTTATGATGTAAGTCCATAGTAAGGCCACCTATAAAGTGTGACCCATTCATTTAACATGAGATGTAACATAAAACCATCTACATATCTATTACAAAAGATGATATTCACCCTTTTTACAATAGCAATCATATTTTACATATCCATATGGAAACAGTAATGGCGTTAGCACTTATTTGATTTCTACAGGTAGTCAGATCTTCTGAGAACTCATGCTGCAGATACGTAACGTCAACCCCATGAATGCAGATGGAATCACGGGTTATTTTAACACAGATTTACTTCAAAGGTCTCACCCTCCCACTCTATCACAGCTGAGTAAGTGTTCAGTAAACAGTCTCTGTATGTGATGGAGTGCAGGATTGATGTGTTGGGTAACCCTGCTGCCCACTGCAAACCAAGCAGCATGCATCTATCTGCACTCTCTAACCCTGGAGCAAACGGCTGGTCTGGCTGACCAAAGCTGGAGAGACTTCAATAATCCGCAGCATTACTGCAGCCGCTCACTCTCCACGAGCTAGCCTCTCAATCCGTTAACATACGCCAGACGTAACGCTCTCATTTATCACCCCCTTTTCCACTTCACAGGCCCACCGTGCTTCAGCGCAGCCTGACCTTCTACTTTCAGCCCTTGTTTGACAAGGCTTGCTGGCTTTTGTGTGTTAATTCCTCAGTAACGGGTTGTATGTACAGCTTGACCTTGCTTTAAATCTCTGAAGAGGATGTGAAAATACAGTAGGACCCGAGCCGCAGAGGCCTTCAAAACTCTTCGCCTAGGGAGCAAACCCATTACTGAAATTTATGTCATATGCGCAATCAAGTAACATTGTCTTCACAGTCACACTTGCTTATTTTCTTTTGTGCCTTTTCGCGCTTCGAACGGGAAGAATCTGCTTCTTTTTAATTTATGATTTGACAGGATTGTTTTGCTTCTGTCATGTAAGCTGGCATAAAATACAAAGTTGATGATATACTCATAGATGTAACTATAGATTGATATTGGTGGAATTTCTAACGTTGTGACTGGTAACATTTTAGAAAAGGGAACACTTTTTCACTATGAACTATGATCTTTCCCTCAATAAATTCCTAATTTGCTGCTTAGGTTTAAGTGTTGGGTAGGGTTAGGGACATAGAATGATGTCATGCAGAATAAGGCATTCATTTGTGCTACTAATAAATGGCTAATATTCCAGTAAAATGCATTCTAAAAGCAACTAGATAGTGTTAGAATATCATTTAATATTTAAGTTTTTCAGTGTGCCTCATATTTGCATATTTGGTAACGCTTTAGTTTAGGGACCAGTTCACATTATTAACTAGTTGCTTCTTAGTATGCGTATTGGCTGTCTATTAGTACTTACAAAACCCTAACCTTAAATATTAATTTATAATGCTGTATGACTATATTTCAGACACCATACCTACAGTAACCCTCTGTATGTTAATAGTTATGTTACCAATTAATAATCAGCAAAATAAGGGTTTTTATGCAAAACTTAGTTAATAGAGATAATTGGTCCCCAAAATAAAGTACGACCATGTTTTTTTGTTTTGTTTTTTGCTTGATATTTACGACTGCATTACTGTAGTGCGTTTTGTATTTGTGTCGTAGGCAATACTGTGAGCAACATTATAAGCTAGCCATGGATTATTTGAAATGTTTCAACACAAAGCAGCTTTTTCAAGTAGGATGGCACATTAACATTTTAGCATTCAGTGTGATCTATATGGCTAATGCACCAAACATTACATAACACCTGAAACATTATCATGTACTGTACTTTTGTTCGCACAGAATTCCTGGCAACCACAGCAGCCGGTTTTGAACCGGACATTTAAAAAAGGATCTCTGTTACAGTGCGCTGCCCATTACGACATTATAAAATTAACAAAAGGATGAAGAAAAGAACTGCTATTAAATCCCTAATGGTTGTGACCCACATATAGGTTTGATGGAGGCGTTCAGATGTGGCCCATTTGCTTTATTCTACATGGTATTCCTGCTAGCAGCTTTTACTAAGCTCCTTAAAAGGCTGCCCTGAGGAATCAATGATAGCCTCTGGGAACTTCTTCTCCAGGCCTTATCTCTGTTCGTTTATCCAAGGAACTCCAGAGCACAACGCTTGTGCTGTCCTTAGCATCAAATTAATAAAGAAATAAAACCCAGACTCAAACTTTTCACCTTTTTGGGCTGCCATCAAAACACCTAACATACACATCCTCAGAAAAGACCGAATGCTGTCACTATGGAGCTAACTCCCTCATTGTACCTCTTTCTCTTCGTGTCTCCAGAAAGATGGAGCATGATGCGTTTTTAGAGCCGTCTCTTCTAAGCATGAAACAACCAATAAGAGGCTCTCACTGCCTCTGTGTGTAATATGCTGTCATACTGATTTAAGGTCTACTCGAGCACTGCTGTTTGAGCTTTATGTGAAATAATGACTGAACTAATTGAACTAAATGATGATGCAATCAATATTCTCTGTCAACAGCATACAGTTTCAATATTCTATGAATATTCTTTATAAAAGATATGAATATTAAGCACTCCGGATAGCTTAGAACAAAAGCTTCAGACACTACATTGATTTGACCACACTTACATAGAGTATGCACACAAGTTTACCCCCTTAACCTCTTTTTCTGTATTTGTTGTCACACAATGGCTGTTGTCAGACAATAATCTTACTGTATTATTACAATTAATGACAAAAATAATGTTTGGAAATGTAAACTGATATTTCCAACTTGACAAGCTAAAGATAAAAATGATTAAAAAAAACACTTTTTGTTGCTGAAAATACTAGTGGCCTAAGACTTTTGCACAGTACTGTGCGTATATATATATATATAGTTTTTTTATTTAGTTTTTTTTGCCAAATGGCTCAGATTTGTAAAACATTACAAAATAGCTGATGCAAGGTCATTCGTCCAACCCTTTGGTAAATAGAACAGATACAAGGAGCCTGAAATAAAGGCGTCCTTGTCCTTTTGGGAAGTGCAGTGCTTTAGTCTGCTTTATGAGAGTATAAGAGATCTTTTGAGACAAGGTCAGAGGAATGCTGGCCGAGAACATTTAGATTCTATTCCTGTTGCTTTTTAGTGGCATCTCGCTTGCATAGAGACGGATATGAAGTGGATATGTAGGCTTATCTTTCCAACAGGATTTTCCCTTTTAGCCTATAAACAGATCCGTTTTCACACATCCTAGTTACTAGTTTATCCGAATTACCTCAATATTTTTTGTTACCTCCAACAAATGTGTAAAGCTCCTCTTAAAACCCTTTTTTTCCCCACTGAAGTAAGCCTGGAGCGACCTGTCTGACTGACAGAAAACCTCAGCGGTTTTGTAGAGGACACCAGGAGACATTTTGAAAGACATGCGTGCGAACATTAAATCTTTGAAATGGCTATCAAGCGTGTGCATGTGTGTGTGTGTGTGTGCTTCACGTGCCAGTTAAAGCACAAAGACAAACACTGTGTTGTACATAGCGCACACCAGCAGTCTTTTCAAAGAGCAATGCTCACATCCTGCACGCTGCCATTAAACTCAGCTCCGAATAAAAGCAAAAGGAATATGGAAGTTGAAATGATCTGTAAAATCAAGCCTATTACCTTTTTCTGCTATTTACGCCGATGTGTATGCATCATTGCAGCGCTTGTGCTATGCATTTTAAAATAGTTTAAAAGCAGGTATTGTATTTGAGCAGGTTTGTAGATAAGCTGAATAAACTTAACTACAACAGAAATCTTTCGTACCTTTTTAAAGCACAATGTTTAAACTCCTCTGTGCTGAAGATCTCTGCCAGGACAAACATGTTTAAATAACTCTATAGTAAGACTTTTGTTCGTGCATGCAACATAATTATTAATAATTGTTTATAATATATATATATATATATATATATATTTAGCAATAGGTTTCATTTTCTTTTAAGCTAAATATAGTGTTGCATTTGTTTTTCCTTTTGATTTTTGAGTAAAAAGTAGTCTAGTTTCACGATTCCCTCCAGCAGCTATCAAATGCAACCCCCGTCTGCAACGTAAAAAACAGCACAAGTTTTCTCATCCCTGAAAAGACACTTCAAGACAATATTCATTGAGTTTAGGTTCAGCAGATAAACTGACACAGAAGAGCACATCAGTCATCGCATGCATTCACTTCTCCAGCAGGTTCTGCCTTCAGATACTCTACGCTGAAACACAGAGGCAGACGAATTACTGTCTTCTGAGTGACCTTCATCTGAGTGATGGCAACAGTCCAGTGTTTTTCGACCATGGAGGTCAATAAAGGTGACTCGGAGAACAGATCACCTGATTTGATCAAACAGTGAGAGACTAAGGCGGCAGAATTGATGCTGTGGGGCTTTTCTTGTTTTCTGACTTCCCAGTTCTGTTTTCATGCATGACATCAAAGTGTTCCCATCATTCAGTTTATGGAAAATTGTAGTAACAACGGAAACCCAGTAGCTAGCAATGATTTGTTGCAGCATATATTCAAGATGTATTGACCATGGTACTAAATCCCTTTGATCTCGTTTCATCAAACTGTGGGAAAGTGGTCTGAGAATGTTTTCCTGAATATTTTGACAACATTCAAATCCTAATAACCTTAATGTAATCAGTTAGTTTATTAGAAACAAAACCAAAGTAAACCGCAATAAAAAATATGTAAACAATTTGTCAGTAGGCTAAGAAGTCTACCATAATTTGAGATATTCCCTGAAAATAAGTCTTAATATCTTATGAATTTTCTCGGGCCTCCATCTTGTTTAAACCATATTTTTAATGGTTATTTATTCATTTCTTTTTTGCCACGTAAGAATAAACATTCAGGCTATCCATGTACTGTAAATGCTGGTACATACATTTTTAAAAGATAACATAATGAATAAAAACGCTTTAACAAGAAATAACACTGACATGAAAATGCACGACAGAAAGAAGTTGATCTGGATTTATCCGGTCTGGATGAAAAAGACCAGCCTGTTTCTAACAACGTGTCTCTGTTTCTCTTAAAAGCAGACATCAGAAAGATGCAAAGAGCTCTGAACTTGGATGTGTCATTCAGAATGCATTTAAATCAGCGGCTACTTCAAAACTGCCAGCCTACGAGGCCAAAATACAAATAAAGACATTGGGAGAGAGAGGAAATTCAAAAGCAGGACCGTGCATAATCCTTCAAGACACTAAATGCCAGAGCACATAAATAGGTTCTCTCCGTAAAAACAGAAGATAAAGCGGCGTGAATAGCAGGGCTACGGAATTAGGCTTTCTTTGAGATAGCATCCACTTGGACCAATCACAGTCACTTAAGCTGCAGTATGTTTTCTGACAACGAAACGAGCCTAACCCGAACCCAACACTAACCCTCCTCGAAGTGAGAGCTGAAATATGCTCTACACTGATTGAGAATAGCAACAGCAATCCCTTTTAATATGTTGCCTTTGCGGACAATTGCTTATTCACCAAATCGCCATGACAACTCGAGGCACCTCTCTCTCTTTCTACTTTGCAATTCAGTGCAAATCGTCTCCCAAGTCTTTCAAACTACAGTTTGACTCTCTGTCTGAGCCTTGAAATGAAAACTGCACGGCCGATCGAGATGGTCTCAGTCATGACACCAGCCAGTTTAACATGTCATTATATAAAGTTGTTGTATTATATAAAGCCTGTTGAATGTATGTCAAACAACATTCATTTCGTTCATTTTTAAACATACAGTTTTTACAAGCTTGTATTAAAGATTACATGGCATGTCTGTACTTTTCTTTTTTTAAAATGTAGCCCATTTGTGAGTAAATGTTTAATTACATAAAAAGAAAATGTTGAAATCAGTTAAAGACTTAAGATATACGTTATATAAATATATGCACATTTTATGAAATGTGTTTTTTCCTGTACAGTTTTTTTTTAAACCCACGATTTATTCTTCTTACTATTACTGAATCAATTGCGCATAATTGTAAATTAAATTTACAATAAATTTACAACGATCTCATAATCTGAAGACATCTTTAGTAAAAACATAAATCCAGTCATCAGCTCGTAATGGAATCCAAGCCTAGCATAAACGCAATATGGAAGACGCTTAAAATGACACGCGATTTGTTAGCGGCGCGACGCGACGCGATAGAACTACCCAAATCGACGAAAGTGTGCAGACTGCAAGAGGTTGCGGCTGGAATCCTGACGTCGGTGCCTCTTCTACCAATCAAAGAGTTTTTAATAAGCGAGCGACGGGACGCGACGCTACTAGAAAGCTCCAACGCGATGACTCCTCTGCGCGCTTTTACTTGGGGGCGTTCTGGATTTGTCGCGTCGCGACGCTCGCTTGCAGTGCAGATGGGGTGTAACAAGTGCAAGAGATCCTCATATCCTGTTACTTTTACCGGCATCGCCGCACTTCACCAAGCCCGCTTCTTCACCTCTCCTTCATCTAACTGCGCACCTCGTCTCCACAGACGCAAGGAACACTGAAGTTCACCCCAATTGTTAAGTGGCAATCCTGACAGAAGAGATCTTGGGATAAGACGTTTAGCGGTGCGTAACGCCTTCTACAGTCTGCTCGTTTCGTGACAAATAACTTCTCCTCACCAACAAGCATTATCCTCATGGAGAACTCACCTGCTTTGGTGAAACATCAAATCCCCCATTCCTGGTATTCCTGTTCCATAAAAAAAGCCGCGATGTGTGCGCGTTTGTGGTAATCCTTGGCAGCTGTATTAAGATTTCCTCCCAGCGCTCTTCATGCAATTCGTGTGACCTTTTCCAGCGAACGCATCCTTCATCCTTTACACTCCAGTCACATTCTCGTGTTTTTCCTGCGCGTATGATCCTGGTGCTCTGGTCCTGCGTGTTCGCGAGCTCCACACGAGCTTCACGAGTGCGCGCTGCGCGGACACGCCAAGCACAGGCGCGCGGGTTACTAGGAAACCCAAAAGCGCGCACACATGCAGGAAAGAGGGGGTGTGAGTAACCCTGCTTTCCAGGACATCTGTAGAGAGCCTTTTGCTATTGAATTATGTGAATTGCATTTCCTCAATATAAAAATTATATATATATATAATTTTTTTTAAAGAACAGAATCGCAAAATAGCACAACTGCTAAAGCGATCTCATTGGACTAATTGATGTGTCTTTTAGTAGTTTTCTTTTGAAAGAAATGTATTTTTCCACATACATTGTATATACTATAGTGGGACATGTTGTCATAATGATAATTGTGGTTTCTTGAACTGATTAGAGAATTGTAGTGTATATATATATATATATATATATATTTTTTGTCCTTAGCCAATCACATGCCTGATTCAAGAGAATGCAGTTACATCAGATCACTCCTATTCTTTAATTACTGCAATGTAAATGCTTGCTTTTTTAATTTGCATTTTTATTGTTTATAAATCTGGTGGGAACGTCCCAGAATTCTCATTGCTCAGTTCATTCACGAACAAAGGCAAATTCTGCCCTGCATGGCCCGTGAGACGTTTGATTGGTGGGATGCAGCCAGGTGATCAGTGTTAGAATGCCGAGCAGTTTGGTGACTGGGCAGCCGGAGCACCGAGATTAAAGTCATTTGGATCTGAATGGCTGCTATAGTTTCCCGGATAAAACAGTAATTTAATAATTGAATGAGGACGCTTGCGCAGACCATGTGTGTGAACACAATTGCTCAAGGGAAAGTAGATTGAGAATTCTCAGCGTGCAAGCTTTAATCGCCAAAGTGGAGCTTTTTCAACCTTTATATTTCCCTCCAAAATGAGTCAAGCCACTTGTCGTTGTTGCTTAACCGCAAGTCAGTCATCGGAGAGCTATTATGTATATTTCTGCATATTTTGTTCCGTAATTTGCGCTCTACTTTAGTACCTTGTGTGATTTTGAGCCTTCTGTCTCTATGAGGCTCTGCAGGGGTTTGCAAAGAAGGTGTGCCAAAGGTGACACCGAGGGATTTTCCTCTTTCAGAAGCCGCACAAAGACAATAAAGCAATTCATTACGGCACACACATCCCAGTGAAGCAGCATTTTACTCTGTGCATTTCACAGAGGTTCTGCACATCAGGCCTGTGTAGCGTAACACAAATGGATCCCTAATTCTAAAAAGAGGAATTAGAGCATCGGATCCCTGGTGTTTTTCATCCTTCTCCCCCTTTCCGAGTATGTTTAATGACAGCTGGGAATTCGCTCCGACCCAGCCCCTTTACAGAGAGAGCTAATTAGCAGGTTTCCTCCTGTCTGTGGTGCCACCAGATGGATTCCCAGAATGCATCCTGCCAATGTCAGTGAGCGGGGCTTCGCAGGTGTATCCAGTAGACTGGGATTGCCTTGAAATGGACTTCTGTGCTGCCCACCACAACCCTGCTAACAATTTCAGCGTGTTTTCCAATCTTTGTGAATTGTGAGGTTAGAGATTCATTGGGCTGCTAATTATTGTTTTACAGCCAATTGGGAGGGTGTAAAGTAATTGTGGATCAATGCATATTTAATGATGTGTATTAGTCAAGGCAGGTCAACTTTATTTCTATAGCGCTTTAATACAGACTGTCAAAGCAGTTTCTCAAAAATAAACAGAAAAATAGCAAAATCAAGTATGGAAACTTGACTATGAAGACAATTTGGATTCAGTAGCTCTAAAAGACAATGAATCTGTTTAAAAAACACAAATTTATATTTAAAGAACAAAAAATGTCTAAATTAGATTAACAAAAAAACGGAACAAATTATAATCATTCTGCCATTACACTCCAAACTGAACTATTTTACAGGCACGTGCACCCGCCCCTTTCCTCCTGGATGCCTCAAGTGCCCTTTTCTAGTTTTTTTTTTTTTTGTTTGTTTAATGTGTATGTGTGTATGGAACCCTGTCTTTGCCCCACAACAATAAAATGTAACTATTAATCTCAATTTTTCTAAATAAACGGATCTTGTTCACATCAGTCACATGACTGCCATTAACCAATGCTCGCTTGTGGGGCAGAGCGTGCTGTTATAAGCCAGTATGAACTTCTGCACCCGGTGCATCATGGGTATTTCATTAGACTTTACTTATTTTTGTGTCATTTAAGCAAGACAGTTGCGTTTTTGTATTAGTTCTATTATGTGTGTTTATGTTCAAGTTAGATTGGGGGGGCTTGGTTCATTTACAGCCCTTTTATATAAAAGTGTAGAGTTACCGTCATGCAGAGAGGTGTGTAGGGGAGTGACTTGTTGATATTGCCCTTCGCTCTTTAAGCTCTACGTATTAGAATCGTCCTGAAGGTAAGTTGCTGTTGTTTAGCTTATTATCTGTTCTCTATTATTCATTTGGAGCACCCGTCCTGTTAAACAATTCTGCATGGCCCTGACTATTTTAATAGCTGAAACAGCAGTGTAAGATGCTGGTCACTTGGCAACAGAGAGTCAATCAAAAACTGAAAAGTAAGAAATAATAACACATTAAAAAGAAATCCAAAGAAATATTCACATACATTGCTCCTTGTTTTCTTTCTTTTGTACTTTTGTCTTTGTTTTCTTGCCTTATTATGCTTGTCATGTCTCGGCTGAACCACGCATAAAAATGCATGGAAAGGTTTGCCGCGGCAGTTTCTCTTGTTTCCAAAGCCTCTGTAGCCGATGCTCTGTGCTCGCGCTCCCATGGCGTCTTCCATTGCTAAGCAACCATGACCGCGCTCTCCATAAAGACGCAAGAGTTTCAGCAAAGGATAAACTGATTTCCAGCACTTGCAGTAGCTCTGCTTTTTATTGCTCAGCTCTGTATTTATTTAAAATGTCTTTCCCTGTAACAGCTGTTGGTGCATCTTGGCTGAGCTAAATATTTTTATATTATATATTTTTTTAAACCGGCAAGACACAAGCCTGCTGTTTGCAATTATGCAAATAAGAATGTGAACATGAGGTTTAGGAATGAACGGTGTTAAAAATCTATGAATGAATGCCCTGGGTTAACCCCAGGTGAAACATGATTACCGATAACCCAGGATTCCATTTATCCGAGGTTTTACGATAACACAGGGCTAACAATTTCAAGTGTGAAAAGCCCTATTATTTAGCTCAAATCAGTTCAGCTTTGGTTCAGTTCAGGTCAATAACAGTGTGAACGTCATCAGTCTAAAACAAGTCCAATTTAGCTGTAATTAGGCAGCTAGCTCGTTTTCCAGCTTGAATCTGTTCAGTGTTGATTCAGTTCAGTTCAATACCAGTGTTGATGCTGTAAGATGTGAGTCATCTTGGAAGCAGCTGAAGAGATTAGTGCCACCATACAGCTTAGACCAGTGGTGTCAGTCTATGTGTTTACATCGATACATTCCTGAAAGTTAAGTGTCTTTCAGACCCCAACTATTGAGAGGCGATCATCAATCTATCTGAACCCCTCAACCCAGGCTCAGAAGAAAAAAAAATTCTCAGTAACACATAGATATTCAAGCGTTGCTGTTTTCTTAGTAGTGAAACCTTGACCAAAAGGGTGCATCCTCTGAAGCAAGCAGCGCACACTTCTGCAGAGAGCAGATTGTCGCTTTCATCCAGAGAATTGAGAATTTACTGCTGTTTTGAAGGTTAATGTACAGAGCCAGGCATGCAGAGTCAAAGTGCGGCTGGGATGAGCAGAGGACTCCAGAGTGACCTGAGCCGTATGCAAGCAGTACATTGTGTTCCTGTAGCTCAGCTTTTGAGGCATGACGCTAGCATGTCAAGGTCATGGGTTTGATTCGTGAAAATGTGTGAAATCCACTGTAAGTCACTTTGAACAATATCATGAAATCATCTAAAACTGTACCTGTAAAAGAAAAGTAAAGCTATTGTTGTTTGTGTACAGTACACTCTAAAATGGCTGGGTTAAAAAATAGCCCAACCTTAACCCAGCTGCTGGGGACAGAACACGCGCTGTGTTGTTTTGACTCAAGTGCTGGGCTGAACTATTTGACCCAACCAGGTTAACTGTGTTGCTATGACCTAAACATTGGGTTATTTATCGTCTTATTGCCTTTGCTACATAATATAATAATAATAATATACATATAATAATAAATACATAATAATTACAAAGGAATGTAAAATGTTTTTTTATTATTATATTGATAATATTCTATTTATATTATTTTTCTGTAATACAATTAGATGACACACACACACACACAAAAAAAAAAATATATATATATATATAAATATCAATTTAATGTGTTTTCACATGTATTTAAAACTTTTTTTTTGAATGAGTGTTGTCAGACATTTTATCCTTCTCTCACAGGCACAATTAAAACAACAGATTTTGTACATCGTTCTTTAAAACACAAAATGGTGTAAACTAGGCACTGTATATTCCTATCCTTTAAAAACTTTATACATGAAAGAAACATTTCCATCAATATGATACTGTATACTGCATGCTGGAGAAACTCTCAGGTAGAAAGACATTGCTTAGTTAAGGGCTTAAAACAAAGATCAACAGAAAATGTACTTTGGAACAAAGATCGCAAGCCTCAAATAAAGAGTCCATTTTAATGGCATGGCCCATTGGAAGGTCTTGGATGCCGCCATCTTGTCTCCTCAAGCAGAAAATCTGCAGGAAGGCATCACTGGTCTCAGCATTTCGCAAATATTCCACTATATTGGTCTCCTTCTGTTAATTAAATAAACACAACACTTAACCAACAAGTTAAGTATTTTGTAGAAATCATGTAAAATCATATACATTTAAGATCAATCCCCCTTTCAGAATCTGCTCGATGTTAATTATTTTACCAAAATAAGTGGGATCATACAAAATGCATGTTGTTGTTATTTTTATTACTGAACAAAAGTTTACATGATTTTTAATACTGTGACCCTGAATGATCCAGCTGTGTTTTACATAGTGATAGTTGTAGGAAAGAGTTCAAATACATAAGCAAGCTGGAAAAAACAGGATCATGCAGGTAAAAACACAGTATTATAAAATCATGGGGGTGTAAACTTTTGATCTGGGTTTTTATAAATTCAGCTATTATTTTCTCTTGTGGATTGTATGTAAACATATTTTATGTGAACTGTCTTATTCAGATCTGTATGATCCTTCTTATTTTGGTAAAAGATTTTGAAAGGGCATATGAACCCTTTTTTGCTCAACAACACAGTAATATTGTGAACAATGTGTTCTATTTAAAATAACTGCTTTCTATTTTAATATATTTTAAATTGTAATGTATTCCTGTGATCAAACTGAATTTTCAGCATCTTCAGTGTTACATGATGATTTTGAAATTATTCTAATTTGCTGCTCAAGAAACATTTATTAATATTGTTAATATTTCATACACAGTTGATGACTTCAAAAAGACCCTATTATCATAATTTATCTGAAGTAAAGAAAATGATTCTATTTCATTACAATTATTGTATTTCAGATAAATGCTGTACCGCTAGTCTGTGCCGATAGCCTTGTGGGCAGTGTGCCAGTGTTCAACACCATTGCGCTTTGGACATTGTGAGTTTGAGTCCCGGCTTGCAGACCTTTACTGATCCAATCCCTTTCTGTCTCTCTACTCAGAGCACCTTAATGTTAAAGTGGATTTTATTGATAAAATGTACCATTTAGAAATTACATTTGAGAAGTGTATTGGGGTCAATATCACCATAGAGTGCCTTTGACAGATGAAAATTTTTTAAAGACATTGTTAAAGTTTTTCGTTAAACCACATGTTTATTCTTTTAAGAAGACTTTAAACTTCAACAATTGCTG
>JAUMHP010000065.1:2430307-2440373 GCA_032361065.1 Enteromius trimaculatus
AGTGAAGACATGAAGATTGAAGAAGCATTCAGAGTCAAACATGAAGATACTGAGGAACAAACAGGTTGGTTTCATTCATTAATCAGTTGATTCTTATTAAAATGTGTAGTTCTACAGAAATGAATGATATTATTGAAGAAACTCATGATTGTAATGTAAGTGGTTTAATCTGTCATGAAGCGGGTCTCCTCGTGTGGACAGATGTTGAGATCACATGACCAGGGGCGTCGTAGTTGGGTGAAAAGTGGGACTAAATTACCAGGGCCCCAAGTGCAGGGAAGGCCCCTGAGGAGTGTAATTTTATTTTCCTTTAAATATCACAATAAATGTTGTTAACTAATGTAAATGCTAATATTTTGGGTAAATGCATCAGTTGATTGATGTATTAAATGGTGTCGTAGTTGTGAACCTCGAGCTTACCGGGGCCCATGGCCACTGCTTGTGTATAGGGCCCAGAATTTGGTGCAACGCCCCTGCACACAGACAGACAGACTTTGCATACCTCATAGTACCGGCCCATCCAACAAGCAACACAAGTAGTCGCTTAGAGTCCCGTCTTGCTTAAGGGCCTATTCTGTTTTCACTTATGCAACTGTAGTGTAATGTACTTGTGATACATTTATTGTATATGCCACAATGCACAGATACCATTTAACACGATACAATTCACAACGCCGGTAACCCACCATATTTTATTAAAAGAGTAGTTCTGTATAATTCATACATGACAAATAGCTGAAAATGATAATAATTACAAAAACAATATTATAAATAAAAGCGGAAAAAGATTAGAAACATACACAGCAGCCAAAGCATCACACTGTTTAGCATAACATCTGCAGCAATTGACTGGGTTGATATCGCGTCATAGCGGTGTGGGCGGAGTCGGCGCCTCATTGGAAAAGCATCGTGTTGACCTAGAGCAATGTACATATAATAATTTCTGCCGTTCAACGGAACACGGTATGTCACAATCTGAGTAATATTGGGTCGGACTGTCCGTATGGTATCTGTGACTGACCAAATACGACCCAACGAAATGGCCAAAAAAAACCTTTTTGTTATCATATTTTTTTAGGCAAGAGATCATTTACAAGCCTAAACGTGACGGCTTATGAAAGTAAACTTTGTCTTTTTATTTTGCTTTATGTAATAAAATGATAAAGACTACAGTAAAAGCCTGTCACACTTTTTATTGATATATTAAAAGCAATTGTAACATTTTGACAAAACATAGGTAACATTAAATATCAACTTAAGTGCCTTAAAATGCACATCATTATGTGGTGTGTTAGCCTATAGGTTAATCATTTTCACAAGAACGTAAAATATATAAAAGTATATAAAATATAAAAATATTCCTTACAAAAATTAACCATGATTATACTATCACAAAACATGATTACTATTGGTAAACCATGGTAAAAACAAATTAAGGGAATTGTGTAAAATAATCAGTTATAAATGTTTTAATAGATTATGACATTTACATCACAAAAATATCAGTGTGTGACGTTTATTTGATGTGAGGTCGTTAAGCCCCATCATAACTGGGTTGCAGTGCAAGTGGGACAGGACTAATGACAGCTCATATATGGAGTACATATATGAATATTAAGCTTGATATGTTTCATAAGTTGTATACCCATAACTGTTGTCAAAGTTTTGATGTTTTGTGCTACCCACTCAGATTGTGCTTCCTCCGTGTTTATTCAGCAGCATATATATCTTGAAATTGTCTTTTTTTGTACTTTCTTCTCTCTATTTTTACACCAGTGGGCCCAATTTTTTAATCTCGCCTAGGGCCCCACAACCCTTCGGGCCGGCACTGATACTTCAAATAATATAAATGCAATTAATTAACCTCCATGCAGAAAAAAAACTTGATCATACACCAGAAATAAGTTATTACTAAGGCCACACACGTGGTGGCAGCACTGAATATGTCATAAGAAACGTTATTAGTGGAAAACTGCCTGAATATTTAGTGAAATATTGTGATCGGCGAGTAATACCACAAATAACACTCCAATTTGTATTCTTGGACTAACATTGAATCCAAGCTAAAAGTACTTCTTCGTAACTCGTCACTATGTCAAGATTAGTTTCTCCCGCAGCCATGGATTAATGTGTTGATCAGCAAATCAACCATATAGTGGGCGAGAGTTTGATCCATCAGACGGAGTGAAATCATCCATCCACCGATAACAGCATCCATGGCAACCAAAACGTTGCAGTTTCACATTATTCTGGCGAGATCTGAAAAAAAATTCACAACAACGAGCAAGCAAGTGATTGTGTACATTCACTGAGTGAATATTATGAAAATAAAATATATATATATATATATATATACTTTGCTGAACTCTGACCTGTGTTACACCGGCGTGTCTGTAACTGTAGCAGATCTACAAAGGTGGAGCTGGGGAAGAAGCAGGGTATCTGCAATGCGCTGCTAATGCTATAGTAAACACTGTAGTATTGCAATGAGTAGTAAGCTCTTTAGCTACCAATAGAGAACCAATCCGCTGTGCCATGTGATAAGGATGTCATTTTGTGTTAGATCTTTCAGACTGCGCTATATATAGAGTTTTATGCCAGAACTTTGAATTTATTTTTGCTGACCTTATATTGCAATATGCACTTGTAGGAATTTTCCTTTTAGACTTAACAATTACATGAGGTGGGTTTTTAAACAAATAATGCAACATGGTTACTAAGGTTTGCAGTAGTCAGTTTACCAGTATTTGCACCAGTGTTTAACATCATCAAAAGGCTCTGCTTCTTTGTGAGCCTATGTTAATTTGTGCTGCTTTTAGTTCACTTGGTCTGATTCCTTTTGCATGAAGCCAGTTTGAATTTTTACCAGTTTTGTGTTTTTGCATGCAGCTTGAGTTTTCAGGCTCAAGACATGTGCTCCAGAGTTAATTACAAATTCTTTGTGAGTGAAGACAGGATTTGTTTGACTTTGTCAAACCTCAACCTAGTTTGTTTAGCTAGCTGGTATTATGTCAAATAACAGTGATGTTTAAACATTGCAATTGTTTCTGACCTTTAAAATTTCAGTGTTTAATAACATTTGATAACAAATAATAATAAAAAAAGAGAGAGTCTCTATAATTTAGTTCTGCTCAGCAAGTAGAATGTAGAATTGTTTTACTATATGCTATATTTTGAATAATTCATATGCATGCTATTGATGAATCTTGCTGTAACACAGACTTTTAATGTATAGTAATGAAGCGCTTTTCAATAGTGCTAGACTTGCAGCTAACCAGCAGTTTAATTTGAAGTTTTTTGCTGTTCCCTGTTATCTTTTATCCCTATGGAGATTGTACGATGAGTTCTGATATCACAGTAAGATAATTACCAGAATGAGCAACATTTCCATCCTCTTAATAAAGTCAAAATGTTAAAAGTCATCTTATAGTAAACAAGCTTTTTAATTCATAATAAGTGTTTTTCTGTTCTTATCTGTGTGGCATATAAAGCACTGTCAGGATGTCTGACATTAAATTGCAGTTACATTAAATAGCAAAACAAATTAATAAATAAAATTTAAATATGTGTCTAATTCTCTATCACAACCTTCACTGTAAACAAATAGTGTACCAAATTTACTGTTCTGTTCCAAATCTGTATGAATTTATTTGTTCTACCGAACAAAAAGAAGGATATTTTGAAGAAAGTTTGTAACCAGGCTGTTTTGGGTCACTGTTGATTTCCAGAGTATATAGGGAAAAAAATAAAATACTATAGAAGTATATGGTGTCCCAAAACAGCCTGGTGTCACAGACACGCCAGGCTCTTCCACCCTCCAATCACAGCGCTTACTCTCACCTGAGTATTGATCACCTGCTCCAGTCACCACCACCTGGATCCAATCACCACCTCATTACGCACCACATGAAAGCACACACCACATCACAGTCAGTGTCCGAGCTCATTTGTCACAAAGTTGGCAAGACCGATCTCTTCTACGTAAAGACTTATCTCTATGCTTACCTTGTGTTTATTCCCTGTGTACTCCTTGCTCTGTGTGTTCTTCTTGAAATCCCTCGCTGTGTCTACATCATCTTCTGTGGTGTGGTGTGTGGTTGTGGCTCTTTACTGTGTTTCCATTGTCAGTCTGTCTCCAAGACGATCGCTTCTATCTGCAAAGAGAAGGCATTCCCATTACTACTGTGTTCCTGTCATTCCATAGTATCACCTGCCAGTTTACTCACCATTCCATTCAATCACAAACTCTGTTAATCCTCTGCTGCCTGGAATAAAAGATCTGTTTTGCACCTACCTCCAATGTACAGTCCGCTTACTAACACCTTCCTGCAAACCTTCTTCAAAATATTTTCCTTTGTTTTCGGCAGAACAAATATATTATATATATATATTTTAGGTGAACTTTTTCTTTAAGGTATTTGAGCTCTGTCGTGTTATATACATTTTAGTGCAGACTTTCCATGTAGGTTTCTCAGCTACCGCCTGACCTTGAGCTACTAGTCAGAGCATGTAAATACTGATTTAGCTAAATAAAGATTAGCTATCGTGTTTACACATGACATATCAGGTCAGATCACAAAGATAACCCAGTCTATCCCTCAATAACAGCAATTCTTTTGCCATTAACACAGGCATTCCAAGGGCAGAACAAACCACACTGTTTGATTGTGCCTCTGTCAAGCTTATTGAGTAAAAATGGAGAATTACTGTGCTGTGAAGATCACGCGATAGAAAGCCAGTGTTAGCATTGGGCCCAATTTTGCCTCTGATTAAACCATCATCTGTAATTTGAAATAGATGACACAAATTGTTACGGTTTTGTGTGTGAGCTGAATGCCTAACACTTAATGCTACAGAGAGGTCGTGATTGGAAAACGATCGGTTTAGCCCTGATTCTCAAGTTGCCATTTAATTCCAGTCAACAGATCAATTGTTCACTTGTCAATATACATATGTACAACAGCATGCCACTGGATCTTTGCAAATACACATAAGGTTGTGAACTATTAAACTAAAAGTGACATTTTAGGTGGACTATACTGCACATATTGGTACAAATCTGTATATACAGTGGGTCCGGAAAGTTTTCAGACCCCCTTAAATTTTTCACTATTTGTTCTATTGCAGCCATTTGCTAAAATCATTTAAGTTCATTATTTCCCCCTCATTTATGTACACACAGCACCCCATATTGACAGTAAAAGACAGAATTGTTGACATTTTTGCAGATTTATTAGAAAAGAAAAACTGAAATATCACATGTATTCAGACCCTTTGCGCAGTATTTGGTGTAAGCACCCTTTTGGTGTAATACAGCCATGAGTCTTTTTGGGAAAGGCGCAAAAAGTTTTTCACACCTAGACTTTGGGATCCTCTGCCATTCCTCCCTGCAGATCCTCTCTAGTTCTGTCTGTCACCACCATGCTTCACTGTTGGGACTGTATTGGACAGGTGAGGAGCAGTGCCTGGTTTTCTCCACACATACCACTTAGAATTAAAGCCAAAAAGTTCTATCTTGGTCTTATCAGACCAGAGAATTTTAATTCTCACCATCTTGGAGTCCTTCAGGTGTTTTTTAGCAAACTCCATGCAGACTTTCATGTGTCTTGCACTGAGGAGACCATCTCTTTTGACTTCCAGCCAATCAGCAACCTCAGGAAAGCGCTTTTGGCAGCAAGGACCACAGAGGGAATCCCGTAGCACAAAAGCAACGCAAGTACAAACCTCCAGATTCAGGCTGAACTGGTGAAATTGATAGAAATGTTAGGCTCATTGATGAACTCAATGTGAGAGTTAATCTTTTGATTGATGGTTGTTCAAGTCTACTGCAATAGCACTTATTGCTGTAGAATTGGGATTTCACATTCTCTTAAACTCACTCTTTCCTTACTCGTTCTGCAAGGAATCTGTAAATGTGTGTGTTTATGTGTTAGTTTAATTCAAGTGTCTTAGGTTTATCCAATAAAGCCATATTTATAACTGAAAAGAGAAGTATCTTGTGTTTTGTGCTTACAAGTTAATGTCTTAAACTACCGATCCTGGAACTGTGCTTACTAATAGTGTTTAAACTATAATCTGGATTTTAATATCCAGCGCAGAGTTGATGTTATACGGCTTGTTCAGTGAATCTCAGACCGACTCAGTGATCCGCCGTAAAACAGTGATTCTGTGCAAATTCCCTATAGAATCTTAAATGATTCTGATCTGATTTATTTGTATATTTGAGCTAATTTTGCCCTACACTGTCCAATGTGCCTGTGTTTTGTTGTGATCTTGTGCCATGTGATTCTGTGTGTTTGTTTTCATACCGTTTTCCCCACGCCAGCTGGTATAATCCGCCTTCAGCGATCACTTCACTGAGCAAGCGAGGAAGATCGTTAACATATTCCAGCTAGCTTTCACGATGAGAATCCCCACAGTGCCAAATCCACCATTAAGGGTGCCAGCGCTGTGACAACTCTCACAACCCGCAAGTCACGGGTTCCAGCCCTGTGTCACGGTCTGAGTAGCTGGGTTCTGCAGCGCCGGTCGACGATTGGGGTCCATTGTGGCCAGATCCACCAGACCCGGTCTGTGATCTGGATTCTTTGTGGCCGGATCCGCCAGACCCGGTCTGTGTGGGAGGGCATTGTTATGGACTGTTCAGCCCTGGAGGTCACTGTCATTGTCTGGTTAGCCCAGGTGGGTCTCTTCGCCGCCCGCTCCGCCTTGGAGGGCGGTGTTACTGTCTGCTTGGACCTGGAGGTCATCCTCACCGACTGGTGAGCCCAGGTGGGCCTCTCGGCCGCCCACTCTGCCCTGGAGGATGACTGCAGATGAAACTTTTGCATGTGAGAATGCTAATAACAAGTGCAGGCCAATGTCTTTAATGTTATCACAAATTAGAAAAGGTTAAAATATGCTGGGTAATGATTATTAAGCAATAACTAGGAAATTTTTAGGTATTTTTGATTTTGTGTTGTTCTTTACCTCTCTCACCAAGGCTCTTCTCCCCCGATAACTCTAATTAAATGTATTAATCAAAGTATCATTCTTTTAATCCGAGCAAGCTCTATGTAATACAAAAATAAACACCTACATTTGATGAGTTTAACAAATATTTTTAACCAATACTGTATTCATACAAAACGCAATAATTAGTAATACCTCATTTGTACCTTTAATACAAAAAACATAAAAGTAATATGGGATTTCGGCGTGTAAGAGCATTTTTGTTACCTTGAAAGTTAATATGTAACACACCCGGACTGTTAACGGCCGTTATGGCAAGAGGATACAATCTCCGCTATAAATGAACTCTTAAACCGCACCTTATTTCACGTAACTGCTAGAAACACTTTAGTAGCATGTATACATTTTTTGACAGAATTAACCCACCTATGTGACAGAAATAATACGACGGTCAATGTTTTGTTGTTGTTTAAAGCTGAATCGCTCTCCTGATGACAGTCTCTGTGTTTCTTTTCTTTTACCATAGCAACCCTTGACCACGCACTACCATACCGTCCACTCAGGATATTTCATGTCATACATACAGCATAAGTTGTAACAATCATCAAGGAAATCATCAATACAGAAGAACAGATATTACATGACTAAAGACCTATATAATAAATTGTAAGGAATATATATATATATATAAACACATGTGACCAAACATTTAAGGTGTCACACGTACAAATATGAGACGTCTACTGTTCTGTATGTGTACTAGAGCAATCTTAATGCATAAAACAAAGCCAACGTTAGTTAAAGCTGCAGAGAAACTAGTGATGATTAAAGTCACAGCATGGCCTGCCATTACTTTTCAGTAAACACAAAAGATAGCTACTAAGTGAATGATATTCATGCAAACTCATTCTGCTGTTGAGTTCATGTTTGCAGTAACTAGGTCTGTTAGTACAATGTTTTCCTGCTTTGTCATTTGATAACTATCTGATAGATGGATGGATGTATGGACAGACATATAGATAGATTTAAACTTTTAAATAAGATACCATTATTTTCACAGTGTTCATGGCTTTTCTTGTTGCTGACCAATGCTTATTGTTTTCTCAAATCTGTGCATAAAAGTGGAATTTCAATAAGCCTGGACTGAGCTTTGAAGGTTGACCAGCTGAGTTCAAATCAAATATTTAAAGGTGGGCTGCAGGCTAAATTCATCTTAACCTCTCATGGATCTAGGAAGAGTCTTAGATCATAAACAACAACAGCACCTCAGAACTGATTAGTAGTCAACATACAGGGTCATGAGAAAATAAATAAATATGCAGAAGGACTCACTGCAGGAGTGATGGAAGGCACTAGTGTGTTCATCTATTTTCCTGATTGTTTTTGCCCTTAATCTATTTTATTTGTTATTTGTTATCTTGCTTTTTATTTGATAATCCTCATGGTTTCATAAGCAGTGACTAACCAGCAGTCTTTCCTTTAAGATGTTCTGATGGTGTGACTTACTAGGTCACTCTTTGATTTAGTAGTCCATTCATGAAGTCGTTCATTTGCTTCATTGATAAATTATTTGGTCATTTTCACCATATTTTGTATGAATCATTTCCTTATATTTTCCTTCTCAAATTAAATGAATACATAAAAATTCCGTTCTTCACCAATCATTTATTTCTTTAAAACATTAATCTCACATTATTTATGTAATTGTAAATGCATTCATACCACCCTTGAGCCACATTAAACATTCTCTCTCTCTCTCTCGCTCTCTCTCTCTCAGATCACGTGAACTGTTAAGACTGACTATTGAAAAACCAGTATCAGGTAAGATTACTCACGTTCATTTCTGCACTAGGTTACATATGTTTTAGTTATCAAAATTAAACATGGGTTTATTACAAATAAAAATCATAATAGTTGAAATAAAGTAACCACACATTAACATGTTTTTGCTATACTAGCCATTTAGCTTCACCATGGTATTTGTGATTATACTAATTGTAATCAATCTGAATGATTATAGCAATGCACGCATAGTGCATGATCTCTGTGATGCCCAGATGTACAAAACAGACCCTCTCACCTCTGTAATAAACAATGGAAGTGTTAGTCCCATCCGAAATGGTACATGAAAATCACGGACGGACTGCCTTCTCCAGCACCCACTAAGAGCAGTCAGGATCACGTTTCAATCCCTGACAAGATTGACGGCACCACAGAAAAATGCCGGGGTTTCCTACTTCAATGCACCATCTATATCAATAGGCAGCCATAAAATTTCCTGACGGATGGCATTAAGGTCTTTTTAATCTGCTCACTTCTCATGGGACGAGCACTGGAATGAGCCACGGCACTATGGGAGGGCAGGCAGATGGCATTTCCTGATTATCAGAGCTTCCTTCGTCTGTTCAGCGAGGTTTTCGACCACTCTGCTGGTAGGAGAGAGCCCAGTGAGGAAATTTTAACCCTAAGACAAGGCACACTAACGGCTGCTGATTATACATTGAGGTTCCGCACTTTGGCAGCCTGTTCACAACCTGGGTCAACTGCCCGACTCGACCACCACACCAAGCTCCATCACGGGTGAATGTAACTCCCTCTAGTAGCTTAATGACCATTAACATTAAGCTTAGTGTCAAGAATTGTGAATTTGAGACCACTGCATTCATAGATTCTGGGGCAGCAGGGAATTTTATTGATGAAAGTTTTGCTAAGCTCTGTGATCTCCCCCTTCTTCCATGTGGGTCCCGTGTGGCTGTGGCAGCCCTAGATGACCGTCCTCTCGGATCGGGGAGAGTAACATCTACCACTAAGGACATCACACTACACATCAGATCACTTCACCAGGAAACTATTCCCCTATTCACGATCCAATTATCAGGATTCCCTGGCTCGAACTTCATGATCCCAACATCTCGTGGACGGAGTAAGAAATCACTCACTGGTTGAACCACTGTCACTTTCACTGCCTCAAGGGCCTTCAGGAACTGCCCAAATCTACACCCGAACACCCACCATGCATGCACGGGGGAAGAGACCGGTCTCCCGAGGAGGGGCGCGCATACTCAAGTCAAGTCAAGTCAAGTCACTTTTATTTATATAGCGCTTTTAACAATAC
>JAUMHP010000065.1:2457075-2470989 GCA_032361065.1 Enteromius trimaculatus
AGGGCTATAAGCTACATTTCTCCTGGTTGGTTTCTCACGGGTTATGGTTCTAGAAACTAGCAGCAAGTGTTTTGAATTTCAGCAAAGCTCATAACTTTACATCCTGAGACAGTAGTGAGAATGGGTGTGTGAGAATGTGTGTTTGTTTGTTTACGTAATCCTATGTTTAATGTTTGTACAGTAGATTAGTTGACAATAAAAGTGTGTTCTCATTATTAAGAAACATCTGCTTTGTGTATTGTGTTTTGAAAAGGTCAAACATTGCTTAGATCCAAGCTGCCCTGCTCTTAGAACTAAAACACTAAACTTTTGCTTTGATTCGCTGATCACGGGTCAAGCAACTGGTTTAAAATATGCTTTTTGTGCTAAACGCTGGACGTATTGGTCAATAGTGTATTTTATATTTCAAAGTTCCAGATAACTATATCTGGAGATTCATTTACGTAGATTAACCAAAGAGCTAACTAAACAAAGAAATTAAACGTAAGGTTATTCCCCAAAGTGGATTAATAAATTTATTTATTAATTTCCTTTAATATTCCTTACATTTACTTATTCTCGTTGTCAGGTTTACAGTGCAAACGGGTGGAACAACTTGAGTGAACTTAAGTAAAATGAATAAAACTTTTTCATCTGATTCAACTAACGTTACACAGCACACAGCGAGAACACACAGCCCATCCGCACAGGTGTAGAACTACACTACCCACATACACTTCACTGTGGACTACAACACCCATAACCAGCAATCTTAAAGCGGCCACTTCTATTTCCCCTCTCCTGCAACAGTTGTTATTTTTGGCACATCATTAGGTGCTTGCTAAATTGTTTTGTATGATTGCTTGGGTGATGATATATGGTTGCTAAGGTGTTCCAGTGTTTATCCTGGATGGTTGTGATTTGGTCAAAGTTCAAACAGAACCTGAATTTGCTATAACAATCTGGCTCAGGTGACAAACAAACCAAACCTGCTCAAATTAGAATGATTTTTTTTTTTGCTTTTGTATGCCTATGATATCAATTGAATACACTTGAATTTGTAACATGACACTATTCTTGTTTGCATGAAGTTGAGGATTTCTAAATCTTTTGTCAAGTGTACGTGTATAGTATATTTGAGATTTGTCACCCGTCTGCCAGGTGAAAATCATGAATCTGATCTCTTATAAAAGATGGAAAGACCTGTAATCGGACAAAGAAATTGCTTTTTATTTTTCTTCTTGAATGTTTTTCTAGATGAGTAATGTTGATTTTGCTTTGTTTCGCGCAACTTATTCGTGTTGGTTTTTGTTTGAATATGCTTGTGTGTCTTGGCTTGTTTCTGTGTTCATCATTGCAGTGGTTGCGTGTGGGGTGGAAATTTCCAAAATAGGGGCATGTTTGTTTTGGTGCTTTCAAATATCAACATTGTTTGGCAAAAATAGCTTAGTGTACCTTTTAAATCCCTAACCCTTACGGTGAGAGCAATAGTGCTAGCAGCAGACAACAGATGAAGACCCCTGTCCTCTCAAACACACTTTTGAAAAATCTCAATCAAAATAATAAATATGTTACCGCCAGCTTGTATGTGGCTTGCTTGAAAACAGCAAAATCTTTATAGTGTAACAGCGTAACTGATCGCTTGCAATATTAGTTCTGTCTTGATGGATTCAATCAATTCGGCTCGATTGTGTCTTCACAAAGGTTTCACAGAGAAGCTCAGGGAACAATATATGTTACTGTAATCGGGATGAAAGAATGACAGAGGATGTTGGGAAGGGCTCAGATGTGACTGATATCGGCGATGACCCCATCAGATGGCCAATTGTTCAGTAGGGGGTTGCGAATCTGCGCAGGACCAGAGCAAAAAATCCTGTTCATTATCTGAACCGAAGGGCACAGGAGTCTAACAGCACTCCTCTGCTTCAATTGCTCAGAAACACATTGATCCTTCTTAAACATTTAATTGGGACTGAATGAACACAGAGCATGACAACAGAGCTGAGAAGTGCAGAAGGCAATCAAAATATGTCTGATTAGTTTTTTAATCAGGTCTGTTTGAGTGTGGTTGTTATTAGAGGACAGGCTTGGAGCCTTAATCAAATAAGTTATGACTCTTGACGAATCTTGTTAACCTTAGCCAATGATACTAATATATGTCATTGAGGGCTTTAATGCTCTTCATGCTAAAATGATGAGAAGCAATTATTGTCGCGTTATAGAACCTGCAGAGGTTTGTAAACAGAGCTGGTGATGTTTATCATGTTGCAGTTTTAACTGAAGGTCTTTTGAGTGACTGTAACATCCACTTTCATAAAGCTGATTAATATACTGGTTGACTTCCTGAAGAGTATATTATTTTATTTACTATGATTTCTGACAACTTAAATGTATCTGTTAGGAAACATTCAGTCTCATATATCACTGAAATATTAGTTATTAAATTCTTAAGTATATGATTTATAAAGAATAAGAAAGTAATGCCACCGTTATCACTCTGCCACAAGAATTTCTCAGCATGTATACAGAACATATATTAGGCCATGCATTAGCAACAGTTATCCTGGTTAAGCCTCTACAAAGAAATCCACAGCACAAAGGAAATGAAATTCACTGACCCTCCATCCAGCACAAATGCTGTGTCTTGGGAAGGTATGTGTGTGGTATACAGTAATCAATCCTTCTAATGAAAGCATTCAGCTACAAAACACAACAGGAGCCCCGTGAGCTGATGGCTTGATCAATGTATTTTTCCATTGTGGAATGACAAATCATGATGTTTGCTCCTCATAACACTCAAAGACAAGCTCGAGGCAAGATTGAGAAGAAACTCACCCATTACATTAGATTGCCTCAAATGACATTGGTGGATATTTTGATTCTCTTTTTTCTTCTTTAAAAACAAATAAAAAAATAAAATAAAAAATATACACTGAATATGCACTAATGGTCGTTTACAGAGCCTGACCTTGATGTGCTTTGCAGATCAAGCAAACTGAGTTCTTGTGAGATAAAACATGCAAATGTGGAAGCAGAACTGGCTGACGGCCAAGAAGACTGCAAGTGTGTAGACCATTTCTTAGGAAAATGATGACTGCTCTGTTTGTTTGTTCCAAGGCTCTCAGCTGACCTCAGACCAGTGACAGAGCTTTCAAACTCTCTGCTTGTAGGTGTCACGAGTCTTGAAGTTGTTCTTTACACCAGTGCACCTTCTTCTGAACAGACAATATTACTACAAAAATCAACCTAATATGTGCCTCTACATTCATTTCTGCAGCACCATAATTATGTACCGTACTGTTTGTTTGTGGCATTTTTAAAGTGAACTGTTCAGAGAGTGATGCCAGAACATAAGTTCATATGTGACTGTGGCACATTTTAATATTTTCACGTTTCATATTACATCATTTTTATTATGCTGCTTAAGGTACAGTATGTTTTGCGATGGTTCAGAATTCAAATATCCGATGAGGATTGCTAAAGGTTAATATTGTTGGGAATATCCAACACAGTCTCATAACCAATTCGTACGAGGTGACAAATGTGTGCTAATTCGTACTAATTCATACAACCTCACTCGTATGATTTTGTATGATTTCTCTATACCCCTGTGATGGGTAGGTTTAGGGGCAGGGTTAGCTTTAGGTCATTCGTACAAATTCATATGAATTAATCACCTCGTAAAATATGTACGAATTGCCGTGAGATCAGGTTGGAATATCCCCTCAACAAACCCAAATCTACCCGATACTGTTAACAAATGCAAGTAATATAAAAACATATTATTTAATGAAGCCATAGGAGCCCATCCCGGGTCGAGCAAACACGAAAAACACAAGGTAGATTTGGTTCATTTTAAAGAAATGGATTGCAGCTTTTATGACTTTATTGAGTGCATTATTGTAATACAAGCTTGCAGCAGGCTTGCTCTTTCGTATAGTGATGATCATGGCTCTGGATGTTGCCGTGTCAACCTCTTCAGCTGTTTTGTTGAACTGCAGTTTCACGGGAGCTATACTGAGCAAACCTACTGGATTAGAAAACTCACACATATTAAGCTGTATATGTGATAGTAAGGTTCAAAAGTGTTAGTTCCCAATACTGTTTTATTGTGTTTAACTGTGTTAAAACATTTTTGAAGTCATAACATACAATTCTGCAAATAATTGTGTGAAAATTAGCCAATTTTCATTAATCAAAACTTTGTACTTGTATACTTTGTGTAAAAAGGAATAAGAGTTGGTGGAGATATACTGGCTCTGTGTTTATTTCAACCGGAGACTGCTATGAATCGTACATATAGGTATGTGTTTTCAGTTTTGCATAAATGTATGTAGAAGCACATATTTTATCTGCACACAAAGAAACCACTGTAGTATTTAGTTACTAATGCCAAGTACACAGCATTAAACATCATCCTGTACAGTCTAAAACATCACACAGATGAGGAAAAGACTGAAATCCATCCATTTCTTATGATTCTACCCAGTCAAGTTCATAGTGACCATGGACTGTTAGCTGCAAATAAAACGCAGTGGAGATGAAAATCATCATGGAATAATGAGGCATGTCAACTATGAGATCCTTCTCCTGCCAGACTCTACTGAAGTTACAGCTCAGAATTTAGTTCATTTATGCACACAGCAAAATCAATTTTCATTCTTCAAAACCAACATAAGGGAACTATTATTTTTTGCACTGGTTTGAATAGAACAAGAAAACTGAGGGGACAAATAATGGGTCCCATTTACTAATTATTTGTATTTTGTTTTTATTCTATAATTCTTGTTCTATTGTTAGGAGTACATAATTGGGGTTATATTTCAATAACACAAGAAAAACCTTTCATACAGAGTCAGAATACAGACCTCTCATTAACTTTTCATCTTTTGTGAAGAGGAATCTTGTGGCTTTGTCTAAAATGCATTCTATATACATGGTAAAAAGAAAATAATAATAAGTGTAATTTTAACTGAAACTCTTTTAACAAAAATCTTGTAAAAATGCTATAAAACAACAACAACAACAACAACAATACCGTTTATAGGTTAACAGTAAGTACCCGTACTATATACAGGAAAAAAACGACACAACATCTTAACATCTGGTTTTTATCTAAATTAGTTCTGTACGGTTCTTGTTATTTTTTCTTTTTTAATCACTCCAGATATGTACTTCAGCATATGACATATAGCTTAATTATAAAAGTTATATCATGTAATCATTCATAAACTGAATTGGATGCATGTTGCACAATAACGTTACTTGCATACAGTCGCAGTTCTATCTATTGTTTTATTTCTGCATTTGATAAATACATATTAAATTAAATATTAATATTAAATTTATCAATTTATCAATCCATGGTATAAATGTATGTGGTTTAATATGTGGTTTCAGCTGAGGGCTTTTTTGCTTTTTTCTTTGACTGAAACAGGAAAACCTATGTTTAACATATCTTTTAAAAGAAAAGTAAATTTTTTTATGGCATTTTTTTAGTGTTTGTAAGTGTAGAAAGACCAAGGATTTCACTACTGTTGTTGTTCACAGTCCCGCATGAAAGTACAATGGCTGTTGATTGTATATCTTAGGTTATGTTGGGTAGTTGAACCTTTTTGACACTGGTGTTGTCATAGAGCTGCCATAAAGTTACAAGATCTCAGTGGCATATTTATTAGCCCGAACAAGCAGGTTATAAATAATACTGTAAAAGTCAAATGGTGGGTATATTTTAGCTATTTGCTATCTGCTATTCATAAACAAATGCCAGCAGTTAACAAATATTACGAATGACTTTGAATTCTGTATACTGTATAATCTATAAACATACAAGCAGGTGAATTAAACAATAATGAAACATTATGGCCTTGATTAACTACATGCATGATATGATATGATATATATATATATATATTTCAAGAGTTCACGCTTTCCTTGTTGAATGGAAGCAAATTAGATAATAAAGTTCATAGCGAATTTGGCGTGCTGTCCGGGCAGTGAGCCGGGAGAACGGCGGACTCCGAACCCTAAAGGTTTGAACCCTAGCGCGGGTGGGAGTTCGGTGTTCGGCTCAATCTCGGACTGCCCCCCGGAGAAAGGAGTGATTTGAGGAAAAGGTGAAGAAGGGGCGGAAGAGGGATGCACAAAAGCGAGATGAATGGAAATGGGCAGCTGTGGTATTTATAGTAAGGCAAAATTAATTTGATTGTTTGTGAGATATTTAGGCAATGATTAGATGATGGGCTGCCAGCTGTGTGTATTTAACTCGTCCAGCGATCCTTTCGAAATGCATTATTTGCAAAACGCCTATGAGGAAACATATTTTCATGCATAACATATCATATCAGTTTGTGCAACTTTAAACAAATATACATTACTCTTCCATAAATTATAATTATTATTTTATGTTTTCGAAAAAAAATATTCGTATGTTCTACAAGGCTGCACAAAAAAAAAGCCCAGTCATTTTATTACAAAATTGTGCGTTTATATATATATATATATATTGTCACAAAATGAGCAAGGGAGGCAGTTGGATCCATTCGCAAAGTGTTTAATAAGCAGAGTAGTCAAACAGGTGGAGAATCAACAACAGCAATCGGAGATGATGCAGGCAAATCCAAAGACACAGTCCGGTAAACAGGCAAAGGGTCAAACGAGGTGCTAACAACAATCCAAGGGGAGAAGACAAGAATCGAGGTCGAGGAAAACAAGGTCGGTAACGGAATCAGGTAAATACAAAACAATACAAGGAAAACGCTTACAGAGGCAGGACGAACCAAACACAATGATGAGCGGGGAACAATGGGAAATAGGGGGGTATTTATACACAGGTGAATCACATGAAGGGGAGGAGAACATATCAGTTGTCAGGGGAACACATGAGGTGGGTGGAGACAAGGGACACATGTGACAGGACATACAAGGAGTAGAAAAAACCCAACATATAACAGAGTGGCTGGAAGTGCCAGCTAAAGTCAGATCATCACATCAAAGTGATGATCTGCTGGAAATGGTTCCATCAGATCATCACAATTATTTACAATTCATTAATCATAAACTTAAATATTAGGTGCCATAATTATTATGGATTTAAGTTTCACTCTAGAATAGGGGGTAAAATTCCATTAATTAGCACTATATTAAGGGTTGTTTAGCCTTAATTATTAGTTTATCCTAATCAATAAACTTGAATATCACTCAATAAGTGTCAATGTAGATTTAGAACAGGGGGTCAAATAGTCTTTATTACAATATTTAAGCCACATATAATTGCAAACCAGCAGTAAATAAACATAACAACAATAGCAAAAAATAAATAAAAAATATTGAGAGAGAGATATAGATATGTGTATGTGTATGTGTGTGTGTGGCTTAATAAGTTGTTAATAATGGATACAATGTGGTAACTGTACATACCATAAATTATTAATTACTAGCTTATTTTTGTTTATAGCATAAATGTATTTATAGTTTTTTTGTTTATAGTCTTTAAAATGACTAATGATTTGTAAATAATGGATAATATGCCCTTATATGTACAGATAACCGTTAGTTATATGTGTTCATGCCTAACTGATTCATAATTGTTAATTATAAATTACTAGTTTATTTGTGCTTAACTATTGCATAATTTGGGCTCTTAAAATGTTAAGTTAATCATTAATTACTAGTGTGTTTTTGCTCAACTAATGCTTAATTGTGAACAAATTAACCGTTAATTAATGCTTAACTAATGCATTATTCTGGCCCCCTATTCTGAAGTGTCACCATTAAACATAACAGTTAAACTATTTAAATACACAGTGAAATTTTACTGACATGTAAAATATAAAAGACAATGCAAAATCAAGATTACTTAAAATTGATAAAGACTGTACTGCTTAGTTTCCTTGTATAATGCAAAAGTGACAATTCTATTCAACCAATCAAGGTTCTGCAGAGAGTTTAGCTTCACCCTTTTGGTAACCTTTGCTGTGCTAGGACCCTTTACAAAATGGTAACAAAAAAGTGGTTCACTATTTTGATGCTGTTCACAACTTCTGACAACCGCTCAGTGGAAACGAGCCATTAGTGAAACTGAAGTGAAGTGAAGTGACTTGTGGCCAGGTACAGTATGGTGACCCATACTTGGAATAAGTGCTCTGCATTTAAAAATTTAAGATGGTAGTGGTCATGACCTCTGTTTAGAGATAATGTTGCTTTATGGAAATGTGTACAGATCTATGGGCACTAAGTAAAAGTACTGTTAGAACGAGCAAGCATTGGAGCGGTCACAAAGTATTAGTCGACTACTTTACCACTGTTTAATAACCAAGATTGGCGACAATGTGACCGTGAGGTACACTAAAGGTTGTTGCATTATAAATGAGCGAGTACAATCAAAATAGGATAAACAAATGATTAGAAAGTTATATTATTAAAATTATCAATGATGAATTGATATTTCAACCTCACTTTAACGTTTTAATATAATGGGTCAGATTAGAATTTAATTTAATTAAAAAAACTCTACAGGAGAACATGCAGGAAACGTTCAGACACTGTTGGATACCTTTTTGAGCCATCTGCAGAGTTGGCTGCACAGACAAAAGGAGTTCAATCAATAGGTGAGTTTATTTTGTGCACAAACATAGGAATCACTCCAGCAGATATATATAGGGTGAATGTGAGTCAAACAGTTCCACAACTTAGGCAGGTTCTCCGCTGGTAAGTATTCTGGTAAGTAAATCCACAGGTTAAGAGCAAGTAGGCAGACAAATTCACAGGTAAGTAACAGGTAAGTATACTCAGTCTTTCAAAAGTCTCTCAAAGAGGTCTCTAAAGCCACAGTTGTTCCACATATAATCCAAACAGCGATCCAACAGGTAAGTACCAAGTTCAGGTAAGAGAAAGCATCTAACCTTGAGCTTAGCCATCGAGTGTTTGGCTGAGAGATCTTTTAAGGAGAGCGGCTGATGATGAAAAGGTGTTAATAGTCAGGTGATTGGGTGCGGTTGACAGGTCATTACGTGCTTTCTGTTGGCGCTGATCCTGGACCAGGTGATTGTGACGGTGTGACATTACCCCCTTCTCCACGAGCAGCTCCTGATGCTCGTACCCAGCGGCGAGGGCGACCACGGCCTCTAGGGACTGGACAGGTCTTTTCGGGGATAGACAAAGGAACCAGCTTACCCTCGGGTAGACGACGTGGCGTGGTTGTCATGGCACAGACGGAGCATCCCAGTACATAACGGTAAGCGTCTCAAGCCATCTCCAGCCACCAGTATTGGTTACGGGGGAGCGAGAGGGTGCGTTTACCACCTGGATGCCCGGACCCCGGGGAAGTATGAACAGATTCCAATACATTTTGTCAAAGGGCAAACGTTGTAACTTTTTGACTGTGGTGGGAGTTGGCCAATGTTGGACTGCTGTCACCTTCGTCGGGTCCATCTCAATCCCTTCAGGAGTGATGTAGTAGCTGAGGAAGTGCATACGGCTCAGGTGGAACTCACATTTTCCCCCTTTAGGTAGAGTTGGTGGGATCTGAGGCGTTGGAGAACCTGCTTGACATGAGAGACATGGGTCGACAAATCATTAGAATAAATGAATATATCGTCTATGTATATGACTACAAATTGATGAAGAATATCCCTGAACACCTCGTTCATAAAGTTCTGGAATACAGACGGTGAGTTGGCTAGGCCATACGGCATAACGTGATACTCGTAGTGGCCGCTAGGGATGACAAAAGTGGTCTTCCATTCATCCCCACTACGCATGCGTATCAAATTATAGGCGCTTCGCAGATCTAGCTTGCTGAAGATTTTGGCCTGCCTTAATTCCTCCAGAGTTAATGGTATGCAAGAATCCCTCATAAGATACTTGATCTCCTGAAAAGGGATGAGGTCGAGACACAGGGCTTGAAGTGGTTGCTGGAGCTGTGTTTTGTAATTTCTGAAGGATCTGAAGAAAAGTTGAATAAGGTTCTGCACTTGCCGCTGTTTCCTCCTGCTCCATATAGTCTTTGTTGGGGGTGAGCTTTTGTCACACTCAGGGAAGACAGACAAAAGGAGTTCAAGCAATAGGTGAGTTTATTTTATGCACAAACATAGGAATCACTCCAGCAGATATATATATGGTGAATGTGAGTCAAACAGTTCCACAACTTAGGCAGGTTCTCTGCTGGTAAGTATTCTGGTAAGTAAATCCACAGGTTAAGAGCAAGGAGGCAGACAAATTCACAGGTAAGTAACAGGTAAGTATACTCTTTCAAGTAAGTATAGTCTTTCAAAAGTCTCTCAAAGAGGTAGTTCCACATATAATCCAAACAGCGATCCGACAAGTAAGTACCATGTTCAGGTAAGAGAAAGCGTCTAACCTTGAGCTCAGCCATCGAGTGTTTGGCTGAGCGACCTTTTAAGGAGAGCATCTGATCACGAACAAGTGTTAATAGTCAGGTGATTGGGAGCAGTTGACAGGTGATTGCGTGCTTTCTGTTGGCGCTGATCCTGGACCAGGTGAGTGTGACGGTGTGACAGATGCCATTGGATAAAGTATAAAACAGTGATGATTTTAGGAGGACAAATGAAAGCAGAGCAAGTAGGTTAACATGATATTTCAAAACCAGACCATCTGACCTATAACTGGACTGATGATCACCTTAAATATACCACCTTTATTGAATGAATTTTAAAGCCCCATTCCCTGTGTCACGATCAGCTGGATGTGCCAGCCCAGTCCTGGATGGCACTCCAGCATCATGCAAACTCTATGTCTGTGCCTCTCTGTTTTCATGGCCGGACTCATTCCTGTGAACTCTTGTCTCCGCCCCCCTTGTATGTTATCATAGTTACTCATTGCAAATCTCCACATACTGACCCAGTTTCTAGTGTACTGAAACCCCGGATGTGTTTGTGTCGTCACGGTTCATTGTACTGTCATTTCCATGTTAGTGTTTTATTCACGTTCTCGTTCCCTGTCATTCTGTTTGGATTATCACCTTTGCCTTGCCCCTCCGACTCTGTTTACTCCTCGCCTGACCAACGCACGGACTTTGACTACTCTTTTGCCCTGCCTCCGCCATTGTTGTTTTGCTGTATTTTTCCCTGCCCGTTTGTTCTCTGAGCTTGTTTAATAAACAGCTTGCACGTAAATCCGCACGCCTCTCGTCTCCTCAGTCGTGACACTATGGCTGCATGGAAAAAAACAACAATTCTAAAAAAAAAAAAAAAACTTTCTTTGGCGTCTCTTTGGAGAGTCACAGGTGCTTGCAAAGGCATAATAAAAGTAAAATAATTTTTTTTCAGTTTTGGGTGAACCATTCCTTTGAATTCCTCACTTCCCAAACTGTGAAACAAGATAATACACCATCCACAGTTTAAACTCAGCCTGTTATTGGAATAACAATTCTCCAACGAACAGCGTGAGCCAAGCACGCTTTGCTGATACCCATCCACCCCCTTCCACATAGACAGAACTTTCACAACACTGTCAGGGGATTGCTTGGGATAGGAAGGTTGCCGCAATTCTTTGATGCCGCAGCAGGATTCCATTAAAGATGTGCGGTATGAGACAATGACAGGCTTTCAGAACTGCACTTCACATTGTGGTAGTGCTGGCGAGAGACAAAGAGACAGAAGGAAAGAAGAGCGAGAGAGAGAGGACAGCTAAAAAAGGGCATGTTTAATGAAGTCCCAGACCAATAAGAGGTATACACACTCTCACACTCCAAAAGAGCAAGTGCAGGCCTTTGTTTTTATAAGCTTCCAAAGAATTGTTCAGCACAATCTGCATGTGCACGTTAATAATAATAATTACTTACTTTTGTATACAGCTTTTTATACACTTCGAAAATTTTCAAAATAGATCTTCTGAGTCTTCTGAACCCCCACCAGTGTTTAGAATCTATCTGGATGATGCAACTCCAGACAAACAGTACAAGAGTGGGCTCCACACCACAGATAACAGTGAGAGGAGATGGAGACTGTTGCAGACAAACAGTGAATGTGATGGTTAGGTGGTCATGGGATTTTTAGTATCCACAGAGAGTCACAACCTGAGTTTGAATTTTGATCCAAAAGACATCTTTTTTACATCTCCGTCATTATGCTGGTCATTAGCACCCTGAACAGCAGAAAAGAAAACAGCTGTAAATACAACAGACAAGATTTGTAAATTCATTTTATCAATCCTTGAGCATGTGAAAGTAGTGTTTAGTTCTCATCTATTTGATTCCAGAGCAGGGAAAAAAAAAAAAAAAACCAAACAGTTGTATCATTTAAAAACAGACTCAAGAATAAAATATATAAAATTAAGTTATATCTACTGAACTAAGGTGCTGGTGGTCTCAGCTTGCATAAGTTTGTTGCAATGTTAAAAAAAAGTTGCTTTGTGTCACCTGGAGTTCATTTTCTATGAATTGTTTGGTTTTAGAAACTATACACTGATTTTAACGGTTATTGTGTTTTGCGTTATGGTGTATTTTTTCTTCTAATAGACAAAGAAAACCTACTATATTTTACAAAGTACAATGATGAGTTAAGGGCTTTACAATCTGATATAAATCTTAGAGCACCATGACTTTTTTTTTTTTTTTAACATTGAACTTGAAAATACTTGGTTTTAAGTTTTAAACTCTAAAGCTACCATCTGCATAAAAATGATTTGTTGAGAATCATGAAAGTTGGCATCCTGAATGTCCTAACCAAGAAATTATAAATAAAAGGGGTGATTTGTGATGTCTTGGGATTTTTTTAATTAATAGTAGCATTTACAAAACTATAATATAGTCACGAACTGTCGCTGTGGTGAAGCGAGTCGCAAGCTTTTCCAGCAGCACGGAAACACAGGAGGCAGGAAATCACTTGAACGATGAACATTTAATAATAAACAAGGAAAAACTGAAACAAAGCAAGACGAACACGAACCACAAACGTACTGTACATGCAACTTCATCGACTGACAGAGATACAAGAAATGGGGTATGGATTTATACAGAGACTAATGAAGGACAAAACACAGAACACCTGGTAGACACGGCTGGCAGAGGATCAAACACTAATGAGTAGGGTGGGGTTACAAATGATCAGAGCACAACAGAGTGAAAATAAGACAGAAAAGCAAATGGAACAGATCAACATAAACACAGACACATGACGATGTGACAGAGCCCCCTTCCTAGGCGCGGCTTCCAGATCCACTGGAAACAACATAAGTCTTTAAGGGGCGCGGTGGAGACGTCAGAAACGACCACCAGGGCGAAGCAGACGGCGGAGATGCGCATCTGGGTGGATCCGATGGAGGAAACCCCCTCCAGGGTGGATCAGATGGAGAAGACGACCTCCAGGGTGGGGCAGACCGAGGAGACGCCCACCTGGGCGGAGCTGACGGAGGTGACACCCTCCAGGGCGGAGCTGATGGAGGTGACGCCCTCCAGGGCGGATCAGGTGGCGAGGAAAACTTCCAAGGCGGAGATGCCCTCCAGGACTGACCAGGCAGCGAAGAAGCCCTCCAGGGCCAATCAGACAGCGAAACTGCACAAGGGAGCACAGACAGGTTAGTATAGGCCTCATCGGCCAAGTTCTTACCTGCCGCCATCTCAATTGAATGGTCCCGACAGCCAGGGCAGGTTCGGCAGTCCCAAGGCCTGACTCAGGGCAGGGCGACAGTTCAACGGCCCCCTTGGTCTGCTCAGGGCAAAGGAAAATTCATCATCGGCTTCCATGGCCGGTTCAGGGCAAGGTGAAAGTTCAAAAGCCTCTGTGGCCGTTTCCGGGTCTGATGAGAGCTCCTGAGTGGCCTTAATGGACAGACCCGGAGGTTGTGTAGCCACCAGCAGGACCCCTGGAGAATCCAGTGGTGGAAGGAGTACTTTTGTAATTTGTACTCAATTACAACTACCGTTACATTGCTGAAATAATACTCAATTACAAGTAAAAGTACTGGTGTAAAAAC
>JAUMHP010000065.1:2477392-2488211 GCA_032361065.1 Enteromius trimaculatus
GTCCTTCCGCGTTGAGCACATGAGCTGTAGTGGGCGTGTTCATGCCGCGCGCGTGTCGCGGGAAGTTTGAATAACAATAATAACTTGATTTATTATTTGATAATTTTTTATTATTCAATAATTTTTTGTCATTTGATTATTTTTATTGTTTTTTATAATATTTTAAGTATTTTTATTGTTTATTCATTCATTTATCATGTTTCTATCTTTTATATTTCTTATGATTTTTTTCTTGCTTTTGTATTTTCATTGTTATTCATATTTGATAAATAAATAGTTTAATTCTCATCATTATACATTACCATCATTCTGTTCTCTATTTGATAATGTTCAGTGCTTTGCTACAATCCGTATTGTTAAAAGCGCTATAAAAATAAAAGTTACTTGACTTGAAGCAGTTTTGGTATATGAGGGTGCATGATGTGAATCATATGAATGACCATATGAAACTTTTCCCCTTGATTTATGGCGGTAAATTAATTCAATAGCATCTTAATGTCACCTTTGCATTTGCCCTGCGACTTTTCTCTTACAGCGGCCAATGGCCGTGAAGTACCAGTGCAGTTTAATTGCTGGAAAATGGCTTCACAGCGTACTCCAATCCTGCTGCTTTAGCTTCTGTTCCTGCGCTGCGTGGGTCAGCATACATAAGGATGGCGTCGATAAATCATCCCTCATTGCCCACCTCAACAGCACTGGGGTGGGTGAACACATCCAGGCAAGAGGCCAAAGAGTGCCAGTTATACCACTGACAGACACCACCACCTTCTACGCTAGCACCATGCCTCAACGCTAATTGAAAAAAATATATACTGTAGATTTATGCTTGTGTGTTGGTCTTGCCTGGGAGGCGTCTCTGTACAATGGAGAAAGTGTGTGTGAATAGGGTTTCACAGATTTTGAAAGAAAGTAAACCCCCTCCACCCACAGCAATGCTTTATTAACTCTGCTCTGTTTATTTTAAAACAGTTCTTTTTTAAATTCTGTCAATTTTTAACTTTGTGATCGTATAGCGTTTCATATGTAAATATTAACATATTCAACATAGCTGAGACACTTTTAATTAATTATAAATTACAAATAGACAAATTAAGATCCATAAGAAAATGCAGAGCAATACAACCAAACTCACAGTTACAGGGAAACATCCCCACCTAGTGGAGAACTTGAGCAAAGCATTTTGAATCAAACAATTTAAACATTTAACAACATACCTGTACAATGGAGACAGCATGTGCGAATAGGGTTTCACAGATTTTGAAGGAGAATAATCCACCTCTACATAAAACACACAAATTGATCACCGTCAAGTCTAGTAACATATAAACATCCTATCTCAATATTGAGCAACTCACTCAATGCCAAATATATACGTAGAAAGATACAGTGACAATAAAGCAAATATTTGTTTTGGATTGATAATTCGCAGATAACGAGAAACGTGCAACTTACCCACAGCAATGCTTTATTAACTGTGCTCTAGGTGGTCCTTACTCCACATGCTAAATTGCACAAATACCACATAGATGGCGCTGTCCCCATTAATGTAATAATCTAACATCTTTTTACTCAGTTACATGCTCCCCCCTTAAATTATGCTAAACTGGGGAAGTGACTGTAAAGTAGGAAAACTTAACAATGCAAGAACCAGAAAAAGGTAAAGAAAACAAGAAAATGACTGTTAATGCCCTTGACACATTTTAGTGTAAATATCAATTACAAAATTCCTCTATAAAAGGTATGCAAGAATGGACTGGTACCGAAATCCTGAATAAACATAGACTAAAGATATGACTCACTTTGTATACACAGTTCAAGGATTGAAAAGTCAGACTGCTTCAATGAAAAATCTTAGACAAAATCCAACTTATTGGATTAATGAGCTGTTCTCGTATCATTGTCTAGACGTATCTGTGATTTTTCATTTGCCACACTGACCATGAGGTGATGCTTTCACTTTCCGATTGTGAATCCTTGCATGCCGAGGTTGCTCAGTAGAACTGTGCTTCTGTGCAATTTTTGCAGCTTCGACAAGGTCACATTTGTGCCTGGATACGAAATCAGAATATCTCACAACAGTATCCTCTCTGAGGATGGGAAGATGCGGGACTCTCCCGAACATAAGATAAAAAGGTGCAAAGCTTGTGGTCTCGTGAACGGTGCAGTTGTAACAGAATGTCAGCATCTGCAAAGACTGTGGCCATTTGGCTTTTGACTGGGGACGAAAGGATCTTATCATGATCCCTAAGGTTCTGTTAAAGCATTTGGTGATTCCATTTCCCACAGAGTGGTAAGGACTGGTATGTGATTTCTTAATACCTGCCATATCTAGCAAGTCCTTCATCAACTTGCTCTCAGCTCGGACTTTGATCTGAATGCACACGCCTGGGAAATCCATAAACACAGAGGAGACCGTACCATAAATGATGAGCAACATGCTTCAAAGACTGGACACACAAATTGATCACAATCAAGTCTCGTAACATATGAACACATAATATCTCAATACTGAGCAGCTCTATGCCAAACACGACTTAACAGAGTCCTAACATATTCATGGAAAGATACAGTGGCAATAAAGCAAATATTTGTGTGTTTTGGACACTTATAAATGGTAAGTGTCACGTTCGGATTTACTAACAATGAAATGAACGTGAGAATGTGCGTTGGTCCACGTCAACTCCATGTCTGGTGTACGTCTATTTCTTGTGCGTGTTTGTTTTATGTCCGTTGGCCACTCCTAGAGACAAGTGTTTTAAATTGCACACTACAAAGTATCGCACCAACACATAATAACATTCCTATCAATTTAGAATTGCTACAATGGGTTAATTGACACAATATTTTTATACCAATAATGTGACTTAGAACATATAAAATCATTTTGTAAATATATACAACCCTTAGTCTATGGCAATGCCAGTAAGTGCGTTTACATGGACCCTCTGCGATTATTATGAGATTTTGGCAGTATTGCGATCAAACTTTACCTCATGTAAACGCAATACTTTTATATATTATTATAATTATAATCCAATTATAATAATGCATTTATGCTTATAATCACAGCAAGCATAATCGTATTAACATAGGAGGCCTAACAACGTTATGCCGAAATTAAATATTGCCGCTCTGATCAGTCTAATGTAACCCTCTTCTTAACCCTAGGGGTTAATATAATTGTTTACTTAACAAGAATCCTGGATCTCTGGCAGTTGAATGGTGAATTAGGCCGGTATTTTCCTTTTCTTTTTTATTTAAACTTATCAATAAACCCAATTCCTTTTAAAAGCATATAATTTGTGGGACTTAATGAAATACCAGAATACCAATTGTAAATAGAAAAAAACTAAATAAAAAAAAAATATTGTTTTACAATATTGTAAGGGTTTTCCTTCTCACAATAAAAAAAGATTTAAAAAAAAAAAAAAAAAAGGTAAAAAAACAATAACAATTTATGTTTTTGTTTCAGGAAGACAGAATTAAAAATTTCCCTGATAGAATGCAACTACAATATTTGAATCAAAGTAGACTCAAGTGAATCAAAATCCAATCCAAAAAAACAATCAGTTGGAAAAAATATGCAAACACTCCATTTCCCTTATGAACTACATAATGCAAGAAACCTCAAAAACAAACATGTAATTCACACAATAACAGTGTTTCAGAACTATTTAGATATTAGATGCAGATTCTGACCAGTTCAAATGTTCACGAGTCAGTCAAACAGTTCAAATGTTGGATTGATCGTTTCATTGTGGCCCGTGTGTAATTTTTTTTTTGTGCTTTTACCAGAACGACGCGCTCGATCCTCTGTGTGAAGACACGCATAACAGTGGACACGATCGCTCCTCATGACACATTTCAGCAATAGATCACCTGCTATTTGAAACAGGCCAACCAATTTATTATCGAATTGAAATGTTTCTTTTTTTAGGCACATTTAAGCAAAGTTGTGCCTTTTTATTGTGGTTTATTGTGGTTTGGTTTTATTGTGAGTGTAGACCTAAATAAAAGTAAATCCATGCGACTGCACTGGAGCATCTCATGGTAACATCTGTTATTCGTGGTGAATAGACTTATGGTGCGTTTAGTTTCTTTTTTAATACATTCGTTTCGGCAAGACTTTTATAATCTTTATGCCATTAGTCTATAGTTTGTGTTTTATTTTTTGATTTGTAGTTTTTTATAGCCTAGTTGTTAGAATTGCAAATTAAAAAGCTGTAATTGCGAGTCATATTCTTAATGCGTAGATTATTTTTGACACATTTTTTGTCTGATCCATTGAGGGCTGCTTTTTTCATTTGTTATGATTTCTCTTCTTGCTTGCTTGCTTTTGCCATTTTTTATTTTTTTTCTCGAAGTAGAGTCATTATCATATCTATACGGGGGAGGAGGCAGGGAGGGGTTTAGCGCTCGTGCATGTGCGCTCAATTTCACGTTAATTCGGATGTACAAAGAGAATATGCGTGGGATTCCACGTACGCAGTGCTTCATACATCTGAATTTTTTTGTGCGTGCGCACATTTCCAGCTTTGTCCGTATGCAATGTTTTAGTAATAATTCTATGCAAGTCTTTGTACATGAGGCCCCAGGTCTATAGAAAACTATTTGTTGAAGTCAGATTGGCGCCATCTGGTGGTGTAGTGAGAATAATTATCAAGCGATATCATATTTTAACCACTAGGTGAATGCACTGCTCTCTGTAGAAAGGCTTGTGAATTCTAGTTGTTTTTGCACATATTTGCCTTTGCCTTTTCAGGTTGTGGATTTTAATATATCATATCATATGAGATTATCAAAGACTATTTTTTTTTTTATTATTTGCCAAGTTTTTTGTTTGTTTGATTGGTTTAACTGGTAATTTGAAGCGCCAGTTTTACATTATAATACAGTCAAACCTAATTTAGGTTAAAGTTAATTTCATTAAAAAGAGAATCAATGGAAAGCATTTTGTTACCCATTGTTTTAATTCTAACTTAATAAAAATGCAATTCTTTCAGTCATAGCAATTTTTTTATTTTGAACATTTCATTAAAATTATTTTTTGTAAAATTCAGTGAACAACTCTTATTTAGCACAGCAATTATGAACAGCACTGGCAACAAAATAACAGCAAAAGTATAATTATCAAACAGTAAACGAAACTAGAGAAATAAAAAAAGTATTTTAAATATCATCCTAACCCTATTTACATATTATGTGCCTATGTTTTTTTTTTACATATTCAATGAGCCACCAGTCTCATATATCCCTATGTTTGTGTGTGTCTATTTTGCAACCTTGATGGCTGACAGTCTCATACTTTCATTGCTGTGCACTTTATTTCTTACATTGATTGCTTCTATTTCACACATTTCCCAGCTTTTGAAATGAAACACATTCTTTTGTGTGTGTGTGTGTGTGTATGTTTGTGTTTTTGTGTGTATAAGTGCACCTGGTATTTATCACCATATGGGGACCAATTGTCCCCACAAAGATAGGAATACCAGTAAATTTTGACCTTGTGACATTTCTTAGGTCCCAATGAGGAAACAAGCTTATAAATCACCCAGAGTTAAGTTTTTTGAAAATCTAAAAATGCACACAGTTTCCTGTAAGGGGTAGGTTTAGGTGTACGGTCAGTGTAGGACAATACCACATGCAGTCTGTACAGTATAAACATCATTATGCTTATGGAATGTCCCCATAAAGCATGTAAACCCAACATGTGTGTGTGAGTGTATTGTAGTGTTTTGCACTACTGATGTTTTAGAGAGTCACCCCTTCACTGTTGTGTGCTTTTTTTCTGGATTGTGGCTGATTTGTAGATTGTATGCACAAAAAAACTCGGATGGTCATTTTGACCCGAAGGCCCCAAGTGTTTCACTAAGTTTCGTGCCATTCCGATGTTTTAATTATTTTTTTACTTAAAAAATTCCAGTCAGAAGTGACGGAAGAACCCTATTGCATGTTTTACCCATTTCACTGATCAAATGAACAGATAGTCCCAGCCAAAACTCATGCCATTGGCAGAACCATTACTCTTATGTTGGACTAAAACAAATAGATTAGAGATTTTAAAACACCACAGAGATACAGTGTTTCACATATTTAACAATTACTTAATTTTAAAATGACTATTGAAAAGGGACTGTTGTTGCTTCTAAATTCTTTCTTATAGGATATGATTCATGATGACTGGATGAGTGCAGTATGGCATTTTTCACAGTACAGTATTTAGAGGCAGTGTGTGTATATTTTTGTTGATGTCTGGCAGAAGAGCCAGCTGAACAAATCGCTAGTAGCGGGAAAGAGAGAGTTGGCGGACGACTGAGTTGGCAATATACCAATGATGTCTCTTCATACTTACACAATTCCTCATCACTCTTGGACCTTTCACAACTCTGACAGGCAACAGTGGTCATTCTCACTTTTTCAGACATTTTTTTACATTCTATTCTTTACTGGTAATGCTTTCTAAGACAGGTTTAATGTTTAATGTGTTTGTTGGAGAAACCCATATAGGTATTAAACTTCAATGTTTAATGAATGCCACAGAAATTGTGCTGAATTTTAAAACTGAACTTAATTTTTTAAGTAACAAAATAATTTTTTATTTAAAAAATATATGACTACGGTTTGTTTAAATCCCTCTTTTTGTCAATGTAATATAGAAAATTATGTAAATATCGACCTGTGCATGGGTAAATCACTTTTCTTGATGGTTTTTTCTTTCGTTTTGGGGTAAAATGTAACCTGGAAACATTTCTGTTGTCCTTGCTTAAACACAGACACACATTCATACCCACATTCACCACAAAACAGAGATGACCTAATGAAGATCTTGCAACCCCGAGACGCATGCACAAAAATGATTTTGCACTCACGCTGGTCAATACAGTTAATCCAGCATGAAATTAGATTTTGTTCAAGGTATGAAAAAAGAATGCGTGTCATCATTTTTAAACATTCATGGCATCAAAATGTGAGGCTTTAAAGATAAATACTTGCTCGCAGCAGGAAGGGGTTTACTGTATTTCATAGCTGTCAAAGGGAATTTTGTGCCCTCATATCTCATAAACTCTCAAATGTTATCAGAACGTAAGCACAGTTTTCTTTATGTCTGTTATTTCATCGGGGTGACGGCATCATTTCTCATGTAAGCGGAGGTCTTGATTTGGGATTGTGTGGTAATGAAACGTTATTATGACTGAAATGAAATGCGCCGTAATCACGTTGTAGCTTGTTTGCACTAAGAGCTGTTAACGCTTGGCAGAGTACTTTAAGATTCATTACGCAATTATGTTCGCCATTTTGTTTGTGGGATGCAGCATTCAAGGAAAAGAAAGGGTATTTGATAGCCCAGCAGCTCAGAAAAAAACTAAGCATGCTGCCTCCTGCATCAGGAAGTATGTTGAAGTGGGAGTTTGGCAGGTTGGCTTTCCATACACATCCAACATTTCCAGATTTCCAAAAACCAAATGTTTTCCATTTAACATGTCTTCATCGATTTCACTCACCTTGCATTTCTTCAAACTTTTAATCTTTCCAACCCCTTTCCTCCCTCAGGCTATAAGGGAAGAAGCTCAAGGCAATGTAAAAACTCATCAGCATTTGGATTATGAGGTTATATTCCACTTAGGTTACATTCAAATCAACTTTCGTCTGCATGTAAAACGAACTTGAGGCAGGCAGTCATTGTTCTTGCCTTTCCGAAATCACTGGAGCTGTCAGTACTGTAGGGATGTAAATATATTATGAATTATTCGGTTATTAAATTTTTGTAGAGAAAACAAACATAAACTTATTTTGGAATAACAATAAAGCTCAATAAATAATAATAATAATAATAATAAATCGATTTCATTTGTCTGTTTGGACAATAAAACAGAAGGCAGAAAAACAGAAATAAATAAAAATCTCAAGGTATGTCTGTACTTGTATATATTTTATGGGTCATTCCTGGTATCCGGTAACATTTTGGGGAAAAAAACCCCCAAAAATTTAAAATTATTAGCATTCAACCAAAATACAGATATGTTTAAATATATGAATCACATACTGGCCAAGCAAGGTACTCTATTAGAATTTCCACCCTATTAGTTTCACATTCAATATTCTATTAAAATCAAACAGGGGCTAAATTTTGAGCTAAATTAACTGTAGTTTTTCAGTGATCAACATTTAGCTCTCTAACCTTCTACAGATGAATATAACAGAAATGTTGTTTTTTTTTTTTTGATCTGACAAATATTCTCCATAATATAGCCAAACAGGGTGAAACTTTATGAGTGGGACAAGCAGTGAAATTGTAGTATATTATGTAAGGCGAGGATGTACATCCTAACGCACGTCCTGATTTTGCAGAGTTTTAATTCAAAATTTTTGTTAGTTTTCAGGAACTCACACTGCGTCCATAGACGCTTTGGGAATGCCTTGGCGTGACCACGCTCTGAATCTGCTGTGAAATCTGTCCAATAGGGGATCAGGACGCCCTGAGTAGGTGACGTCATGATCCTGGCTTAAAGCAGATGCGAATGATCGCTCATCAGCCTTCATTCATTCACCGCGCTCAACTGTGTGTCTGTCGCAGCGTTTGAATTTTCTTTTTTTAAAACCCGAGAAAGTCATTTAGAAGGTGTACTAGTCCTTGTGGTCCTTTCCTTACACATAGGGATTCATATCTTCTTTGGGTGGCTTGTTGAGGAGAAGAGCTCTGTCTGCGGGGGGAGCTTCAATTTGCGTTCCTCGTGGTGCAAGCTCTGCTGTCGCTAAGGCGAATTGGTGTTTGCATTCAGGGAGATTGCAGATGGATCTGATGAAAGTGATTGAAATGGGTGATCCCCTATTTTTTTCCAACCCGATTAGATCTAATGGTAGAAGAAGAGCACGCCGTAGCCGCTCTTTTGAGTGAGGGGACTGCCCGTGCTGCGGAGAGCTCTCTCTGTGGAGGGAGCTTCTATTGCTGTTCCTCGTGGTGCAAGCCCCGCTGTCGCTGAGGCGAACTGGCGTTTGCACTCATAGGGATCGCAGATGGATCTGATGAAAGTGATTGAAACGGGTGTTCCCCTATTTCTTTCCCACGCGATTAGATCTTGCGGCATCTCTCCGGGTAGTGAAGCACCATTGATCGCAGTTACTTCTCTCTGGAGAGAGCAGTTTATTAAAACAGTCTCCCTGCTAAGGTGCGTGTGTCTCCCGCGCTGCCGCGTTGAAATCCCACACTGCCGCTGAGGCGGGGTTGTGAATTTACTCAGAGATCGCTGATCTCTGTCAGCTTTTCAAAAGGCTGATCAGACGTTTTTAAGCTATCTATCACCTGGTGTGGACACTGCCTTTATGGTGTAGTGGTAGAACTCTCACCTCCCATGTGGGAGACTCGGGTTCAATGTAGGCAATAACTTTATTGCCCAGACAGGTGGGGGCTGCTCTTGAGAGAGAGTCACTCCTACTATCTAAAGGCTTCTTCTCGAGGGAAGTAATCTTCACTTGCATATCCCTGCGTTTGTAGTCCCGCTTTCGCTGAGGCAGAGCAGCGCTCACATTCGTGGAGCTCGTCAGTTAGATCTGAATTAAAAGAAAGACTAGCATGATGTTTGCTACAGCGAAACACGGCATCCGCTTGTCTCTTCCCCATGATGGCTTACACCAGACGCTGGTGTTAGATCAAGTAGTCACTCTCTTCTCAAAAAAGGGAAAAAAAAAATAGAAGGGGGCCATCGAGGTGGTCCTGCCCGAGGGCAGAGTGGGAGGGTTTTTATGAGCCCGTATTTTGTGGTTTCCAAAGAGATGGAGGGCTGAGGCCCATTTTAGTCCTCAGACAACTGAACCATTCACTCAGTCAGCTGAAGTTCAGAATGCTTACACTAAAGCAAATGTCGTGTCAAATTAGGTCTGCTTTGGCACAATAGACATGAAGGACGAATATTTTCATTTAATTCATCCGTCACACAGATGGTTCCTCAGATTTGCTTTCAAAAGCGTGGCCTATCAGTATCAGCAGTTGGTTGGTCCTGGCAAGATTGAAAAAAGGCAGGTCGAGGCTTGCAGACATCGAGATGTCGTCCTTACACATATGGTGTGTTGTCTCCAGCTCGGAGAACGTCTTATTTGGGCATAATTTGAGATTCCACCTCGATGCAGAGCAAGACTGTCCACCGCTCGGGTAGATGTACTTCTGGCTGCGGTCAGGAGAGTGAAGCAAGGCTGTTCACTCACAGTCAAACAGTTTCAAGGACTGTTGGGCCTTATTGCGGCAGCTGCCAGCGGGATTCCGTCAGGGTTGTTACACATAAGACCACTTCAATAATGGCTAAAAGACAAGGAGTTTGCCCCGAGGGGAAATCCTTTTCACTTAATCAAGGTCTCTCGGAGAGGAGTCCAGACCTTGAATATGTGAAGAAAACTGCAGTTCCTTTTCAGGAACTCGACACTGCGTTTGATAAAACGCTATGGGAACGCCTCGGCGTGAACACGCATTTGAGACAGCTGTGAATCTATCCGATTACGGCACCGGCATAATGAGCGGTGATGTCATAATGCCGGCGCTATAAAAGCCCAGGTGCAGCGTGTTACAAATCAGCTTCTTTCTTTCAGCACGCTCTGTCTGTGAGTCTGTTCGTTGCGAAATCAAAACTGAGAATACAAGAGAAAATCTGTTTGTCTTTAGTTTAAAAATTAAGTGAAAACAAAAAATGAGTCAGCAGTTTAGAGAGTGTGCAAGCCCGTGTCACCGGTTTCTCACTCCTAGAGATACACAGACACTGTGTGTGTCTTGCTTGGGGGAACAGCATGCGGTCTCTGCTCTCGAGAGAGGAGATTGCCCATGCTGTAATGA
>JAUMHP010000065.1:2496457-2512614 GCA_032361065.1 Enteromius trimaculatus
AGTAATTTCAACACATTTACACAGCAACATCAAAAAATCTTTTAATGAAAGAGGAAAACTTGAGGGAAAAAAAAAAAAAACGAACAAAAAAAACTTGCAATTAAGCTGTATTATCTATATTTATATTAATTTAAACGCCTATTACTATTAAACTAAACTGGCTTGTGTAATAGATTAAGGAGATAATAATTATATAAATAATAACGTAATTCTAAAAATAATAATTTAAAAAAATCAGATGATTTTATCTTTAAACAATGTTTTACTATGCAGCGTCCTTTAATCTGGAGTAAGAGTAGCTGGGGGAGTGGCTTTATTGCACCAGACAAGTGTCTGCTGCGCGTCTCGCCTCCCGGCTACTACAGAGAAGACTCCTAGGGAATTTCCAACTTTGGGTTTTAAGTTACAAAATTACAATTTTGATTCTTAGATTTTACTTTTAATTTTACTCTTAGGTTTCGCTTTTACCTTTAAGTTTACCTCGTTTTAATCTGACTCCAATTTTAAGTTATTATTAAGTTTAGATTACACTCTTAGATTTAGAATGTTGATTTTGACTTGATTTTAAGAGACGTGAGGTTTTAACATGTATGTTGCCCAGCCTGCAGCCCAGATATCTGCTAGAGAGGCGCCGTGAGCCAATGCATAGGTGGAGGTAACACTCCTGGTGGAGTGGGGTCTCAGACCTAGGGGGCACGGCTCTCCCTGGTATAAATAAGACAGGGAGATGGCGCCTCTCTAGCAGATATCTGTAAGGCTGCAGGCTGGGCAACATACGTGTTAAAACCTCACGTGTCTTAAATCAGACAAGCAGGTAGCAGGAATCAGCTTGCTGCGCCGTTCCCACGTGATCCATGCGCTTTCTTTCAGAGTTTCCCCGGTGCCAAGGCAAACCCCCCTCCTCCTGCCCCACAGTCGGACATAGAGCAGAGTAGCTGTATTCCTACTGGGTCTCCTTTGCCCAGTAGGTTGTGGCCACAAAAACCTTATGTTCCACAGTTAGCCAGAAGGCTGTGTTTCCCTTCATTTATATCCATATCTCATTGATATAGTGTATTCCCTGAAAATTCACATGTAAGAACAGTGTATACTTCATGTCTCCGCCCTCAACCCATGTTTCAGTACATCTGGCATCCCTGCGGGGTCCTTACTTTTGGCCCCCAGGCCGTTGAGAAGGTTCCGTGCAGACTCTCCTGCTGACACGCTTGCCTGTCGGCATGGGGGTGCCAATGGGCCAACCTCTGTTTGGAGACAGCATTCCCTTTCTGCTGACCTCCAAAGCAGATGAAGAGCTGCTGAGAGCGTCTGAAGCTCCGAGTGGGGTCAACGTAGAGGCGCATTGCGCTTACTGGACACAACAACTCTAAGGCTGTGGCTGCCTCCTCCTGGGGCAGAGCTTTCAGGTTCACTACCTGATCTCTGAAGGGAGTGGTAGGAACCTTGGTCTCAACATACACTTTTAGAGTCGAAGGGGATAGCCTGCGCTCCTATTTCTCCTGCAGGAAGGAAAGCACTACTGCAATCGGGCATCTCTGTGAGTCCTCATTGCGAGAGGAACACCAGTCGACGAACAGACCCCATCTCAGAGCGTAGGCCTGCCTTCTGGAGGGGGCCCTCGACTGAGAGATGGTGTTAATCACGGCTGCTGAGAGGCCGGAGAGGTCTGCCACGTCCTGTCCAGGAGCCAGACGTGCAGGTTCCAGAGATTGGGTCGCGGATGCCAAATCGTGCCCATACCCTGAGAGAGGTCTCTCCTCAAGGGGATTTTCCAAGGAGGGTCAGCCGTGAGGAGCACTAGGTCGACAAACCAGGTCCGGCGCTACCATCAGAACCTGCTCCTTGTCCTCCCTGATCTTGCACAGGGTCTGTGCAAGGAGGCTCACTGGGGGAAAGGCATACATGGGCCCCGGGGGCCAGTGCATCTCTGCCGAGTCCTGCAGCGCGAGGAACCACCTTGTCACTCTGGGGTCACTTTGGCTCGTGACATCCACTGAAGAGGAGCTTGGTCGGTGACCAGGGTAAACTTACGGCCGAGGGCTTCCTTTTCGACGGCTGCATAGTTTCTCTCAGCTGCTAATGTAAAGTACAGGATGCTCTTCACCTTCCTGGACTTGTGACAGCACTGCTCCCAGTCCTGTGTCAGAAGCGTCCGTTTGCAGCAGGAAGGGGCAGTTGAAGTCCGGGGCGCGGAGAATAGGCTCGGAGGGAAGAGCCTTCTTCAGCCCCTGGAACGCCTCCTCCGCTTCTGGGGTCCAGATAACCTTCTCAGGCTGCCCCTTCCCTTCCCTTCCGTACCTGGGTTTTTGTTGATGGTGTGACAGCTGCTTGAACGACCTCTACTTTTCTGTCTTGAGGGCGGATGAGACCTCGGCCGACTTGATAACCCAGGTACTGGGCCTCGAACTAGGTGAAATTACATTTCCAGGGGTTGGCGGTCAGCCCAGCCCGTCGGAGCTCAGACAGCACCCTCCGCAGACGATCCAGGTGGTCCTCCCATGCCTTTGAGTGTATCACTACATTGTCCAGGTAAGCCACTGCGTAATCCTGATGGAGCCGAAGAATCACATCCATCATCCGCTGGAACATTTCGGGGGCCCCGTGCAGGCCGAAGGGAAGGGTCCGGTACTGCCAGTGGCCACTAGGGGTAGAAAAGGCGGTTTTAATCTTTGCAGAATGTGAGAGTGGTACTTGCCAGTAACCTTTCGTGAGGTCCAGCGTGAGATGTACCGGGCCCTTCCCAACCTACGTAGTTCGTCCACCCGAGGCATGGGGTAGCTGTCGAACTCGGACACCTCGTTCAGCCATCAAAAGTTGTTGCAAAAGCAGATGGTGCTGTCAGGTATAGGGACCATCACAATCGGGCTGGACCATGGGCTGCGGGATGGCTCGATTATCCCTAACTCCAGCAAGTGTTTTATTTCCTCCTCTATAGCCTGCCGACAGTCCTCGGGGACATGGTAGGGCCGCTGCTGGACAATGACTCCAGGTGCCGTCTTGATGTCATGCTCGATAATGTGAGTTTGCCCAGGGACAGAGGAAAACACATCAGAGAACTGACCGATCAGGTGCTGAAGCTCTGTCTTCTGGCCGGCCGACAGATGAGGGTTGATGTCAACAGCCACAGGATCGGAGATGGAGAGGGCCACTGTCTTGTCCCGGGTTCCGACCCATCTCTTCAAGAGGTTAATATGATATAGCTGGGTGGGGTTGCGGTGGCCCGGTTGCTGTACTTGATAAGTCACGGGGCCCAGCTTCTCCAGGATGGTATATGGGCCTTGCCAGGTGGCTAGGAACTTACACGCCGCAGTTGGAACCAGGACCATAACCCTGTCTCCGGGCTGGAACTCCCGTGGCTGGGCCGGCCGGTTTTAGCTTCATTGTCGGGCTCTCGTCATCTGTTCCCGGACTTACGGCATGACTTTGTCGATCTTCTCCCTCATTTCACGGACGTGTTCGACCATGCTTCGGTGAACTGCCGGCTGCTGCTCCCATGCTTCCCGGGCCACATCCAGCAGTCCGCGGGGCTGTCGGCCAAACAGCAGTTTGAAGGGGGTGAAGCCAGTTGAGGCCTGGGGTACTTCTCGGATGCCAAAAAGGACATACGGGATCATCGTGTCCCAGTCGCTTTTAACCTCAATGGCCACTCGTCGTAGCATTTGCATGAGCATTTGATTGAAGCGTTCTACTAGGCCGTCCATTTGTGGATGGTAAACGGTGGTCCTCAACTGCTTCACCCCAAGCAGCCGGCATGCCCACCCAGCTGGCCAAGAGGAAGAGCTCCTGGGCCACGGCTTTGGCTGTGGCTTTCCGCAGTGTGATGGCTTCAGGGTACCGGGTGGCGTAGTCGACGATGTGTGCTCATGTCCCCGGGCTGACTTCGGCAGTGGCCCCACCAGGTCCATCCTGATGCGCTCGAAGGGCACTTCGATGATGGGCAGCAGGATCAGCGGACTGGGGGGAGGAGTCCATGGAGACGTGATTTGGCATGTGGGACAGGCTTGGCAGAACCTCTTCACCTCGGCTTCTATCCCCAGCCAGTGGAAATAATCGCGGACTCGCTGGGCTGTGTTGGCCGCTCCTAGATGCCCGGCCATCGGATGACTGTGGGCCAGCTCCAGGATTGCTTCAGTCTTTGAACGGGGAACTACCAGTACCTTTTTTTCCTCCCCCCTCCGCTGAGTGACACAGTAGAGCAGGCCGTTTTGGACCACGAAGTGTGGGAGAGGATGGGGCCGGGCTGCACATCTTTTCCTTCTATCACCCTCACTTGCGTCCAGCAGTGTTTAAGCCGTTTGTCGTTGAGTTGCTCCTTGGTGAAGGAGCTTCCCTCGGATGCCTGTCTAAACATATTATAATACAGATTAGTGATTTCAGAGGGTGACTCACCATCTCTCCCGCTGTCGGAGGCCACTAGCGCTGGATGTGGTGGGGACCTCGAGGTGGCCTCCGGTTCCCTCTGGGGCTGGCAGGTTGTGCGGCTGCGGAGAGCAGGCGGTCGAAGCCCAGCCAATCACGTCAAAAAAGAACCGCCACCGGGAGCTCCTTTACTAAACCCACTTCGATGGGCCAGCTTCCGGGGTCCGCCGCGAACACAGGTTACATGGATGGTTGCCTTGGAGTCAGCCCGCAGAGGGACTACATTCAGCCGGATCAGACTGATGGCGCTGCCCGAGTCCAGCAGGACGTCATAGTACTTCCCGTTCACTTGGACCTTCACTTCAGGAGCAACGTAGGGGAGTTCACAGTGCAACGCACAGCCTGCCAAACAAGCCCGGGCCGGAGTCGTTGGTTCCTCAGTTTGCATGGACTCGTCTCGGATAGAAGGAGATGTGGTGTTTGTGGGTTTCGCATCCCGACAGCCTGACAATGACTCCAGGGTAAAGCACGAAGCAGCCGAACCACCACCACTCTCTCCACTACCTGTGATGCTGTGCGTCTGTCTGAGAGTAGCCAGGGTTCAGCCAAATGTGCCAATTCTGCAACCACGGGGATGCGAGCGGGCTGTCGGGTTTTAAACCCCCATTCATAAAATTTGTGAGCGGCACAGCTTGGGGACAGCCCAAGGCGGGCCAATATTTCCTTTTAATGCCTCAAAATCATCAACAGCATGTTCAGGGAGGGAGAAGAAAGCTCACTGCGCCTCTCCAGTCAATAGGGGTGCCAGTGCTTGCGCCCATTCATAGCGAGGCCAACCTTCACCAAGCGCTGTGGTTTCAAACATATGAAGGAAAGCTTCAACATCATCATATGGGGTAAGCTTCGGTAACAGCCGGGTTGCGTGGGCTCGCGGATCTCGGAACGGAATGTTGCGCTGTTGCTCCGTGTGGCGAGATGCTCAACAATCTGTTGCTGCCGGATGCCAACTGCTTCAGAAGCTCTTCCATGGCTGAGGGAGGAGCGCCGGCAAAATCCAGACTGAAAAACAGAAAAAAAACGGTGATTTTACGTTGAAATGCTGGTCGGTGATTCTTTCCTGTACTGGCCGCATTCTCCACCAGATGTCGCAGGCGGAAGAATCACTCGACAGACTGAATGCAGTGAAGCCCCGGAGGGTGTAATTTTATTTACAGGTGACAGTGAAAAGGAAACAAACTTAAGATCCAGGTGTGGCTGTCTGGTGCTCAGGGTGCTCAGCAGGCTGGATGAAGAGGAGCAGGTAAGTGCTCGGTGGGTGAAGGCTGATCGGCTAGAGGCTGCTTTCTGTTCGGAGAGAGAAAGAGAAGTTAACATGAGCTATTTCTCTTGGAGAGGTTTCTCACATGTGTCAGGGTGGCCGCTGTTTATCCGGCGGCTAACAGGTTTTAGCTGGGGCCGGTCAGCCTGTGATGAGATGCGACTGGTGTTTATTGTCTGTTTCCAGGGCGACGCTGATGATCCCTCGGGACGCCTGTCACAATATGCACAATAACTCGGAGATCAAAAATTTTATGCATCCATAATGTGTCATGTATATGACAAAGCCCTTTAGGATATACTGTATATTTTGTTTTACTGGCTTTTTTAGCATTTCCAGTATAATAATGCATGTGTTTTTTGTATAACTTTTGTAAGACAAGTCTGCACATATTTCAGAAGATAGTGATAGGTGTGCATCAGAAAATGTGATTATAGTAATAAAATATGCTGAAGAGGATAGAAGCAATGAAGGTGAAGACATGAAGAAGGTGATGAAGAATATGTTTTGGAAGTCAGGCATCTAGGTCATTATTTTATGCCAGTTTGAAAGATGTGATCCATGCAACAACCAGAGGTCAGGGAAGATGCAAATGTCTACTGGCATTAATATTCTGACAGGCAGGGATGCCCTAATGATGACTGCACAAGTCAAACTCTGTGTGGAATGGGTGGGGAAAAAGAAAATTCTTGTCATCTTTCACTTGTGCTATGATAACTGATTTGAAATTCAAGATGAAACACAATATACAGTGGGTACGGAAAGTATTCTTAAAGTATTCTTTTCACTATTTGTTATATTGCAGCCATTTGCTAAAATCATTTAGTTTCATTTTATTCCCTCATTAATGTACACAGAGCACCCCACATTAACAGAAAAAAAGAGTTTACATTTTTGCAGATTTATTAAAAAAGAAAAACTGAAATATCACACATTTATCTGAATCCTAAGTATTAAGACCCTTTGCTCAGTATTAAGTAGAGACACCCTTTTGATCTAATACAGCGATGAGTCTTTTTGGGAAAGATGCAACAAGTTTTTCACACCTGGATTTGGGGATCTTCTGCAGTTCTGTCAGGTTGGATGGTAAACTTTGGTGGACAACCATTTTAGGTCTCTCCAAAGATGCTCAATTGTGTTTAAATCAGGGCTCTGTCTGGGCCACTGCTAAAACAGTCCATGTGACATTTTTTTATTTCTGTCATTAATTACTCAACCTCATGTCGTTCCAAACCCATAAGACCTCCGTTCATCTTTGGAACACAAATTAAGATATTTTTAATAATATCATCTGTCCCTCTATAGACAGCATTACAACAGAAATGATCCCAGATCCAGAAACGTGGTAAAAACACAGGTAAAAAAGGCAGTGTAAATTATGTTATTTTTGTTTTATTTGCGCAAAAAAGTATTCTTGTAGCGTTGCTAACGTTGAGTGAGGTTGAGTCACTGATGTCACACCGACTGTTTTACCAATGTTTTTGCTACGTTTGTCCATCTGGCATTATTTCAATTATATTGCTGTCTATGTCAGATGGCTCTCTAATATCATCAAAAATATCTTATATTGCAGGGGTTCTCAACCTTTTGCAAGCTGCCCCCCCCCAAAGCTGGTTCATTGCAGTTTTTCATGGACTCATCTTACAAAAGCAAACACCAGGATTGACATGGTCTTATATCACATCACACAGCTGCAGTGCTTCTCCGAGCGGAGAGAAAGAAAGGAAAAACATTATAAAGGATAAATATAGAATATAAATATATAAACGAGAATTATAATTTTACTTAAATAATAAATAAATAACCAAAACTGAAAGAACAAAAGAAAAACTTCAACATGTAGCCTATATGCTATATGCTTACGCCCTGCTCACCGTGCAGTGTGAAACCGGCGTGAGCCATTGTATTCTACTGCGACAAAGTGTGTATGTCGCAAATGACATCAGAAGCGTCAGTACGTTATAACCGGTTATCGTCTATTACTGAACCGATATAGAATCGTCCTCGTCTGCATCACAATGCATCGTATGAACGATTAATTTTGACACCCCTAATGGTTAGTGTTCTTGACTCAAATAGCCACAATAACTTTTTATTTTTTATTTTTTACATATAAGCATTTGGTAACACTTCAGAATATGGGGTCAGAATAATTCATTAGTTAAGCATTAATTAATGGTTAATTTGTTCACAATTAAGACTAGTAATTAATTATTAACTTTACATTATAAGGGCTCAAATTATGCATTAGCTAAGCACAAATAAACTAGTAATTTATGATTAACAATTCAACAACAATTCAATTAACAATGCATCAGTTAAGCATGATAATGTGTATAACTAATGGTTATCTGTACAAATAGTAAGGGCATATTATCCATTATTTACAATTCATTAGTCATTTTAAAGACATACATTTATGCTATAAACAAAAATAAGATAGTAATTAATAATTAACTAATATATTTATATATTAACTAATATAATATATTTTATTTTTTTGGTTATGTTTAATTATGTTTAATTATGTTAGTGATGTTTAATTACTGCTGGTTTGAATTTTTATAGCTAAAATATTGTAATAGAGACTATTTGACCCCTTTTCTAAATCTACATTATGACACTTATTGAGTGATATGCAAGTTTATTGATTAGGATAATGTAAATTCAGCTGAAAGTGCCAGTGTCCAAGGACTCTTATTATCAACTGTCTATCTATGTTGTTCATTGCCGTTCTCACTTCTCTGTTTCTCCGCTCTGTGTTCAGGACTCATATTCAGGACTTTCATCTGGACCTGCTCTGGCGATTGGGACCCCTCACCCCGAGCCAGGTGCAGGTATGAACTCGGCCTTAAAGGCCACCACTAACCAGTCTTTGATCTTTTGTGCAGTACAGTTCCCAGTTGCATCCTGGTGGGCTTCTTCCATGCCTGGCCGCCTCAGGAGGGCTCGGTTGCTGCCTGGTCGGTCCAGGAGGGCAGGGTTACCACTTGCTCCGCCCCAGGGGGCTTCTCCGCTGCCCAGGTGGTTTTCATTGCCGTCTGAGCCGCCCTGGTGGGCTTCACCGCCATCTACGCCGCCCTGGTGGGCGTCACCGCCGCCCGGTGGGCCTCTCCGCCTCCCGCTCCGCCCCGGTGGGCCTCTCTGCTTTCTGCCCCGCCCTTGAGGTTGTTACTGGCGGCTCTTAAGCTGTGGGGAAGCCGCCCCTTTGAGGAGGGGGGGGGGGGTTATGTAACAATCCAGCTGAAAGTGCCAGCTGGACTCTCATGATGGCATTTCGGTCTGTTATCCTTTGCATCTGTCTCTGTAATGTCTCAGGACTCTTATTATGAACTGTCTATCTATGTTGTTCATTGCCATTCTCACGTCTTTGTTTCTCCGCTCTGTGTTCAGGACTCATATTTTGAAGTGTCTCCATTTATGTATCCACCCCCTTGTATATCTCATCATTTCTCCTCCCACTGACCTGATTTGTACTAGTATTTAAGTTCCGGTTTTGTTTGTCACGGCGCTGATCATTGTGTTAGGATTCCCTGCCTCTGTAAGCGTTCTCTGTGTTTCTCTATCTCTGTGTTCTTTCGTGCATTTGAATTATCGTTACGGACCCCGCCTGACTTGGATTACTCTCTCGCTTCGCCCCCCTGGACACTGTTTGTTGTTGCATCGACCTCTCGCTACGGACACTGACCACTATCTCGCCTATCCTCTGCCATTGTTGTTTGCTGATATATGACCTGCCTCGACCCTTTCAACCCTGAACTCGGACTATATTAAAGCTTGCATTTGATCCGAATGTTTTCTGTTTCGTTCCTGACACACATCCAGTTTGTAACAAAGTGACCCTAAGTAATCCGATAATTTAATTTAACACTTAATTTAACATTGATTTAATAACCTTAGATGTCATATAAACATGATAAAAAAAGAAACAAGTAAATAAAATTCAGTTACAGTTATCTTTTTTATACGCTTATAAAATCGCTATGTTTTATTTTGCGAGAGATATGTATCAACTTATCTAAATTAAGGAAAGAACGTAATATGGAAAAACTTTTCCTTTAAGAAATTCTGATATGAGTACAAAGTGTGCAATATTGTGCCCAATTAATTTCCGTTGCAATTTTCGAATTGCAAATTTGTCTGAAAATAGCTTGTGGTAGGTGTGAAAAATGACTGACTACCATGTTTTGGAAGACTGCAGATGTCCTGGCAGCTAACACAGCTGAGGCAGATGGGTATAGAGAGCACAAAGGTAATAAGAAGAGAAAGAACTACAAGCTGCCGTATTGGTCACCGATTCCTACCATTTCTGCTTCTATATTTTGGAAAAATATTTTTTAATGAGAGACTTTTGAAGTTGAGGGTATGACATCCATTTGAGTGGAGAGTTTTAGTTTACAGAATTATTTGTTTTCTTCATATGGAAAGAGAATGGCTTGGTTTTTCAAACCGTGTGACACATTAACCACCACACAGCATTATAAAGTCTGTGTAAACACAGCTTGTCATGGTTATATTGTACACCAGACGCTGCTGTCATATATAATTTTTGTGAATAAGAGAATTAGATGGAAATCTATTCGACAACAATATAGTACCAAATCACTTTTTAAGGCTAAGGTTTTGGGCTGTGAATTAAACTTAAAATAACGTATAATTTATACATTTCCCCTTCCGTCCTGATTATTTAAAATAAATTAAGTTTCCAACATCAAGGGCCTGTTTCTGTGCCATTATCTCTAGTGTCAAGTACGTAGGTGTCCATATACAGTATAATCCAATCTTGCATTGTATGCAGAATTGTCAAAAATTATTATTAGTTATTATTAATAATTCTTTTTTTTCTACAATGCATGGCTTTAAACAGATCAGAGAAGTCTTGTTATCTCAAACAAGCTCAGTTTCCTTTGCTAAATATCAGCGTAACATATCAACTTAATATTCAATCAAAGCTTTTAAGATAAACATTGTGGTTCACTATGAGTAGGCTTGAAGAATGTCTTTCTTTTGAACTGTTATCAGAGTATGTGTCAGTGAAAAAAGACTGGTGTCACAGAAAAACGAAAGATTCCCATTTCAGAAAGGTTGCGCATACAAGAAAGGAACGTAACCCTAGCCTTGTCTATCAAACAATAAAGTTTTGTTGAAGCACAGGTTGTGATTCCCTCTGCGTAACTGCCCTGAGGTAAATTTATTCTGGCTTTAATCAAATGGAAAGCGAAAGAACTTTTGAATCGTCTCCTGCATCTTGGGACCAGACGGGCATTGAGTCAGCAACTGCAAGAGCTGATGGGGATTCTGATAGAAGTGAGTTCAGTGATGAGGGCTCTGTAGGATTGTCATGCACAATCAGATGCAGAAAATTAGATAGTTAAGCCCTGGCTCTGCTGTGTATTATCTCACCTGTTATGAACCTCCCTTTACAAGCTCTACCATAGCCTGGCTGTTCAAGTGTTGTGCTATTGCTTTGAAATAGTATGTGGTGTAAGAGATAATTGGATCTTCCTTCAACAACACAAAAACTAATAAATGTGGATGCAGTTGGCAGTCCATTCAGTTTTTTTGTTCCCCTCCTCATAATAATTTTGAATTTAGTGATTGTTAGCGTGTAAACTTTCAAAGCCAGTCTATGAAGTATAACAAGATTTTTCGAGAAAAAAAAACATTGCCTAATCAGATTGTATGCATCAATTGACGTGAACAACCTAGTTACCATACTATTTTTGAATTAAGGCATACAAATGGGGGAAAATATTGCAATTAAAAAACATAATAACATAAATACTTCAGGGTTAACCTGATCTCATATGTTATTCAGTCGTGCACTACTGTAGATGGATAATTCATAAAACGTATATGATCTCACTTGTATGAAGACGCACCATTTTCAAGTAAGTTGTTACCACGAAAGCCCAAACCTATACATCCAGCCCACAGTTTAATGAGCAGATCATACATAAATGTACAGTTGAGGTACCAATTAATACAATCAATTTACCAATATGTCAGAAGAATTTGTTGTTGGGGCTGTCAGTTGGGTAAATGCAAGTCATCCAAATTTGCCTATGACTACTTATTTTCCTTTACACATGCAATGTATTGAGTTTCTGAATAATAAATATGATTGTGGCCTTCTCGAAAAAAACTGTGTTTCATGGTCATATTTCATAACTATTGAGTTAAAGTAGTATATATTCTATTAAGAAAGGCACAAATAAAAGTGCCTTTTAAACAGATTTCCGTTACATAATCTAAAAACAGCCTAAAATAATGACTTAATAATAACTAGGTGTCCTCAAATGAAAAGGAAAGTAATTTTAAAAAATGTTGAAAGATTACGTAGGGAAAGATTTCAGGGGAAATAACATGCACAAAAGAAATCACACACAATACAGAAAGGAACATGTTGAAAGAGAAAACAAAAAAAAAAAAAGGTCAGTTCTGATATCAGGTTGGCTTTAAAAACAGCACCTACTTCTCAGATGCACTGCTGAATTCAGTGATAGCCTAAGGGTACAGTGCTCTAATTATCTGAGCAAACAGCAGCAATACAGCGCAGACCAAAACACATCCATATTAGAGGATGATACCTGACCCGAGCCCGACGGTACCCGACGGGCCAGGTTAGGACAGATATTTAGAAAGAATGCTAGGGTTCGGATTGGGCTCAGTCACATCAGCATGAATGTGTGCCTGTGTTATAATGGCGCTCTTATCTGTTGACATTTCCGAACGCCTTCCCACAGTTGCTTAATAAAAGCCGGCTTTCCACACAAAAAAGTGCATGTGTCATTAGTATCAGAAAAAAAATTTGATCAGGCTGGGATCAGGCTTGGAAATAAATATCTTAATGCCTGTCGTGCTTGGGTCGGGTTCGTTACTGCTTTGTCGGACATGGGCCGGGCTCGGACAGAAAAATACGGCCCAATCCGCACTCTAATCCATATGGATGTGAAAGGCTAATCATATTTAGCATTAGCACCTTTTGCAAGCTTTGGGAGCACAACAAATGGGTAAGGTTGTTGCCTACGACTAGTAAAGTAATTAATGTTTTTTCTTCTTTCTTTTAGTTGTCTCACTAATTGCCTTGTTTTTCCTTTGTGTGATTGATGCCGCTGTGTTCAGAGGACGTGCTGCAGCCCCTCTCCATCCCCCTGTGTCTTATTAGTCATGCTGAGTTTGGGTACTTCTGCCATCAGTGACTAGTTGAGCCGAGGATAATATTGCAGCACAGCCAAGAGCTCCTCACCTCCCCGGCTCACACACACATCTCCTTCAATTAATATGGAAATCAGCTGATCCTCTTACAACACACTTCTTCTTCGACCAACCTTTTTTTCCTTCCCCAAATCACTCAGCTTAATTTGAAAATTAGCCATTTTTTGTTTCTCAGAGGTGCTTCTGGAGCAAATTGTTTGACTTTCCCCTCTTTTTGAAAGCTGTCAGGGGTTCTTGATCTGAATATGTGCACTTACCTAGTCTCTCTTGCCACTGCTGCAGTGGTTAGTCACAATGTCAATTTAGATTTATAGTTGCAAAGAAAACGTTATTAAGATACACTGCTCCAGTTCAAGGGGCTAATCATTATTTTTGCTTGTGGGAAACCTCTCTCTTGAAAATGCAACAATATTCACTTACCTGGGAAGGTCAGCATTGAAGGACAGATGGATGATTGAAAGCAATAACCTTATTGGTTAAAGCAGAGAGCAACAAAATGGATAAATAAATCTTTGCACAACACCCACCAAATGGTAAAAAAAACATGTGGTACACTGCACACCATAACTTGTTTAATCCCTGAGACAGGTCTAAACCTTTATACCTGTTTTTATTGATTGATTTGACTAATTGATACATTTATTAATGGATGGATGTCAGTTGAATTTAAATAAAAGCCTGGTTTAAATACACCAAAGATGTTTTATCATCCAATCAAGGACAAATAAATGGGATATATGGAATATGGGGAACACCAAAGACAAGGAGCAATGAGACAAACAAGGCACACCTAGATTCAATAATGCAGGTGGAACTATGGAGAAACTGCAGAGAAAAAAAAAATGCAGTGTGCACACAAGAAACCTTTCTCGTGAAAACGAGAAACTAGCACGTGCTCATGACAAACTTTTTACAAGCTCACCAGTTTCAGGTTACATAACTTTCTATTCTGTTTATTATTAGCGTTATATTTCATTATATTACTTTAAATTATATTTATGTCTGTACATTCTCCACTGAATTTCCTGTGTTTTGTGTGTGTGTCTAAACACTTGACAATAAAGCTCTTTCTGAATCTGACATTCAAAAGCCATTTTGTACTTCGATATGACAATATGTTTCAGAGAGAGAGTGTGAGACACTGCGCGAGAGAGAACGTGAATGTCAGAGAGCATGTGACACTGTACGAAAGAAGCTGAGTGAAATAGTATGTTTGAATTAACCCTCTGGGGTCTGAGGTGATTTTGGGGACGCTAAGATGTTTGGACATGCTCTGATATTTGTGATTATTTCAACTACTTATATACTATGGACCAATATTCTCAATATTCATAAAAGAGTAGACGAGAATTAACTGGTACACTAATTCTCTCGAGATTTGGACATACATATACCCAAGTTGCGTTTTAATATACATAGAAAAAGGACTCACTTTTTAATCCCAGGAGGCCGCGGGAGAGGAAACAACATCATTGGACGTGAAGGAGAACAGCAACAATCCTCGAGAGTGTTTAGGAGTGTGAGTATTACAGACCAAAAGTCAGTGTCTACCAATGATGTCTACCAAGCCGCACGTAAACCACACGTGCATGTTCCAGAGATCGGGACTCTAGCTGCTGCATTTTGAACCGCTGTAGTCTATTTATCAAGCAATGAAATTAAAGATTGTTATCAAACAGCACACCTAGGTTCCTAACTGATGAAGAAGAATTGATGAAGCAGCCATCAAGTGTTAGACAGTGTTCTAGATTATTACGTGTGGGGTTTTTAGGTCAGATAATTAACCCCTATGTTTTGTCAGAATTTAACAGTAAGAAGTTACTTGTCATCCAAATTTTTATATCAGCTATGTATTCTGTTTCTCAATTTCTGATGGAACTGGACACAATCAAGCTTAAAAACATGAGACTTGTGATGTTCCAGACCTGTCAAGTGGCTTGATATCACCTGCACTGTATTAACGAGAAAAAAAAATAGGAGGAGGGGGTTCTTCTTCTACGCCAAGCTCTGTGGGAACAAGGACAGGGTCATGATAAGGTTTAAACAGTGAAACGTGAAATATGGGATGGATTCTGTTGTGTGCAGGTAGGTGAAGACCGAAAGTGACAGGATTGATATGCTCAGTGATGGTGAAGGGACCAGCAAACCTGAAACCTGGAACTCAGCTTTTTTCAGGACAGGTGCAGGCATATGTCTTGGGTGGAGAGCCAAACTTTTTGACCCACTTCAAAGTGGGGAGCTTCAGCCAACTGGTGACCGCCTCTACTTTACCCTCGTCCATGCAAACACCTGCAGGGCTGATGTGGTAACCTAGGAACTGTATGGATGTCTGCTGGAATGAACATTTCTTTACTTTCAGGAAAAGGATGTGTTCTCGGAGATGGGTGAAAACCTTGGCGACATGTTGTTGATGCTCTTGAAGGCTATTGGAATATATAAGGATGTCTTCTATGTAGATGATGAGGAATTGGTGTAGATAGTCCCGGAATATTTTATGCATGAAATTCTGAAAGATGGATGGTGCATAAACAAGTCCATATGGCATGACGAGATACTCATGTGACCTGTAGGGTTGATGAATGCTATTTTCAACTCATCTCCCTCTCGTGTCCTGATCAGGTTGTAGGCACTCCTCAGATCGAGTTTGGGGAAGATCGAGGCACCTCAGAGTCTTTCAGTGGCGGCTGGTACGAGAGGGAGTGGATACATGAACAGGACTGTCGATATGTTGAGGGCACAGTAATCAATGCATGGATGAAGTCCTCCATCTTTCTTGGCGACAAAAAAAAACTTGAAGCAGCAGGGGAAGTTGATGGATGGATGTTTCGAAGAGCCTCCTTGATGTTAATGAGTTCTTTATTAAAGGCAGCAGAGGAATATCGGGGAATGGAGCAGATATAAATGGTGAGTATGACAGATGAAGGGATAATCCAAATGACTGAGACAGAGTTACTGATGATGATATTTGCTTTACAGGATCTGGAGATCTTCAGACACACACTGAAGAGACCACAAACCACACTTTGGAGACAAGGAGACACAGTGAGGGAGTCCGATGGAGCCTAGAGGAAACACAAAGAACTAGGTATGGTAAGGATTTAAAGGATGAGGTAAGGATCTAAAATCTTACATATTGTGCCTTTAAATGACCCATGTGTTTGTCACAAAGTGTACTTTTTGCAAAAAACGGATTCGCTGGACGTTCTAATCCCGCACGGCTGGTAGCTCGTGTCCTAATCATTACCCCGTCAAGACACATCCAATC
>JAUMHP010000065.1:2520559-2533073 GCA_032361065.1 Enteromius trimaculatus
TTTATGTAAATATAGATGGAAGATGAGGAAAAGTCACAAAATTTTATTCCATTGAGATGAAGGGAAACACTTTTTTTTGTTAAGGAAAAAGTGGTTGGGGTCATATAGACCCCAAGGTCCTTTTAACACAATATCAAAATAGAACCAATTTACTTGTTAACACTTTAAATTAGGGAACATTATTCACTTGTAACTAGTTGCTTATCATCATGCATATTACTAACACATTACATGTTTATTAGTGTTCTATTATTCCATTATACCCTATTCCGCATTACCATAATCTAGAGTGGGAATTTATATGTGTTACCACTTACAAATCTTTTTAGAACAGCTTAATCAGTGAGTTTTTTTCCTCAATAAATTCCTAATTTGCAGCTTTTTAATATTTAGTAAGTTCGGTATTAGGGATGAAGAATAAGGCAGTAATATGTGCACCATTACTACTAATAAATGGCTAATATTCTAGTAATATGCATGCTGATATTGTGTTATAAATTTTATTTATTTTATTTGCATTTTTTTTTAATAAACATTCTGATAAAGTTGGTTACTTAATCAGAACTGATGTGGAGAAATGTAGCATTTCTGTCACCAGCCGCACCTCTGTGGCTCCCTCCCTTTTGCCACCCAGATCCTGAGAGACAGTTCGTGGTGGAAGTCGATGCCTCCAACACCGGCCTAGGGTCCATTCTGTCGCAGAGACAAGGTGAACCAGCTAAACTCTTTCAGCTAAACTCTAAACAATTTCATCACTTGCTCAGCAATGGTTCTTCTGCAGTCAATGTGTGCCATCATAATTAGAGGAGGGGGAGGGGAGGAGGAGGATTATATCTCTGGGTTAACACTGGTGTAGAAAAATGTATTTGTATTTTGTTACAGAAGTGTATGCCAAACTTACCAAAAAAAAGACTTAAAGACTTACCAAAATACATAGAGACAGACAATCGGGTGAAACATGGATAAACATTAACAGTGTTTTTACAAGATTTTAATGTAATTAAATGATGATTTTAATCCTCGCTGAGTTTCTTTTTGACAGGTAGGCTAAACTTCAAGACACACATATGCTGAAACTTGTATTGAAAGCTATATTTTGTATAGTTTACTTTGCCCATAAGAATGTGTTTGCCATTTGCAAAGATTTGAAAACAAGCTGAATGAAATGGCATATTCCAGCATTAAAATGAATTAAAAAAAAAAAAAAAAATGGGGAAAAAAAAAAGAATCATATTTTTAAATGTAAAGATTCCTTTACTGCTGTATATGCTAATTGCGTGAGTGCAGTTTAACTACAGGCTTGGTTCCATGGCACAACATGCTAGTATATATTAGGCACATCCTAGAAAAAAACAAGCCCATACATGCTGGCAAACAATTATGTATAATTACATAGACAGCAAACATTCATCTAATGACATCTCCCACCGATTCCCCACAGTAGCTTCCATAGTAAGTGTTAAACTTGGTTTGAGGGAATACAAGAATCAGTCTATCAAATGTCGCAGACACTGACCTAAACAGTCAGAAAAACATTCTAATTATTCCTATTCCCCCGTAGCCTCTCATCACTCTAATTGTGATGATGCATCCTCTGGAAATCTGCCTTTAGCGTCAACACACTGACTTCACTGGCCTACAGCTGTTTTTACGGGCTCAGGAAAAGAGTGCTCCTTGAAAATTAGCTGTTTAATTGATTCATTTAATTGAACTAATGATTAATTTCTGTTTGCTCAAATTAAGCTTCATGCATGATTAACTTAAGTGTTTGTTTCTGGATTCAAGTGACTTTTAAATAAAAAAAAAAAAAACATTTTACTTCTGTAGTTTGACGAATTTATGAGTGGAAAAAAAGCTTTTGGAAGGAAACAAAAAGCCTTCCTTTCCTTATAGGTTACCAGTATATTTAGTTGGTATATTCAAACAGGAATAATTATAACAATTGTCCCACTTTATTTTAGAGACCAGTTCTCACTATCAACTTACTATTAACAATTAAATTCAATTAAATTCAAGCTTATCCGCATAACGCTTTACAGAAAATTCAGCTTCTACATTATATTTAGCAATAGGTTATTACTGTTGACTAGAAATCAGAAATGAAATGTACAGTAAGAATCATGCAATCAAAAATGACACAATCAAACAGACAGCAGACACTATTAACTGCAATGATTATTTGTTGTGATTAGGCTAAATGTGGTCATTTTAATCATTAAACTCACTTCTTATTAATAGTTAGCAGGTAGTTGTAAAGTTTGGGATGTAGAATAATGTCATGTAAAATAAGTCATTAATAAGTGCTTAATTAACACTAATAAATGGCTAATATTCTAGTAATATGCATGCTAAATCAAATATTTAAGAAAAAATATACATTAATATGTATATATAAATAATTACTATTAATTATTATTAATTGCAATTATTTATATTAGCTGCCAGTAGTAACTGTAGCATAATTGCCATCAACTAATCTGTTCGTTCAGCGAACACATGGTGTATTTAAGAAGGTATGTTTTCTTGGCCACAGAAAAATGCCTTCTTACAGTATTACTGCATTAGAGCTGTCACGACTGTGGTGTGTGCAAGCATCGAAGAGAGCGGGAGACACGAGCGAATAGTCTGCAATATATTTAATAAATCAAAAAACTCCACAGAACGCAAAAACAAACGCTGTCGAGGCAGCGAGAAAAAGGCACACAAGAGGTTTACATCAACACACTGGAATAAGCGACATCAACAGGACATAACTGCAAATGAAAAACAAAGGCATTTAAAGGGGTACAAATCAATACAAAAGTGGGGTGCAAAATCACAGGTGAGACAATTAAACAGAATAGGGCAAAACCAAAACAGACAGGACAGGACAGACAGGCACAGAATGTGACAAGAGCATGTAGCAGGGGTCACAACCATAAAGGAACATTACTTTGCAAGGCAGAATCAGAAACTCATGTAATTTGTGCAAAAGTTTTATTAACTCTACGTTAATTCACATGTATAAATACATTCACACTAAAGGGAAAGTGCGAAGCAAGGCTTAAGGATGAACCATTAAGAAAGAGCTAGAATTGAAGTTATGAAAAGAGAGTCAGTTGACCACCTGTAAAACCATCAGTGTATATTAACATAACTAATATTAAACCCCTGTTTTGTTTAGTTATATGTACGATACTTGCATTGCCTCTTTGGTGGGTCCGATGCAGTCTCGAAGTCCGGATGGTTACAAGGGTTTGGATTGGCAATCATGTCCTCCTGGATTGAAGAGTGATGAATTCCAAAAGATGTCCTGACTCTCGTAATCGGGAGATGGAAGAGGAGCCGGGAGAAAGATCTGTTGCGATCCATCGATCTTGAGTTACCTGAAATTCAAGGCTGAGGCCTAGTGTAAAACTCAGGGTTAAGTCCAAATCTCAATGTCTCTCCAAGACTGCAGACTGCACTGCATCAGCCCTGGGGGGTTGGTCAGGAGATCAGCAAAATAGTGGTCCAGCATCCAGGAAAGTAGGAAAGAGAGAAGAGAGGAGATTCTGGTGTGAAAGCTTTTTTGTAACCTGTTGAGGTCACACCTCCTGTAGGTCAAAGACCAATGGTGCGTTGATTCCTTGGAGGGTACGTTTTATGACCCTTTGTTCTCAACATGCTAATTTGCCCCCACACTGGATTGGTGGATCAAGATGCAAATTAGAACAGATTCTTAAAACACTGAACATTGCAGGGATATCAACATATGAGAAACACTCTCAGTTAGATCATCTGAAGACGAGTCCTTAGATACCAAGCATGACGTGTGATCTGGCGAGGTGGTGTTTAGATATTAATTTATCAAAAACATGTATAAAACCGTGTACCATACGCAGTACAATATACCAGGACAATGACAATATACACTATGATAAGTGTTCTATGATATGATAAGTGTTCACTCAAAAGAAATTTTCCTGTGAATTAATTTAGGAAAAAGTCCATTGTCTTTGCAAAAGGAGGACTAGTTGAGTTGAGTTCACAGTTCCTTTGAGCAATAAAAACTAATCGTTATCAGTCGGTTGTCATGGTAATCAAAGGCCTGGCTTGCCCCGCTTGGTGTTTTAACTGTCAGTCGGGGGATGTCTTTGAGTTACCCCTTTGGGCTTGGAAAGCAGTATTAAAATCTATTTGTTAAATGTAACAAATAGTTTGACTGATTGGTTCAAATGCTACACCGATGTGAAGTACGGTCATGCAGAATAAGGTATTAATATATGCTTCATAAGTACATAACAGCCAATATGCTAGTAATATGCATGGTAAAAAACAACTAGTTAATAGTTAGATTTGGTCCTTAAAATTTAGTGTTAGCAATACAAACACAGTAAAATAGTATATATTTGGGTAATGCCAGATTTGAGGTGAAAAGTATGAATAATTTCAGAGGCATTGCAAGTTATGTTTGGATGAAAGATTATACGTTGACTGATTAGATCATGCACAGCAATGCATTAAAAAGTAAACAGGCTTAAAAGCATTTATTTATTTTTTTATTTTGGTCAAAACTGAGATTACCCAAAGCTATTTTGGTTCTACTTCCACACATCTAAAAATTCAGTACCATCTGAGAAAGTCTACCATATTTAAAGTTTTGATTCGATTTCTCCATCTCCGTTGACAAGAGCAGAGTGCCAGTCCCTCTGACGTGCCTGAGGGAATACCTGACATTACAATAATTCAGTTTTCCGCAGGTTCATGTTTAATATGTGAGGAGAGCCCTTTCGCTTACATAAAGGTCTGCTCTCTATATCCACTTCCTTTTCATTTCATGTTAATATGTGAAGATATCAGCTAAATTAAAGCCACCCCCACACGCGCATGTACATGCTCTATATTTACTAAGACATATTAAAATCGCCTCTGACTGTTGAGTCGATCATTCGAATATATTAAGTAGAAAAGAAATGACTTTTTTTCAACCTTGTGTCCGGATAATACTTTTTTTTTCTGTGTCCTTTATATTTTTGCTTCCCAAAAAGCCCCTGATTAATTGCTTTGCTTTTTGTGCTGAGATACCAAAGAAGAATTTATCGAACGTGCTTGAAATTCTTACCCCATTTCAGTTGCCATAGAAACCATAGGAAAGGTCAGGAACTGTTGCTCTATTTTTCTAATATGGATGGAAACACTGATGAAAAAGTAAAAACCATACGGTTAATTAAATGTGAGTTGTGTTGTTTTTGTCCTCTTAATCCACACTGTCAAATGGTTTCATTATTGAAAGTTCAGTTCAGTGCAATGGAGCACGTAGTGAAGTGTGAATCATCTGTTTTTATGTGATATTTTACATGCGATGCAGTTACAATATGTGGCGTCTGTCGACACAACTTGTTTCTAAACATTTGAACAGCAGCCTTTAGGGTTTCAGAACATGGAAATGTACAGACCTGATGACAGAATTGAGTTCAGTGGCCAGTGTGCCAAAAGCAAAATAACTATGATAAATAGTTTGAATCCATATTTCCACGATGGGCTTTGATGTTTCCATAGTTATGGTGAAAGCTACCAGGGAGATTCAATTAGATCACCATTTTCATCTTTATTCGCCATGAAAAGCTCAGTGCCGGGCTGGAAAATTGCAGTTAAGTCTACCTGGAGCCGCCGTTATTTTATTATTTTCCAGGGCGCTCTGGTCTTCTGTGCTAAGTGGGTGTCTTCCGTCGATCCGAGTGTCCTTTAATGACAAACCTGTCTAAGAGACAGGCATTTGTGGGTAAACCAAACTCACATCTGCACATTCCAGTCTCGTCTCTCATTATAGCACATGATTTGTGCGGCGTGGGTGAGCTCTCTGTGAGGGAGTTGAAAAGGATGTTGATGAACCACTTCATTTCTGCTGAATCTTTGCCAGATTTGATTATTCTGATAGTGGTTGTTAATCAGAAGGGGAAATATACATGTTCCCGCTACAGGATGAGAAGGGAAATCTTGGTTTGCATGGCTATTTCTGTGTGTGTGCTGCCATTGGGAGTCAGTCTTCACAACATGCCACAGGACATTATTTCATGCATCGCTGCAGTCCCTTGAAACCAATTTAAAGCCATAATTCTGTTGCAGAGGCAGACTTACATCAAAAGACTCTGCTCTTGCTCTCTTGATATTTTACTCACCATTTCCAGAGTCCCACTCAAAGTTGTTATTCCACTTTCCGTGATGTCACAGAACTGATCGGCTCTTGCGTCACAACACTGCTTGTTTGAAAAACGAATCTCATTATAATGGTTTGTCAATAAATTGTTGAAAATAAAATAAAATTAGTGATATTCTCAAATGATGTAATTATGATATGCTGATTAATTCAATTAATTATTCATAGGTAATCCCAGTTTTCCAGGATAAAATCCCAAATTCAGAGTCATTATATTACAGAAGCATAGGAGAAAAGTCAATGGATAGACAAAAAATGCTGTTTGAAGTTGCATTTTAGTGAATATCTCATTAGTAATTATAGCCATTCATTAAAACAAATAGAATAATAATAAAAATGTATTGTCAACCTAGGCTCATTGAAAAAACAAGCAGTGTTACATCCATGCAGGCTCCACCATCACTCTCTCACAACGATCACAATCATCAGAAAACTAATTACGATCACCTGTCACCACCACCTTATCCAGACCACCAAATAAAACCACACACCACTCGTTCTGATAGATCATCACCTCACTAGAGCGACACATTTTGTGTTTTAAGAATCTGTTCAAATTTGTATATGGATCCACCAATCCTGTGCATATGCAATTTAGCCTGTAAGGAACAAAGGATCATAAAAAGTTCCCTTCAAAGCATCAACACACCATTGGTCTTTGACCCACAAGAGGTGTGACCTCAGCAGGTTACAAAAGCATGCATGTCAGAAACTCTCAATCTCTTTCTACTTTTCTGGATTTCCAGCATTTCTCTCTGGTATTGTGTTCCAGTTATATTCATCTCAATTTTACTGTCATTCTCTCAACTGCATCTGTGTGAAATCATTGTTAATAAATACATTTATATTGAACTTACCACCTGTGTCCAGTCCGCTTCATAACAGCATGTGGGGGTTGTTTGCTTTTAAAATGTCCAGTGAGTGGTGCTAAAAGCTGACCCTAAACTCATTTTTAAAAAAGCAAAAAACGAAACACATATGCTGAAGCTACCATGCCTTGTACATGCATTGTACCGATTTGTCATGTATATTTGAAATACTGAAAATATGAATAAAATTACAGAAAGAGACTTTGCATTTACAGATTTTTTTGAGGTGGTACAAGCCTGTGTAAAAATACATATTGTTATAATGTAAGTCTTTAGAAGCCATGTGATAGCCAATTTATGGAGAAGACAATTTAGGAGATTTTAGGAGGGGTTATATAAAAAAGGTTTCTAAAGGTGCATAAGGTTTCTAAAACTTTTTCTAAACTTTAACATGTTTAACTGCTGTAAATATGTTTATACGTTTTTTTTTTTAATAAATGTTATGTAATAATAATTATAAATAATGTAAGAATAGTTATGAATTTGAATGAGAACTAATTTGTGTTAATGCTGTTGTGTTAAGTGCCAAATTAAACTCACATTTGGCTCCTTGTCAAAGCCACATGTTGTTATTGTACAGTGCAATTTTTTCAAATGTCTTTAACCATGACCACCATTCCACGTTTAAATGCTTTCTAAATCTTTGAAGCTTACCAAATTTGGTAGTTTTAAACGTGTGCCACACTATGATTTTCCATATTGATTAGAGTCGCCTTTATAATGACAATCAAAAATCTGCTTCAGTTTGACTCTTCAGTAATGATTGAAAACTTTTCTATTTGTTAGAAACAACTCACATGCATCAGTCTAGAACATTTTTAACCTTATGCATATGGATGACCTTTGCTAATTATGCTAATTTTACAGCAAACTGGCATCTGACAGACCCCCGTCTCAACATGCTTTACTGCTCTGCTGCTGAGGTATGAGAAGAGAACATTGCATAAACCCACCTTGTCTGCATAGCAATGAAGTCAAAGAGATTGGGGCATCACAGAAGAATAAACAATGAAGGCAGTTTTCAAGAAAGTTGAAGTCCACTTACAGTTAAAGTTCAGAGAGACTGTGGGGTTCCAGCTGTTGAAAATTTCAATGTTAATCTAAATAATGATAATAAATTCTACAGAAAACATACAGTAAGTTCACCACGTTAAGCACTTAAATCTTGAAATACTGGCCTTGCATGTTGTTTTCTGCACTTCCATTTGAAAACTGTCCTGCAGCTATTTTCTCATGCTGCACTGTAGGTGCCCTCAAAGTGATGGAAAGCACCCGGCATCCACTCTCATGTTGGCATTACAGTGAATATGTGATTCTAGCAGTAGTATGTAAATATCCAAGGAGGGTAAAATATGCGTGAGAGCCGCGGGGTGCATCAGTCAACGAGGGTTAATGCTGTCGTGCTGATTTGACTTGGCTGTTTCTTGTTAAGATGGTATGCTGAGTTGCTGTGATGTTCCAGGGCAGAACTGCCCTCAGCATACACACAGAAGCAAGTATTTATTTGCTTCAGATGAAAGATGAAGCAGAATGATTTAGAAAAATTCACCTGGTGGAAACCGCTGTGTTGTATTTATAATGGAATGGCGGCAAGGCCTACTGTGGGTTAAAGCACCTGACAAATAATATTGTTTGCAATCACCGAAACAGCACCACTTGAACCCCTGAAATTAGTTTTGTGTTTGTAAACATACGTGCAGAGTCACCATACAACAATGATTTAGAAAATTGATCCTGCAGATGTGAAAATTTAAACCATTATTTGCTCTGTGTATTTCTTTCCAAATAAGTGCTGTTGCTCAACAATGCCTTCTGCTAAATTTTAAAAACCCCAGGAAATCAATTGAAATCTGAATTTAGTGACTTGGTTTTGTTATTCCATGTCTGCTATGAAGCCATGTCACCATTGTACTAACACAGTTTAATGCAGGATAAATATCCTTGAAATTAAACACTGAAATTTGTATGACCTCCCATAGACCCAATAGCATTATTATGAAAACGTGTGTCACAAGCTGGCGGTGTTGTTGCGATCTCGCTACTCAGCGGCAAGAGAGGCACAGAGACAGAAGGACAATCAAAGTGAACATTTAATATTCCAACACAGGGTACAGGGAACAAGGAAGGCTGACAAATGTGCAGAGACCCACACAGACAAACACAACATAACATTAACGACAGACAACTGCACACTGGCAAAGGCAGAATATAAATGCATACAACAATCACAGACAGAACACAAGACACCTGAAGACACGGCTGGCAGAGGATGAAACACTAATGAAAGGGGCATGGTTACAAACAAGGCAGAACACAAGGGAACAGGATGTAAACAAAAACACATGAAGGACGTGGACATAATCAAAACATAAACACAGGTAACACATGACAGTGTGACAATTATGAAACCGGTGCTCTGTGGCATGTTTTCATTTATTTAATTTCCAGTAAAATTAAATCTAATTGGATAGGTTGGTATAAGAACTGACCTGTGATCCATTTCTGGGTTGTCACCGACCACCAATTTAACCACTGTGCTACTGTACTTTAAAAAAATTAATAGGCTATTAGCAGATATGCATATACAGGAATGGGAGCCATTTTATATTGTGTCCCAATACAGCGATTCTTAATCCCAGTCCTCACGTCCCACCGCTCTGCACATTTTGTATGTTTCTCTTGTCGCTTTAGACATTTTTTGTATTTGAACATATGTGCCCTGCGAAGTGGACATCACCTGATATACCGCTAAGATTCCAGTTTGAAGCAAACTTATACGTTCCATTTAAAGTGCATTGAAGTGTGCGAGACGTAATTTAAATCATATTCACTTATGTACAGCGCAAATCCATGAATAGATGTCCCAACGTGATGTAAACTATAACAGATTTCCCCTGCTCAGGGAGAAGGGAGCAATGAACACTGTGTAGGGACGATGTCAGTTGGAATTGAGTTCATGCACAGAGCTATCATCTAATGAGCTGATTATCATAATCAGGTGTGTAAGCAAAGAGAAGACATACAAAATAAGCAGAGCGGTGGGATGGCAGGACCAGGATTGAGAACCACTGCCCTAACACCTGTGTACTTACTGTAATGGATTGGCCAGGCTCCACCACCACCCAATTACAAAGATCACTGTCACCTAAGTTTTGAGCACCTGCACCTGTCACCAATCAATCAACTCACTAAGCCTCAAGTACAAAAAAGCACACACCTCAGCCACAGTCTTTGTCCAGTCTTGTGACTCTTTGACTTAAAGTACCAGTGTTACTTACCTCCTGTGTTCCTACTAGCTCTTACTGTTTTTCTCCCAGTCCTCCGAGTGTCTCCTGTGATCCATCCAGTTCTCTGTGTTGCTTCAATCTCCAGCGCTCCTGTTTTGCTGAGGTGTTTGCTCCTCCAGTCATTGCTGAAAGACAAAGATCCATTACTCTTCAGTAATCCCCTGTAAAACTATCCAACGATCTAGTTACTCACTCATTCCAGCTCCAACCTTCATTCCTCTAAGATCCATCTGTGTCAATAAACGTAGTATAATCTTTGCTTACTTTCTGTATCAGTCCATTCTGTTACAGATGACACAGATAAGTAACCCGGATCCTTTCCAAGAGCTGGAGGACTTGCTACGGCAAGTATTAATCTACACACCAAGTTCAACATCAGCAATTTCACTGTCACCATCTTCCACACCATCCAGCACTTCCACATCCACCACTGGCACTTTTTTGCCTACTGTCACCCCCAGTCCCATGGCCAAACTGGCGCCCTACATTGGCTTGGCAGAGTACAACGGGTTTCTTCTCCAATGCTTCTTAAAGACTTAGGTCACCCAAAAATAAAAATTAAGCCATTAATTACTCACCCATAGGTTATTCCATGATCCCAGATCCAGAAACGTAGTAAAAACATCAGTAAAACAGTCCTTGTGACATCAGTGGCTCAACTTCAGTTTTGCAATTCTAATAGAATACTTGCGCAAAAATAACATAATTTAACACTATCAGTGTTTTCCAGTGGCTTATGTCATCCACCATTTTAGAGAGTATCGTAACTCAACGCATACGCAAACTTTAACATTTGATGCAGTCAGCCTTGTTTACATTCAAATGAAAGCATGCACATTAACATAATCTGTGCTTGTTTACACCTAATGGAAAGTTCACACAACTGTTGTAATATCCATTATTATTGATACTCACCATCTTACTTCAGCTGAGCGGCAGAGAAGGCTGACCTTCTGTTTATATTGTGTTTATCAGAGGAATATGATCCTGAAATGCCCTCATTGTCCCCTACGGCCTGCGGAGAGTGCCATCTAACCTGTTATACCCAAAATGGAACTTCTAATTTCTCTGTTTTAGTATCAGACCTCAGGTAGCAGTTTACAAAACCCAGTTGGTAACTGGGAAACCATTGACTCGAAAGAATGTCCTCTGCGGTGCAGGACTCATTACACTATGCATAGGACAACTTCACTCTGAAACAATTCATCTGCTGGTTCTGGAGGGGTCGAATGCCTATGTTATCTTAGGGCACCCGTGCTTGGTAAGACACAATCCTATTCTATCCTGGAAGATGGGTGAAGTCTGTTTGATGACTGATTTCCAGTTAATCCATATAAAATCATCTTCAGGGAGCTTCCTCGGACGCCTGAATGTCTGGACCAGTCTCTGGTTTCTCCCTTGCAAAACGTAAAACTGCCAAGATATCAGAACCAACATGGCGCGTGTTGTCAGGAGACTACAAGCCACAGATGGTCAGTGCACCTTGAACCGTACTCAACATAAATATAATCAGATAAACACCGCCTAAATACAACCTGGGAGAAGTCTCCAAAACTTTCTGCATGTGACCTTCTGTGACCTGAGTCCGAGCTCTCACACCAGCCCTTAGGAAAGCGTGGTCTTTTTGTCCACGGACAAAGAAATGCCGGAACGTGCCTGCAATATCTTGGAAGGAACGATAACAAGTTGTTCATTGCTACTAAAGCAACACAATATGTATGTTACAAATAATTCATATATGCATTCTTTATGATGGTATCTATGATATCAAGCGTGTATCTATGTATGTCACGTATTTTATGTAATTGAATGAATTTGTAATTGGCACGCTATATATCTGGTATGCACCGATAGATCTGGATACATTGAATCTCATTTTAGAAATTAATGTTCAATATTTTAGGTCAGACAGAAGTTATAAACTTTACAAAGTTTAATGGCAAAACTCTAGACTTGCCGACCTTGGTTCAATGTATGTTCATTTATGCACAACAATGAGCCATTCAGGGCAAAGACCCGCCCTGCAGCACCAAACTGATTGGAAGTCCCCCTCGTGGGCCGGGACAAAATTCCACAGGTTGAAACGTGTGTGTGGAAAGATGTGAGTGCCACAAGGATCCGTCCTAGGTCCTCTACTATTTTCAATATACATGCTGCCCCTTGGTAATATTATTAGAAAA
>JAUMHP010000065.1:2561136-2573198 GCA_032361065.1 Enteromius trimaculatus
CAACAATGGAGCATATCGACGGAATGGTGTTCTTCATTCTCGGCATGTGGATGTTTTTAACAGCAAGACATCTGTACTTCCTCAATAGACCACGAAACAGCCATTTTTGGTTAATACAATTAATCTAGCGGGTCTGTTGTGTCTCGTGTCGCAAGTTCAGTGACGCAGTAATGACGATTTTCTCCGGCCAATCAGTGACCAGCAGAGTTTACATGTCACGTTTTGGTAACGGTTCTGCTCACTTGGAACCTCGGCTAAGGTGGTACTAAAAAAAGGACCAGGTACCAGGTACTGTTCCCAGTGGAAAACCTCCCAAAAGTGAGCTGGACTAAACCTTGCCGTACTATGCAGTGGAAAAGCACCATAAGAGTAAAGAGTGCGTCAGTGGAGCTCACCTGTCACCTGTGCAGAGAAATTCAGAAGAAATTTGATGTTTCTGTATGATTTGTCTGTAACCACATACAGAGATACAGTATATAATAGAAATTATGAAAAAGCAGCTGTCAGCAGTCTTTGTGAATAGTGATTGATATGTTGATAGTTTGTCTTGGTAATTACAGTATATGATGCAGAACCTCCAGCTCTATGCATATGAGCAACTTTACTGACTAGCAACACGCACTTAAGTTCATGTATAAGTGGATGCATCTTATATACCTACCTAAAAAGTATGGACATAAGTACCAACACAGTGTAGTGTGTTTGTGTGACACACTTCAGCCCTGATGTAAGTTTTGCAAGGGGAAATGTTTTGTCCACATGTGAAATTCCTGCTAGTAATCCTATTGAAACGGCTGAATTTGCCAATGGAAATACAATAAACATGGCCTCATGTGTGTTTATTTTTTCACTTATGCAGGACAATTGAGCATTAATATTTCTTAAATGTTATGCAATTAAAACTAACATAAAAGTTTTTTAATACTTTCTGAAAAAGTTGTCCTTCATAAAAAAAAAAAAAAAACATGACAGTTCTTGCAATGTTTTATGCGTCAGTTCATGATGTCTCATCACTGCTGGAAGTTCATTTGAACATTTATTGGCACCGATTCCCACTGATGCAGTGATCAGTCCAAACTGATAAAGCAGTCAGCACACATTTCTGTCTGTGTTGGCCTACTTTCATGTTTCAGAATTGATTTTGAATTCCTTTTACATGGTTTTTAGAGTCTTGACAGGTTCTGCACGGCCAAGCATGGAATAAATGCTACAGAACTCCAGTCTTAGCAGCTTGACAGGGCAATGATTGTAAAAAACAAGAAAATAAGACTGAGTTATGTTGTAAGCGGTTATTGACATAACAGCACAAATTATTTTTTGCTCTATGGTAATGCGGCAGTGTTTTATCATCCCCCAACGCAACAGCCTTTGCAGCATCAATTAGATCACCGTGAAACGCCTCCAAAGGTCAGCACTGCCAGTGGTGTGGAGTTAATTGGTTCAATGTGCTGCAGACCCTTCCTCGTTTCCATCTGCAAGCTGGATCTGCTGTCCTGTTTCTGATGAGTCACCCACACTGCAGTGTGTAGGAACAGACCACAGGGTGAGGCACATATTATATAGGCTACATAACAGCAACTGCTGCTGGAAAAAAAAGTTGGAACTTTGTTAAATGTGTTTGTAGGAAAGAATACGACAAATATGACATCTGTGTAATACTTGACTAAAATCAATAAAAATAAATACATTTTCTGTCAGACCTTCAAACACTCCAAACCTTTATAGCTTTCCTTCTGCTTCACATCGGATGTTAAGCGAAATTTGTGCACACAAATCATACAACAAAAGTGTGCAGTGACCAGAGGCTATCATGTTCCAAACAGGACAAAAAGCACAATAAATTAATTTGAGTCATTTTACATTTCCTAAGATGCAGAATATACACTGAAAATCTTCCTTTTCAATGTAGCTCTTAAATCAATCAATCACTTTTATTTATATAGCGCTTTAAACAATACAGATTGTAGCAAAGCACTGAGCTTTATCAAATAGGAGAACAGAGAGATGGTAATGTGTAATGACGAGAATAAACTATTTATTTATCAAATGCAGAGAAGGTCTCTGTAGTCAAGACGACGATAATCGCTAGAAATCAGGTGTCCCCAACTAAGCAAGTGTGGTGGGAAGGATTCAGCGTCTCCCTGGCAACTAAGCACCGACACCTGGAACTCGTCAACCCGGGCCAATCGGTCACTGCCGGACCGCTTTAAAGCTGCACCCAGCCGGCAAGCAGGCGAGCTACGACTGCACATGAGTGAATTAGCTTTTGTTCTTTTGCAGACGAGACGCCGTGACTGAGACGGCCAGCACGGAACACCGGAGCACTCGAGCACCGCGAGCCACGAAGGAAGGGAAAGGGGACTCACCACGCAGAGCACCACCGCCACATCACCTACAACTTGCCTTGTTACCGGCACAAACTAAATAAATCCACCCTCCGGGGTTTGTTATCACAAACTCTTCCTGTCTTTTCGTGTTCTCTAGTGATAGTGCTCACAAAAGCCAGAGGTGACAGCGGCAAGGAACCAAAACCCCATCTATGAGAGAATGGGGAAAAAAACCTTGGGAGAACCAGGCTGTTATGTTGCGTATAAACCAAAAGCGAGGAGTCATGCAAAGAGTTTAGAATTTGTAATATAAACAAACGTGGAGAACAGGGGTCCGTTCTTAGTACGTCGCTTGATACATCCTAGATGAATTGAGCGCACCAGTTGTTGATGATTAGTACAGCTGGATTGAGTTGTCTAGGATTATTGTGCGCTCATGCGTTGGTTTAAAAGGCGACATGTATTGATAGTAGAAACACTGATCACAGCCCCTTTGATTGGTTGACGAAATGGCAAAAGAGCGAGCTCATTTTTTTTTCCCCAAGTAGAGCAAGAGCTTTTATTAGAGGGTTTTGGAGAATTATTACGACGGCGTTTAGTGCCACTCCCCCCCCCCCAAGAAAAAAAACGCATTTAAATTAAATGAATTTAGGCATATTCCAATAGTGTTTCGTCCAAGCGGCCGCTTCATGTTACTGGTATGGGATCTAAGAACTCGTGGAAACCGCTTAATATCAAGAATATGATATTTATTAAAAGACTGAACAAGAACAACTTTTAACATCAGCTCACACACTCAGTTGACATTCCTTCGGGGGGCACTAGCTCTCTTATTGAACTCCTTTTTAATACACCAAAGGCATTTATGGAGGATTATTAGCAGAAATGATATCGAGTGTAATATTCGTATAACTGAGTTAGCGAGGTACGAAGAACGAGCCCCAGGTATACACAGCCTTATATTAACGATAATGGACAAACACTGATGCACAGGGATCAGCTTAAGATGGGAAGATAATCAATGTCAATGAACCAGACACACCTGAATGGAATAATTAATAAGACAAAACTAGGTCATCACACAGAACACAGGGGTAGAGACAACATGGAACATGGAGACATATCGCCCCCCTTCCGGAAAGGCGTGTCCTCACGCCAATAATAAAACCAACTAAGGAGGGAGGGCGGGGCCACCCAGTGGCACTGACTGAGGGTGAGCCGAGGGGCTGACAGGAACCGGTAGAGATGCATTAAAGGTACTTACTGGCATGAGAGGAGGTGGGGAAGGGAGAACGGGAGGGAACACAGGAGCATAGAAGCTGTACGGAAACAGCAGGGAGTCTTTGGGAGTACCTTGAAATACTGTCCAGAATGCCACTCAGGCTCACCGTCAGAAGTGGGGATGTGGGCGGGACATTCCTCCAAACCCTTGATCTCCACTAAGACCCCCTCGTTGACGGACGATATCGCCGGCTCACGCACCTGGTTAGACCAGTCTCGTGTGTCATGCTCCACTGATCCTATCTGTTTGCGGTGGGATCTGGCGCAATCTCCATCATCACTGTAGCTGATGGTGGGCTGGTCTCTAGACGTGGTGGAATGGGATTGGTGGCAATAACCTCTTCCCCAGGGCAGACGGTGAATGCCAAGCTGCTGTGATATAACACCCACTCCACGAATGCAGCAAAGTTTTCATTTGGACAGCCAACTGGGATGTAATGCGGTAAATTGCAATGCGGTAGTACGCAGTCACACGAGACATAAGCTAGAATAAACAGCTTGTGATCCAACATTCCTGTCTGCTAGCATTTTTACAAGCATGCATGCTAAAGAACATAAGACATGCAGAACATGTCTTACAAACATGCAATCACTGCAATTTGAGCAGTGTATGAAGCCTGTGAAGAAAAGCCTGTCTGTGCATGAGTGAAGACACAGCTATAATACAAAGCCATAGCCACAGACCCCAGTTCATTACGAAATGGATACAGCGTTTTGAAAACTTTTTTATTGCGACAAACTTTACCGGTGAAGCAAGACAAAAAGCACTCCTGCTGCACCTCGCTGGTGAACGCATACATGACATTTATGACACGTTCACAGCAGAATATGACGGCTATGCAGAAAACAAAAACTAAACGGCTATTTTTCACCTAAAAAGAACACGCAGTATCTTGTCTATCAATTTAGAAAAGCCGTGCAGCAACCGGGAGAAAAACTGGACACATATCACACTAGAATCAGAATGCTTGCAAAAGACTGCGATTTTGCTGATGTTGATGGTGAGATAAAGGCACAGTTGATAAAAAGCTGTACTTCGTCCAGGCTGTGCAGAAAACCACTCTTGGATTACCAGACTTGGCTTTAGAGGCACTGCTAGATCATGGCAGAACACTAGAAATTTCTGAAAAACAAGCAGCAGGAATTGAACAACATACAAAAGGTGTTGTCAATGCATTATATCACCATCAGAAGCAGCAAAGTGAATTCAAAACCACCAGCAGACAGACACCTAACACTCAGTGTAGAAACTGCGGAGGAATATACCCACATGAAGGTGCTTGCCCTGCCAAAGTAAAAGAATGCAAAGTGTGTGGAAAGTTAAATTATTACGCAAAAGTGTGTCGGTCCAGCACTAAGACACCCACTCAGCACGCTAAACGTCAACCGAGCCGGCCCCATACATTTGCATGCTGGACTGTGTCATAAGGAGGAGATCTGTTTATAGGGCTCGACCATCGACATTGTGTTAGGGTACCCATGGTTGGCAAAGCATAACCCCATCCTCTCTTGGGAATCAGGTGAAATTCTCCAGTGGGGCTTGAACTGTTGGCCGGAGTGCTTCCCAGATCTTCCCCTTCTACCTCCCGCTTCTCTACCTGTATGTACCAGTTCAAGAGAAAGCCCCATAGAGAAACAATCCTCAAACATACCTGAATGCTAAGCCCCTCTTCAAGACATTTTCGGCCCCATGAGAGCTGCCTGATTGCCACCACATCACCCATGGGACTGTGCCATCGATCTGCTCCCGGATGCTCCAGTGCCTCATGGCACAATTATATCCACTATCCATTCCTATCCATCCATTTCCAAATTAGGAAAGGAGACGAGTGAAAGACAGAATTCCTCATCCCTACTGGCCACAATGAATTTCTTGTGATGCCGTATGGCCTTGTCAACGCACCATCCATATTCCAAAACTTCATGCATGAAATCTTCAGAGACTATCTTCATCAATTCCTCATCATCTACATCGATGATATTCTAAAATATTCCGCCAATCTACAATAACACCAATATTACGTTGCCAAAGTCTTAACTCATCAGGGAATTAAAAAAAAGCTCCTTTCATCAAGATTCAGTACAATTCCTGGGATACCACATCAGTCATTTGTCCTCACTGATTATAAAAACCTCCAATACTTAAGGGAAGCCAAGACATTGAACCCTCGATTCACAATTTCCTATCACCCAGGCTTCAAGAGTGTAAGAGCAGATGCTTTGTCCATATTGCACACAAAGGATAAGACTCCAGAAACCCCTGAATCCATTATCTCTGACGATCTCTTCACCTGTCCCATTCAGTGGGTTAACCCTCCAGCCGTCACTGAACCCATTCCTGAAACTCCGCTGGACTGTCCACCAAATCTCCAGTTCATACCTCTGGCTAATAGGAACACACTCATTTACCAACTCCACACCTCACTGGGCACTGGGCATCCTGGGACCAACAAAATCTCTTTTGATGGCCTGGGATGGATTTGGATTTTCCAATTCATCTCATGAGTATGGAAAACCTTCCTAAAACTGCTAGGGGTGACCGCAAGCCTCACTTCAGGTTATCATCCACAAGCAATTGGACAAACGGAACGAAAGATCCAAGAAGTGGGGCAGTTCTCCGTACCTTCTGTCATGGCCACCAAAATTCCTAGAACCAATTTCTGGGCTGGGCAGAGTATGCCCAGAAGTCCCTTTGACAAGCATCAACAGGTCTCGCGCCTTTCCAATGCCTATTCGGCTTCCAGCCCCCCAACACCATCATCTTCAGCAGGCAGAAGACCACAGTTGTCGAGCTGAAGCTCCCCCTATCAAGTAGGTCAAAAAGTCTGGTTATCCATCCGAATGCGCCTGCCCTGCAAGAGTCCCAGGTTTGTTGGTCCCTTTACCATCACGGAGCAGATCAATCCTGCCTTTCAGCCTTCAGTTACCACCTCATTACAGAATCCATCCCATGTTTCATGCATCACTTCTCAAATCATACACTGACCCTGTCCTTCCTTCCACAGAGCCTGGTTGTGAAGAAGAACACCGTCCTCCGTTGGTCGTGAACAAAAGATCCATCTACGAAGTCCATGAAATCCTGAATTCCCGGCATCGTGGTGGTCCAGAGCATTAATGACAGTCACCTGACACCACCACCTGGATCCACTTGCCATGCAATCACAACAACTATAAAACCACACAGCACTACCTGTACGAGCTTGTTTACCTTTCCCGGTCTCTGTGTCTGCATCTTAAGCTATCATTCCTACCTGGAAAAGACAAGTTATTGACATTACTCCATCCACTGTTTACATTCATTGAATATCTCTACTGCTGTTATACTCACCATTGCTCTCCGGAGCAACCTCTGTTACTCCTCTGCTGCCTAAATAAAAGACTTTGTTATATCTTACCTCCCTGGTGTAGTCAACGATGTAATTACGACTTACTGAAAATAATATCTATACATACACACACACATATATATATATATATATATATATATATATATAAAACACTTAAAGCATATTATAATGTTAGACATTTAACCTAGATAAATCTGCACTATTCGGTGCATCCAATCATTTATGTGGAAAGTGGAAGCTGAAGCACACTTCAGGACATCAGAGGGCACAAAATGCTGTCAATATAATGTGCTGTCATATTAAAATGATCTGCACCAAGAGATGATGTGCTCGACAGATCCCTAGTGAAGTCCTTAACAGTAGACCTATAACAGCGGTTTCTGAGCATGGTTTCTGCAATTGGGTCAGATAGAAGTTAGATCATATTCACACCTTAAACAAACCTTACCTTTGTTTGGAAGTGGGCCGAGTCCACCTCTTCAGCTGGGTCTCAGTACAGTTGTTTGGTGCGCATCTGTGTGTGATTGCTGCAAACACACCTGCCCCAAACATCTGCACCAAGGTGGGAAACCAACTTGAGTTTGATTTAAATCAAACAAAACAAGTTTTTCAGCTGAAGTTGTGGCCCTTTGATATTTATGACATGCATGTGAATGGCTGGCCGATTTAGAGAACTTAAAAAAAAAAAAAAAATCAGCATATCAGTGAACACAAAATAAATACCTGTGTCTCCTGATTTGAACGCTTTGAACGAAACAATTGGTCTTTGCAAGAAACGTCTCAGGTTATGTATATAACCCTGTTCCTTGAAGGAACGAGACGCTGCATCGACGAGACGCTTTGGGAACGCCCTCAGCGTGACGGCTCGGAATTGTGTGTTAAATCAGCCAAATGATGAGTTGGGACGTCATGGCTGGTGACGTCACTGGCCAGGAAGCATATAAGCACATGGAAAACGCCGGCCAGATATCTCCTGTCATGAAGCGGAGCGCCGGTAGGGGATGCCAAAAGAGTAGTTTCGAGACACAGCGTCTCGTTCCTTCAAGGAACAGTGTTATATACATAACCTGAGATGTTCCTTTTCAGGAACTCGAGCTGCGTAGATGCCCACGCCTCCAGACTTTTAAATCCCTGCCTAGTGTGTGTTTGTGCACAGCTAGGGCAAGAGAACAGAGGAGCTCGTAGCTCGAAGATTGAGTCCATAAAATTGGACAAATGTGTGGGGGGTTGACCAACCAGCAGCATCACAAATATCGGCCATGGAGACCCCTGCTAGCAGGGCCTTCGAGGCCGCCACACCACGTGTGGAGTGCGCTCTGACTGCTAGCCTCGGCGGGAGTCCAGAGGACTCAAATGACATGTTGATGGCATCCACAATCCAACGGCTTAAAGTCTGTTTGCTCGCTGGGAGCCCCTTCTTGGGGGGACCAAAAACATACGAGCAACTGCTCTGACTTTCTCCACAGGGCAGCTCTGTGGACATATGCAAGCGTCTGCTCAACTCATGGCATTGTCTCATGACCACTTTTATTCATCCCCATTCAATTTATTTAGGGGGATGAAAACCAGCAGGCTCGTTCTTGAAGGCATTTATTCAATTTGGTCGCGTTGTAGAAACGTTTGATTCATCATTACTACAGCGCAGTTATTTTACATCTCTGCTGCCGCTTTATTTTAGTTCAGCAGCAGCGTGAGATACTGCCTTCATGAGCTCCTCATACTGGGGCGGTAGAGACTGTGGTCTCCTCTGCATTCTAACCTCTTCATCCTCGGATGAGAAAGGACGAACACAGCACCGCTTTAACGAGGGGAAGTAGTAGAACGCTCTTCCTTCCTCGAATTGCTAGCACTTACCGAGGCTCTCTATTTATCACTATAGAGATGACCCCAGGAGCGAAGCATACGTTCGTGATTATCTTCTCTTAAGCCCTATTCGGACGGGACTAGTTTTACAGGGGGTCGTTAGAGAAAGTTTTGTTTCACAGATGTACTTGGTGATTTTAATCCCGTACGAATCTGCCATGTCTGCGTTTTTCTCTCACATCCTCTGAGATAATTCCAGAGCAAATTACCTACTGTTTTTCAGCAAACTCAGTGGTCCTCTGAGAAAACTAATCCCGTCCGAATGCGATGTCGGTGATTGCCGGTGATATTTCGTTTTACAACGCGTTTCCTTGTGTGTTTTGGCCAACGCGATATGCCGTAGATGCTCTTACCGCATGTGCGTTTGATATAGAAAATAAGAAATAAACACAAATAAAGAGCCAGATCACGTAAACTGTTAAGACTAAAATTGCTCACGTTAATTTCTGCACTCGGTTACATATGTTTTAATAATCAAAATTAAACATAGGTTTACTACAAATAAAAAAACATAATAGGTCAAATTAAGTAATAACACATTAAACATGTTTTTTTTTCTGTACTAGACCTTTAGCTTCACCATCTGAATGACTGTAGCAATGCACGCATACAGACTGACGTGATCTCGGTGTACCTCTGTGGTCTCTGCGCCCACCTCTGTAATAAACACGGAGATGTTCGTCCCGTCCGAAATGGTACATGAAAATCACGGACGTCAGGTGATAACGTCACCCGCCATGACGTCCCAACTCATCATTGGCTGATTCAACACACGATTCACAGCCGTCACGCTGAGGGCGTTCCAAAAGCGTCTCATCGATGCAGCTCGAGTTCCTGAAAAGGAAATGAGCATTATTTGAGCGTTCAGTGTGTTGGAGGAACTGTAGCTGCTTTCTTTTTATCAAACATTTTATCAATTACCAAGGGCAACCGTATCAGCTACAAGTGTTACATACTTTTCTAAAGACAAATTTTTTATTTGATTACATTTTTTATTATTATTTATTTTATAAATTACTTACCATAATGTTGTTTCAAACTGGTATGATTTCCCCCACCCCCTTTTTCATTTCTTTCTTTCTTTCTTTCTTTCTTTCTTTATGTAGAAAACACAAAAGAAGATGAATAACAACAACAAAAACATTACAACGTTTAATCAAATAAAAGGACAGAAAACGGTGAAGGAAAATTAATTTTTGAGTAAACTACAGTATACTTTTTTATTTAAATAAACACAAAGAAATGATAACATCCGAGAAAAAAAAATATATTAAAAACAACAAGCAATACAATGTTCTTCTGGGTCTTAAGGGAATGTTTAAAGGGACAAAATAGAATGCAGTACATGTGAAAACAAACATGAGCACATAAACACACAATGATGACACAAGGGCATACCTGCTGTAGAAAGCCTGACGAAGAATTCATTTTACGGCCCCATGCGCTTGCGGCTCGCACTGATGAGAAAGCATAGTGTTGGCCTACATGTTGTTTACAACCTGAGTCTCTCATCTCTAATTATCAAATAGGAAACTTCATCTTCTGCATCTGTGGGAGGACAGCAGTCTCTTCATGCATCAGAGCGCCGTCTCCCTCCCAGCCTAACCCAATATTGACTCAAATGTGAATTTCAGAGCTGCTGTAAACAGTGAAACGCTTGACAAGACCACTTTCAATTTCACAGATATGGCATTCGAAATTTACAGCCAAACAATCTACAGTACAATGTGGAAAAAAATGTCCTTATAGCTAAGAACTAGCAATTGATGATGAATAGAAAGGATTTTTTTTTCTTTTTTTGCGATTTTGAAAGTGCTATTTATAGCTCTATTAAAGAATTGTATTTCTCATAGTTAAAGAAGAGTAGATTATTATATGTTTTATAACTTGAGCATTTCAGTCATGTCTCAGTTGTGTGGTTTTGTGCATTTGCATATCTCAAACTAGAGGCAAAAGAATATATTAATTACTTTTTTAAATGTCTATTAAGTGCAGGTTCAATCTCAAATTAAAATGCAAATTACCTCTAGAATGAAGCATTATAATGGTAGATAAGACCCAATATATTTTACTCTTAAGTGCTTCAAATCCAAACATTAAAAAATTTCATATTCATAGCAAATGACAAGTATTTTGTGAAGTTAAAATGTTGTCTTAATCCCATTCAAAATTTCTTTATTGACACCATTCTGAAGTTTTTATAATCTTTTTTTCTATTATTTAAAAACATATCAACTATGATGCTTCTATTTCCTGAGAAAATTAACACAATAGTTCATCTGAAAATGCTCTCACCATTCATTCTCAAATGATCTTACACACACACACACACACAATATGTTTAGCGGAATATTTAGTTTGCTCATTTTCATATAGTTAAACATAAATGACTAAGTTATAAATAAAAATAAAAAAACTAAAAAAACAACTGTGCTAAAAAGTTCTTCCGAAGCTTTATGATAATATTGATAATCAGACATAATCTGTTGTAACTGGCTATGAAACACACAAGTGCCAATGGTCTTTGTTGCCACTGACATCAAACCTGACAGATTAGCAGTTTATGCACATGCATTAAAGGGTTACTCCACTGCAAAATGAAAATGTTGTCATCAATCAATGTCGTTCTAAACCCTTATAAGCTTAGTTCGCCCTCAGAACACAATTTAAGATATTTATGGATGATACTGGCAGGCTTCTGACTGCACCAATCAATAGTTCAATCTGTATTTCATGAAGTGACGAGATATAATAACAACTATAAATAACAACTTTATTCAACAATTCATATCCACTGGACACAAACTGTGCAAAAGTATTCTTGTCACTTTAAATTCTGATTGAACCACTGATGGCTGATGCATTATTTATTTAGCAGTTTGACACAGTATGCTAAAATGAATCGCATTACTTTTGTGTACATCTTTGCAAAAGCAACAACAACAAAAATCTATAGTAAATGAGTACAAAAATCTATCTGTATTAAACCAATGTTTCACAATCATTCAATGATAGAAGTTTTAAAATGCACCAATTTAACAAAATTTTGATGTTAAGTAAAAATAAATAGTACAGTAATTAGCACCACACAATTACAGAAGAACCATAAAAAACATGGAATTTTTTTTAAATTTGGATATCTTTGAGTATAAAGAACAGTGAGTGCTGCAGGTCAAGTCAAGTCAAGTCACTTTTATTTATATAGCGCTTTTAACAATACAGATTGTAGCAAAGCACTGAACAT
>JAUMHP010000065.1:2587178-2604902 GCA_032361065.1 Enteromius trimaculatus
ATCATATAACTCTAACCATTCTTCTCTCCTGTATATATATATATATATATATATATATATATATATGCAAAAGAAAGTACAACACTGTGACTGGGGAGGTAACCTAAGAAATATAAAGGGGAAAATGTATGTCTGTACCTTATTTACAAATTACAATTACATTTCAAATGACTCTGAAATGCAACAAGTGTAATTCAACGTATTATATGTATTCCATGAAGAAGGAGTTGAAGATTTAAAGATAATCTTTTAATATGTCCTTTATTGACCATTTAATAAGGAGCCTAGAATCGCTAGAAAAAAATGTGTGTGCACTCCTCAAAGATGAGTGATTATGGGATGGTGTTATTGACAGGGTGAAGGTCTTTGAGAGCCTGATGAAACATCCAGTGTAAAAATGGGAATGTATTTTCATAAATCTTACAACACTTAAGTCCTGACTTTAAAGGTGACAGGAAAATGACAGCACATGCTCCTCAAACAGGAACAACAATATGGAGTAGTGGAGGCCACGGACAGTCCTTGTGAAACAAGACGGATATAATTCTCTCAGCTATATTTTATCAGCAACATTGGCCCTATGGATACATACTGTATGGTGAGCATTTATTTTCCTCGTGAAAGTGGCCTTGTTCAATGCACTGGGTTCATTTTTCACTGACAAACATTGTGTGCTGCCTGGAGGAAATTGTACAATTCACAGAATCAACACACAGCTACATACTGGAGTGAATAATGGTCTGCGCATTGCTTCACAGACTCCTCCAGGTATCAGCAGACATATTAAGCAGCGATGAGGGCTGGGAAATAAAGAGAGTTTGCCAGTTTCCAATGGTAATACGGGGTTGTGCACTCAAATGGCTGACAACAAATGCCTGGCGATAAGAGGTGATAAAGGACAGCAGGCCAGGTTTTATTGCTTGTTACTACATGGTTTGTATTTAAAAAACATGAACCATAAGGCATTCTGATTGTTCTTGAAACGTTAATTTAAAGATGTTTTGAAGTCAAAGGAGTATGTGACTTTTATTTTTCAGCACATTCATGTACAGTAAATGTATTATGAGAGATTCAAAAGTAATATAAATGGATTTCCTCCAAAGTTATATTCATCAATCTAAAAATATTCCATTAGGAATGTCAAAAATGTAAAAAGAATATCCCTAGATTAATAAAATGTTTCCAGTAATTTGGATAAACCACTATGCTTTTATTTTAGACGGGCTGTCAGTAAACACTCCAGAGAGAGCATTGTGTCAATTGGATTGGCAGCTGCCACATATGCTCTGAGCTGCCATGTCCTTACATACTTTGTTGGCAGAATGTGTGTGTGATGCCTTTTTCTCTCTTCTCAACAGCATTTAACTTTTTAATCACATTGAGAGTGTGAACCGTGAAATGAATCCCATCTGTCCAAATGGCACTGGCTTTCACAAAATACATTCCTCCCTGTGGAAATAAATTTTCATAGGATTAGGTTTGTGGCGATGTTTTCTGTGGACTATTTACCATATGTGATACAAATCAAACGGCGTGTATAAATGACAGAACGCAAAAATAATCCTGTTTTGAAGTTTCCAGGGAAAGAAAAAAAAATGTTTGGTAAAACTGATGGGAAGACGATTATAGATAAAATGTCACTGCAGTAATACAATAATGTTTTCAATAAATTTCTACCAATGCATTTTGAACACGATAATGTTTTTATACATGGATCTGGCTAATTCAGTGCAAGCACCGGTATCAATTCTCTTTATTTTTTTGTGTCCTTGCAGACAGCAATATGTTCTATACCACAAACAAAAAGCAAAGAAACATTAGTTACAAAGATGGTCAGGTTCCAGGTATTAAACTCCTAGCCACAGTTTTATGTTTTGATATCCTCTCTGAGTTATATGTCTTTTCTATCTTATCTCTCGGACAAGGCACTTAAAAGAATAACATATTTAAGATTGTCAAAGGTATATGAACCAGATACACTGGACAGGGTTGTAGCTGGGAGTGTTGTCCTATCCTCCTCATACAGTATCATTAGTATCATCTGATTGCTCCTTCAGGGACACATAGGACAGACCAAAACTACATAATTTATGACATATACTGTAAATCATACTATGATGTGTGTGATAGTTCATACCAGAAATGCACGATAATCATCAGGCAATATGTAATGCGCATTTTGTCAATAAATCCGGCTCTATAATCATCGGTAAATGGCATCACGTGCTTGATTTCTGATTGAGATGCATGTGCTACACAGAGCCACTGTTTACTGATGAGCTGTGCAAATCCACACTGATAATGAACGCAAATATGTGCAGCCCATCAGTGAACCATGGCTCTGTTTAGTAAATGCGGCTCAATTGGAAATCACACATGTAATATAATTTACTATGTAACTATATGTAATATGTAATATAGTTTTACTGACAAAATTACATAAGGGCCAATGATTATTGTGCATTGCTAGTTCATACTATGAAGATATAGGTTAGATACAAATAATAGTTTTATAAGCAAATGCAATAGGTTGGGATCATTTGAAGCTGAGTTAGAGCTTCATGTGTAAATTGGTCAGAATACATTGCCTAGGCCTAGTTGTAGTTGTCTATGATCTGTCTTGGTCACTGGATGACATTGAAAGCCTGCATGAGCTTTGGTGGCAGATGGCATGTCTGATATGGGCGTCCTGCCAGACCGCTTTGCTGTGACACATCCTCAACAGCTGGAACATCAGGATATTCTTCTGACCATGTGTTGATAGCCTAGAATGATTGTAAGAATGACGGTAAAGCTAATGAGGAAGTGGATTTTACTGATATATCAATGGTATGAAGTGCTAATTCCTAAGACTCAACAACAATTGAGCAAATTCTGTCTGTGAATGCCAGAATGATGAGATTCCTGTAACTGATCCAAGTGTTTTAAAAAAGGATGACTATGTGAGAAGGTCAGTGCAGTGTAAAAGGCAGCAAGAACTGCTACTGAACAGGATCTTAAGTACACATACCTTCAAATCGGAGTGCATTTAAATTGATGCTGCTGAACCGTATAGGTGGAGACTGATTTGTTTGAGCTCAGTGATGTCAACACAAATCTAGAATTACAGCTCATATGTGTGCAATGTGTACTGTAACACAACACTACACGAATAAAAACAACAAATAGTCTCTAAGGGCATTTTCTGACAGGGATTAGATTCTTACAATGTTCTTTAAGGTTTGGTTCACTTTCACAATGCAACATTTTAATTTTTATGTAAGTCACATGTGAGTAAAACTGTCCTCTCATTGGAGAGAGCAACTATTTATGTTGTGGGATTGCGCTCGTAACACCACCCATCATGATGGATTGACAAGTAAGCTATGTGGGCTTTATCTGTAGCTGTTGGTGCACACACACTTACACACACATGGACGTAGCCTTCAGTCCCTTTTTGAGCGAGAATCAAGATTACGTTGAGACAGCATTCTTGCATTGCATCTATTTTGGGAAAGAGCAATTAGAAAACATTTTAAGATGAAGAGGTACGCTTTGGTTTTCAGCTGTGATACTAATGTGCTCACACACAGAATCAGACACTGCTGCTTTTTACACAACACATTTTCCACTATGAATTATAATACAGCTTGGTTAGTTGGTCCGTTGGGTCAAATTGCTTTCTTACCACAACTTAACTGCTCTAGAGAGTTTTATTTGGGTCGAGACAACCTCATTTAGGTGATTTATGACTGGTTATTTTGGTGCAGATCAATTGCCATTTTCATATATGCCTAAACAATAAGAGAAAATATGCCAGGTTCTGAAACAAGTGCTCCAAATGACCCAGGTGTGACACAGTAGTTTGTTGAAAATGATCTATACTGTCCTGTTTGAAATAAACAGTCAACTTATTCTTAAACCAGGTCTGAATCTTAAACTGAAGCAGAACATGGAGAAAAAAAAACCAATAGGCCTGCCGTGTGTTCAGCCTCTGGGTAAGTGGATGTCTGTGTCTGTGTCAATCTGTACAAGATTCTGCTGATGGATTCCCTCACCACTCACGTTTAAAAACTGAAACAGGTTAAAGGCACTATAAAGGTTTGGTGTAAATTTTACCCAATCAGTTCAGTTTATTTTATCACTTAGGGAATTTGGTTTTCAGAGGTGTCGCACATCACATTACCACAGTCTCACAAAAAAATACAAAAAATAAATTAAAAAAGTATAATGAACAAGATTTTAACTGTATTTAAAGTGTCTAATCCAATGCAGGCCTTATTGTTCTCTTAATGTAATCTTGATTAACTTGGCCACCTACATGCAAGTCACGATCAGCTTGCCTTCACTTATTTTAGAAGACTATTTAGTGACTGTCTGCTGCATTTTGCATGCTAGTTTGATTATTAATGCTGCCTTATGTTTCCAAAATCTGATGTACAAGTTTCATGTGAAATTTTTAAGAACAGAGTTTGATGTAATTACTCCGGCATTCAAATGCAAGGTGGATGCTTGTCATCAATTACTTAAAAAAGTGTTTTGAAAACTGGTGAAAGTTCAGTTAGCTTCTTCAGTGTAAGTTGCAGTGAGACTACATTAGCAAAGATGTGAGGGGAGAAGCCATAAAATTAAAATTTCATGTTAACCTACTGAAGTTGGTCACAAAAATAAAAAGCTTAGGATTCCCACCAGATGACTGTTTCGTTACATTTTATGTTAGTATTTTGAATTTAAAATTAGTATTTGTAATAGTTCATATGACGCTTGCAATACAGCAACCTAGAGCTTGTGAAAGGCAATGTATTAATAAAACTTCTTCAGCAATTCCATTCACAGTTCTTTCACAATATTTGTCTTTTCAGAAAGGCGCAATATACCCAACTGTCACTTAGATGTACTCGAGTCAATTCAGTTTTATTTGTATATCACTTACCATAATATATACTGTTTAAAGAAAGTGGTGCCCTACAAGTTGCTTTAGTGAGCAAGCCATAGATGACAGTTTAAAAAAGGGGGGGAAATCTATGTGTAGAAATAGATGAGAGAGAAATTATTGAGCGCAGTGAGACTCTTGCAGGTGAACCATCCTTTCTGGTAAAAGACATTTACATAAAATATACATGAATATCATATAACTATAAAATACTTGTCATGGTTTTACTACACAATGAAATGATCTAATCTATTAGTAAAATAAGCATTGGGTTGCAAAGGTAATGACTAAAGCATAAATCATTATCTAGAAGCGGGAACATTTATCAGTCCATACAACATCACTGAGTGTTCATAATGGAGGCTTGTTGTAAGCACTAAAAAACGCCCAGATCACTCAATATTTTCCCTCTTTTTATTTACTCCAAGACAATAAGATGTAATAGGGGAAGATAGCAGTTTTTACAGCCGCTTTGTTAAAACTTTGGTGATCAATAAAAAGCAGGCCTTATTCTAATGTCTTCTTAATGTAATCCTCCACAGTCGGTGACTCAGGGATAGACACTGGCTAGATCCATTCTCTGGGGAAGTCACACCATGGAGATAATCGATCACACTGTCCCAGAGCCTATGTTGAGGCACACAGGGGGACTTAACTTTACTGCATGTTTTAGATAGATCACTATACCCAGTAGGAATATTTGTTTGACTAGACATCAAAAGGATTTTCAATTTGAGTAGCTTGGTTAGGGACTATTCAGCACTGGGAAAAAACACTGCTTAGCCCAGGACTAATTCTTCAGCTCATCGGAAGAAAGTGGGATTAGGATGGGGTAGTCAAAAGGAAACACACAACATTAAGAACTGAGGTTTAGGTTGCTTATTGGTTGTTTATTGCTTATTCATTTTGGATTTGTCTATTTTTTTTTTTTTTTTGTTTGTTTGTTTTTTCTAGCAATGATGATGCAGTATGGATGGGGTTTTGGTTTCTTGCCGCTGTCACCTCTGGCTTGCTTAGTTGGGGACACCTGATTTCCAGTGATTATCATCGTCTTGACTACAGAGACCGTCTCTGCATTTGACAAATAAAGTTTAATTCTCGACATTATACATTACCATCACTCTGTTGTTCTATTTGATAATGTTCAGTGCTTTGCTACAATCTGTATTGTTAAAAGCGCTATATAAATAAACGTGACTTGACTTTACTTGCAGTAGATCTAATCTCCTTTTTCACTTCTGACCTCTAGGTCCTTCCTGTAGGAAATAACTTAGATGACCCCACCCCCCCACTATTTTCCAGGAAAATAATATAGATTTATTTTTCCAGAATCTGTGGCAGCTGAAATCACAAAGGTGAAAGGGTTATAAAAGGTAAAGTCCACAGAACCTGATCTCACAGAACTGCATGAAATAACCACGGACTCTTAACGCATAATTCCGTGTTAGGATCAATTAATTTTATACATTTCTAATCATGATTCTAGCTTCATCTTTGCCACAGGATTTAGATTATCTTATGTCATATCCACTGTCCTGTACCCGCATACTGTATTGTATGCTCATTAACACATATGATACATTAGCTGGAGAAATTCACATCTTTGGCAACTTAATGTTTATGTCCAAAGCTCTTCGTTTAAAGTCAAACAGTTTGGTTGTACTGATAAAGCGAAATTCTCCAGTTCTAACTGAGAGGCATAAAGTTTCCCTTAACCAGATAAAGGATTTTTAAAGCCCTATTTTATTTATTTTGTGCTGCAGCTCAGCTTTTGCTGTTTTACAGTACATTCTTTCCAACTGGGAGAGTATTAAATTGGGTGACCTCTGCATGAAGAATCCTTTTTCCCTGCTCTTGAACGCAGAAAACTTACCATTCCAGAGCAGACATCATGGTGTATTGAACATTTCCCTCTTGCAGTCCAAAGGAACACATGCTTACAAGTCATTTGATGATAAGTTCAAAGAGATGTTTGATCGTCCTGTGGCTAGTGGAATGGGGAACCGATAATCAGTTTATGTCAAGGAAAAGGTCTTATGCTGATTACGCCGCAGTGCAACTTCTCACACTTTGTCCTCTGACAGCAGGAGGACAGATGGTGCTATGAAGACTGGCTGTTGTAGAGGTTTAACCTTCTGGTTAGATGCCCAAGAAGAAGTACTCAGCGTCAGTTTTGGAATGCGGCATTTGTGTCAGCCTACAACGACAGACTGTTTATGCCCATTCAATGAATATTTCACACAAATATAGCTAGAGTTTTCTCAAAAGCTCTGGGACTTGTTTATACAAGTCTGCAAGTCCTATACGACTCCAGGATAGAACTCAGGGAGAACTCAAAGACTACATGTATTTCACAGGTTGGCACTGGATCTGTGATTGAATGTGAACTGCTTGCTCATGGGTGCAGACATTTTACAGCCAAAATCTGCAGATTACATCTACTGTAAAAAAACAGCATATGTTGGTTGGGTATGTTTTGAAGCTGGGATGCTGGTTCAAGCTGGTCATTTGGTGGTTTATGCTGGTCATGTGCTGGCAAAGGACCAGCTTAAACCAGCATCCTAGCTTCAAAACATACCTAACAATATTAATCTCCTGGAGAGCTTCCGTCCTGCAGATTTCAGTGCAAGTCCTGCTTTAGGACCCTAGTCTGTAATTTATGTAATCTTGAACACCTTGATTAGCCAGTTCAGGTGCATTTGATTGGGGTTGGTATCAAACTCTGCAGGATGGTAGGAGCAGAGCTGGAAAAGTGTAATTTTGTCCTACTTTAGCAAATGGGACAAATTCCAGCACTGTAAGTAATATAAAATGATTTGTGTTTGTACCTCCCTGTGTTTGTGTATTAGACATTCTGTTGGTTGTTTCTTGCGCGGCAGACCTTATTGCTGGAGAGTAGGCATAGAACCCCTGTGTTTCTGAGGTGTAGAATTGTTTCAAGCGGTGCAATCTGTCTGTGACAGACAAGAGTGCTGCTGGGAGACACAGCATGAGCGGAAGTACTTCAGCACATCCCTGGGGAACCACAGATTAAAATCTCATTTGCAAAGACAGGAAGTTTAGTGGCGCTATCAGGCAGTCAGATGAGAGATGTATCATAAACCGCCATCTACATCCTCAACATACTTGAGACACGGATGTCCCATGTCCTGGAGGATTTTAGATCCTGCGTCCTCTTCTGCGAGACAGTCACTTTACAATCCACGCTGTTACTACACCAGCTGTTGTCCTGCCCAGAGATGGGAGGAAAGGCCTAATTCATTCCTTCTCTTTTGAATTTCAAATGGTGTGTTAGAGGTTTAAAGCAGGAAGCCTTCTTTGTGTAGCCACTCAAAGTCCTCTAAATTATTTGAAAGCTGTGGGACAGGATAACAAAATGACTGGCTGCAAATTGAGGGATTTCAAGCCTAAATATTCAAATCCTGCACTGCTTGTCATGTAAATATGAATTTACAGTAAAGCTTTGTCACAATAACTGTCAGCGCTATTCTTCCCAAATAATCACTCATATAATATTTATAGCTGTCCAATCCAGTCATTAGCTTGCACTGAGAACAGCAATCCTTTAATTCTTGTCTTTTCTGGTAATGTGTAGAACTAAATGGGCTCTAGTGATACATAACGCTCAAATTCATCATGTGCTGCACTGCTTTCTTTGTGTACTCTGGGATTATGATTTGAAAAGAGTTGTACAATCATTAAATAAAACAATAGTGGGATGGTTGTTAGGGCAGTACATAACTCATTGATCTTCAAAGGGTCACAAATCAGACACGCCATCTAGCAAACCTATTATTAATGCTGTGAAAAGACACAATTCTGCTACTATCCAAACTAATGTGAATATTGAACTGAATGCAGGTAATGATATTTGAGAGCTGTGGTGAATGAATAATGACTTATATATATGGCCTTGAAATAAGTATAAATGCAGTTCAGTGCAACATTAGGTTTAGTAAATGGCTTTCGTGTTTTTTGGTGTGAACTCTCAGTAAAGGTTTAATATAATTTTAATGTATTATGTAACATGTAATGCTTTTCTGCTGGTGTTGTTGTTCAGTGCTGGTGCTGTGCTGATTAAAGATAAGGATGTATCATTAACAGACACAGCCAGGTTGAGCCACCCTAACAGAGTGCTGATCTTCACAGTGTTTACTCTCAATGGACTTCAGAGAGGGAAAGATATTATCCACACTAATTACATTAGGATTGAATTAAGAAACGTTTTGCTTTTGTTTTTAAAGTGAAATTGAGATACACATTGTGCATGTCAATAAAACTATGAAGCTATGTATGTTTTTGTAGTCTTTTTTTAACACATACTTATCAAAGTGTGCAGCAAATTACCTTTACAGACGAAACAATATTTCTCATTGATGTGAAAAACAAAGCGTCGCTTTGTTCCACATCAGACCGCAAGTAAACCTTACAAGTCGTCTTTTAATTGAAGAAAGTCTAAAAAAATACTGAAAGTTATTGTTCAGTGCTGTGCTACAATGATTTTGCTAAAATACGTATTGTTAAAAGGGTTATAAAAAAAAGTGATTAATTGAATTAATTATGTCTGCATTAACATTCAGTCTAAAGTTAATTTAATCCACTCAGATTTAAATTAGCATATATATTTCTTTTTTCAAGTGTATTGAAGTTCTTTACTCTGGTATAATTGAATGATACTCTTTTTTTATCCTACCAGAAATCCACTAAATACAAAAAGACCCTACCACAAAACATACACAAAACTGCATACAATAATTATTCATTATTCAATACATAGACTGCAACTGCACAACTAAACAATAAAATATAAATAAATTGAGCTAAAAAAACAAAACAAAACACATTGCTCATTGGTTCAGCGGTGAAAATGCATCTTATCTTGGATAAAGAAAAATTGCTAATTTATAATCTGTGCATAGGTCTACATTTAATAGATGGAACTCATTTTATCATTTGACGAATATTACCTGTCCTAACTTCTAACATTTCATTTCGCTTGCAGCTTTACTTGTTTACCTTGTTTCTATGCTCAGACATATAACAGATGTAAAGGACGGTATGGATGGAATGATGCACAGTGTAATGTTGTGAAACCACCACAGCTGTGTATGAAAAGTGGGTTTTCACTTGTATGTTGGTGTTATGAATGAGGACGTGAGGTGTGCGGGTTCATATGCAACAGTTTATTCAAAGTAAAGCAGGACAGAGTCAATCACTGGTAATCAAACACATTAGAGGTGAAGACAGCAGAATAATCGAGAAACGTAGCGAAGGTCAATAGCAATAACAAACTCAGTCCAAGGGCGAGACAAAGGCGTAAATCCAAACGGGAGCAATGGTCGGCAACGATAAATCCACAAGAGAACACTTGAACATGAACACGAATGAAAACACAGGGTATGACGTCAAAACATATAAACAATGATCCGTGACAGACAAACAGACTGGTATATATACACACAGGTGGAGCTAATTGAATCATTGAACCTAATTTGGAACAGCTGTGAAGGAGAGGTGCATTCTGGGGAATGGAGTCCAAGAAAGAAAACAGACACAAAACACAGAGTACATAGAAAGCTGGAGTGCTGGGCGTGACATAGCCCCCTCCTTTAGGAGCGGATTCCAGACGCTCCCAACACTGAAAACGGTGGAATGAAAACCAGGGAGGAGCGGGCGGTAGGAACGCCACAACTCTCCAGGGCAGAGCTGTCGGCGGAGAAGACCATTTGGGTGGAGCAGACGACGGAGAAACCCACCAGGGTGGAGCTGTTGGCGGAGAAGACCACCTGGGTGGAGCAGACAGCGGAGAAGCCCACCGGGGCGGAGTAGGCGCCGGACACGTCCACCGGGGCGGAGTAGGCGGCGGAGAAGCCTTCCAGGGTGGAATCAATGGAGGCGACGCCCTCCAGGGCAGGGCAGGCAGCAAGGATGCCCTCCAGGGCCGAGCAGGAGACTGGACTGTACAAAAGAGCACCAACAGGTTAATAGTGGCCTCTTCGGCCGAGTTCATACCTGCATCCATCTCGGGGCGAGCAGATCCGGCAATCGGCGCAGGTTCAGGTGAGAGCGAGACAGTTCCATGACCTGGTTTAGTGCAGGGTGGAAGTTCAGTGATATTAGTGACTGGCGAAGAGCAAGACCATAATCCAAAGGCCTCCATGGCCGATTCAGGGTCAGATATTAATCCAGCGGCCTCAGTAACAGGCTCAAAATAGCATGATAGTTCAAAACTGACTTCCATGACCGGTGCAGGATCAGCCTTGCGCTACCGAAACGGCTTAACTGAATGACTCGGAGGCTGTGCAGCCTCCAGCGGAGCCCCTAGAGAATACACGACCGAAGTCGACATCACAGGGGATAGTGCAGCCACTGGCAGACCTTCCGTGGTCAGGACCAGACTGAACGGAGGCAGAGAAATGGGCTCAGGTGGCTCGGGCCATGGCAAATCAAGATCTTCTGCGGGTTCTAGCGGATCAGGCCATGGCAGATTAACATCCACAACGGACTCAGGGGTGTAGACAGGCTCGGGGGGTTCAGGCTAGGGCAAAGCTGGGTCACAGAAAGGTTCAGGCGAGCAGTGCGCAGCCCACACACTCATAATGGCAACAGCCATAACAGGAAGTGCAGTTACCACGGGAACAGTCTCTAAGACGGGCATTTTGTGCACGGGTTCGGTGGCCATCTTGTACTCAGATTCCATAATGCTGGCCATCTTGTGCGTGGGCTCGAGATCGGCGGCCATCTTGTTTGGGAACTCGAGCTGAGGCATGGCGGCCATCTTGGGCAGGGACTTGGATTCAGCGGCCATTTTGAGCGCAACGGGGGTTCGCCTAATGGCTGCACGGGGGCCGAGCCATGGGTTATGCGTGATGTTCACAGTGCAGTGATTTTCCCGTTCTTGACCGCGAGCGTGAACGCCTTCCTCCACCTCTCCCATGGTAAAACGTGACCCACAGAATAAAAGCACAGAGTCTAGTAGCTGTACTAGTGTCCAATCTGGATTCTCGTCGGGTAGAACAATACAATAAATCAAGGTCCAGACCCGACAAAAAACAACTCTTAATCCATTCCTCATCAGCTTGAGCTAGATGGGTGTAAGAAATGAACTCACTCACATACTTCTCATTGTGACGTCCCCGCTGAAATATACGAGTCAATTTAGATTTAGGAACCGGTTTATAATCCGGCGATGAATAGTCTCTGACGATAAACGATAAATCCACAAGAGAACACTTGAACATGAACACGAATGAAAACACATGGTATGACGGCAAAACATATAAACAATGATCCGTGACAGACAGACAAACAGACTGGTATATATACACACAGGTGGAGCTAATTGAATCATTGAACCTAATTTGGAACAGCTGTGAAGGAGAGGTGCATTCTGGGGAATGGAGTCAAAGAAAGAAAACAGACACAAAACACAGAGTACATAGAAAGCTGGAGTGCTGGGCGTGACAAAAAACAGTTGGGAGGGGTGGAGTGATATCATCACTATATATTACATCCCACTTTATATTAAGTGGCCTTAACTACTATGTACTTACATCAACAATATAAGTACAATGTATTTATTGTGTTTGAATTGTATTGCAAAATACTTCTGCTATTGAGTTGGGATATAGCATCCTAGGGACAGGTTTGGTAGGATGGGTAGGTTTTAGGGTGGGTTAAGGTCTATGGCAGGGTGCCCAATCCTGCTCCTGGCAATTGACTGTCCTGCAAAGTTTCAGTATTTCAAGCAATCCTGAAGACCTTAATTAGTTGCTTCAGGTGTGTTTGATTAGAGTTGTAGCTGAACTTTGCAGGACAGTCGATCTCCAGGAGCAGGATTGGTTACTCTTTTGTTCTATTAAATGGGTCAACATTGTAATTATAAATAAATGTATAATTTATTTATTATTTTTATTTATTTTTTTATAAATTAAAATTATAATTTAAAAAATTACAGATGTTACTACATATAGGATTTTTAAAAATTATAAGTACAATGTGAAAACATATATACAATAAGTACATTGTACCAAATGATTAACTTACATTAACTTAACTTAAAGTACATAGTAATTAAGGCCAATATACCTAACCCTAGCGCATCCTGATTTTGCTAAATTTGATATATTTCATAGGTCAACATATTTTCTTGACTCTGGAACAATATTTTAATCCGAAAATTCATAAACTTAACCTTACCCATGAGTCATGCCTAAAATCAGATTTAATGATAGATGAATAATACTGATGTACAAGCACTGAACACTGATTTTAAGCCTAAACTTCACAAAACTATAAACTAGTTCTTCAAACCTGATCAGCTAATCACAATGTGGTTCCAGGGTCAACAAAGATGTTGACCAAGGAACACATCGAACTCAGCAAAATCAGGTTCTGCTTAAACCCTACACAATAATTTACATATTTTCATTTGAAGTGAAAGTGGAAGTCTTTTCTTCAGATGCAATTTTGGATATTGGTAAAGAATCAAACTAATGAATCATGTTAGTACAATTTTTGCGTTTTTAATTGCATGGATTAAATGGATAAAAGCAATAAACACTTCTGTGCATTTTCATAATCAAAGTGCAACGTTGAGCCATTTATCAGAGGTCTGTAACTTAAAGATTATCCATTAAACTCAGCTATAATTATATTAAATATGAATCCTTACATTGCAATTAGTATATACATTTTGCAATTTTATGCACAGCCTGGAAATAAAGCACATGAACTTGTACAATGCTTTTCTGTTTGAGCTCAGGGGAGGGGGGATGTTATATTTAATGTACTATTTAGCATTGTCATTATATTTTTCCCTCAAAAATGTTTGTTTGTTATATAATCTGTTGTTTAAATGAGCTTTAGATTGATTATGACCCTTAATACACTGCATAACAGAATTAGATGTGTGCTGCCGGCTAACATTAAAACAGCAGAGGTAAAAAAATGAACCAAAAAAACACTATTGGTCTTAAATGTAGCATGCATCATGAACATTTCGAGGAATATATTGGCCAAAACCAAACAAACATCTCTCTGTTTTTCTGCACTCAGCTGGATAATGGAGCATATCCTACTCTCTGTTGTGATTTTGCAATGATTCCTCCTGTTTTTGTAAGGCCAGTCAACATTTTGTGACTATCTCCCGCTGTATGCGTGAAATTTCATTCTCCAGTGCTGAGGCCTCTGTATCTCGCCTCTTTATGTTTCTTTAAGGCTCGATAGGGGATTCAGGGTTAGCCACAAGCACCTTTGAAAAGTGCTGTGGTGGGGGTGTGCTGCTAAATATAACACTGCATATTCACACAGTCCACTGAGCAAAAAGAGCTCATTACAGCACACAAAACAATAGGCGCTCTGTGCTTTGGGTGAGCGTTGTCTGAAGGTAAAAAAGACAGGGAGAAAATGAAAAATAGGCACTGCTCAGTTCATATTTGAGGTGACAGTCGGCTAAAGGAACTTGTAGTATTAGTACTGAAAGTGCAGTCACAGAGTGTTTCTATTATAGTACATTAAAGCACACTCACAACATAGCCAATGAAACGCTGCGGAATTTGGAAATGAAGCAACCAAAACAATATCTTGTTGCTTATCGCTTGTCACAGCTGTTTGCATATAGTTGTGTTTTCTTGGAACTATTCTCAGTAAAGTTCTTGCAAGTATAACATTTAGATAATTATTATTCTGTGAAAACTATAATTATAATGACATCACTGGAAACCTTTAATTCTGCACTCCAGCCAATCAGAATCCACTCAACTATTTAAAGAATTAGATTATTTGAAAACAATATACAATAAAACAACTGTGTGCATTTATAATAAACAACATTATCATCTGTGAATGCTGTAGTTAATGTCATTAGTTGATGTCTATAGTGATTTGTATGAACATGCCTTAGGTTTGCTAATATTCTGTGACAGATCACCAGGAACGTCTGGATCCATTTGCAAAGCTTTAATGAAGAGTAGTCAAACAGGCAAAGGTCGATACACAGGTGAACAGGTAAATCAGAGACAAGGCAGAGAAACGTGGTTGTTAAATAGGCAGAGAGAGTCAGGGCAGGCAGCAGTAATCAATAGTACGGGTCCAGGCAAAAGGGTCAAGGCAAGCAGCGAGAATCAACAGTGAAATAACAATCCAAATCAAAACCAGAAAATCAAACAGGAATAAAAGCTGAGAATTATCACCGGGATAAAAAAGACTTTGTGTCCATCTAACGCCAGCCTTCAGTTTAAATAGGGCAGTTAATGCCGAACACCTGTAGGTGAAATCGGCCCTGGTGTGTGGGTAAAAAAAGGTCCAGGTGGAACTTAGAACTCAGGCGATGGTTCCTGCTGCTGGGTTCCGGAGAGGGCCACAGAGGCACAGCTTGTGACAGAACCCATTGTTACTGCATTGAAGCCAGGTGTCTACTGAAGTTAAGTCTGAGGGTTCTCCTGACCAGGGAAACAGGGGAGGCTGGAAGCCTAGGATGCACTGAAATGGGGTTAAGTTGGTGGCTCGCTTTCTGATGGACTTTTGGGCATATACCACTGCTCATGGTGTGAGATGCTGAAAAACAACACAACGACCAGGGCACTAATATAGGCATCTTGAAGGGAATACAATAAATATCATCTGTCAAACCTATTTGCACACCTTTCATCTGTGGAACACAAAAGAAGATACTTTGAAAAATACTTTTTTATGTTGTTTTGGACACCACTAAGTTTAATGAACATACACCATTTAAGCATTCTTTAAAATGTATTCTTTTGTGTTATATAAACTAACCCTTAAAGTCTACCTTGGACAGATGGCAAACTCAACTGCCAAATGGACTGTAGGCAAATGGTGTTCAATGATATGAAAATAAAACTACAGTAAAATGCCTTCATAAGCCAACTTGTCCTTATTCAGTGCTGCATCTGCCAAAATAATTGCTGATTGCAAATGGGGGGTTATTCCTTACAATGTCTTTTCCAGTAATGATTGACGGATTAAACAACAATTCTGCTATGCATTTGATTACAGTCTACCAACAGACCAGTATTGTGTGTTTTCTCTGCTATACAGTACGTAGTTCATATTTCTTATTATCATTAAATAAGCACTCCCTTAAGTAAGATTCTCATTAGCATTCAGCTATTACTCCCTGGGTAAGTAAACACCACTAAATCTGCAAAATGCTATATATGCAGGTTAAAACGAGAAAAAAGGACAGAAATGTATTCCGACTGCCTCATCGAAACACCCACTCATGCCTTGGAGCACACAGCTCTCTCCTGCTTCTCTTTTGACAGCATCAAAAGGTTATTCAGAACAACTCTTCTCCAGCGAGTGCACACTTTCTGTCTGCAAGCTACACAAGGGCTCTTTTATTTACAATACACTCCTGCACCTCAAGGCCAGCGCTCATGCTGAATATCCAGGCTACTCCATCCCGAACGCTGGCATCTCTGTACCTCAGAAAGCACAAATAAATGCGCCACCTCCACCCACACACATCTTGCCGAGAACATCAGCGTGGACCTCCGCACGACATCCCGAGGTGCTTTCAACTCCTGTAAGATGCAGATGCTAAAATCCCCGCCCACATTAGGCAGAACAGAGACAGAAGTTCTCTGGAAAACATTCTCGTGTGTCAGCTGGAACAATCTCCATCTTGATTGCACCAGTCGGGGCATTCACAGCATGAAGGGTGAGAAATTGATTAAAAGCTCATTATTAATGCTATGTTCGCTTTAATTGGGAGCCATGGCGGAGCCGAATCTGTGCAGATAACAGGGTTGCTGTTGGCGATGAATGTGCCTCCGTTGGTGCGGGAAGATAATTGTGTGATCACGCTGGAGTATTCTGAGACAAAAAGGGCTTCACTGATACCTGAGTTTGTTTATTAGCTACGCCATCTTTTTGTAGATTTCTGTAGATTAGAGCCAATTATTAGAGAGCATGCTTGGATGAACTCAACTGGACACTATTTAGACATAATACAGTGGCTTAATGGCACAAGGCCAATATAACAGTTAATGTTCATCATGTTAAGGATTAGAAATTTAGACTAATGCATATAGTGCTAAGTATAAAACACATAGCAGTGCCTGAAAAACACACCTTAGCAGCTGCAAAGCAATGTCTTGCCAACCACCCACAAACCTTTGCATCGTGGCGGTGAGTTTGGCAAGCACCGCTCACATTTTCTTCAGTCTTATTTCCGTCACTCGGTTTGGTTCCACTAATACTGCAGAAATTACACATTTCAAGACTAATGACCCTGGCTCAGTGGTTAGCCTGTACATATCCGTAAAAATGTATATGCATACTTGTGCACTAGTCTATGCCATTTTCTAGTAGTGTAAATTCCGTAGTATGTTTGTAATAATGCCAAATTCAAGTTTCAAGTACATTTTAAATCGTGTTTTAACAATTGTTTGTAATTGTGATGGTAAACCAGTAATGTGTTCCCCCAAAAATGCATGACTGAATATTCAAAATTTAAAAAAGAATAATCGATTACTCAAATATGTAACATTAATGAAAATCACAGCCAAAATCCAATTTCAAACGTAAAAACAAACTTAAAAATTCTACAAAAAAGAACTCAAAAAGAAAACTTAACAATCAATCAATCAATCACCTTTATTTATATAGTGTTTTTAACAATAAAATTTTATCCTAGCATTTAAATTAAACAATATACTCTCTTATGTCAAATGCGCAGCTTAATGTGCAGTTTAAGTTAAAAGTTAAACTTAAGTTAAAAGTAATGCTTTAAAGAAATACACTTATTAATGTGTTTAATATAAGAAATTATTATAATATATATA
>JAUMHP010000065.1:2614751-2628633 GCA_032361065.1 Enteromius trimaculatus
TTACTAATTAAATTTGTTTGTTTGTTTATTTATTTATTTACAACACATAATTGTTACAAAAATAAAATTAATGTGGTAAGGTGTAATGTTCAGCTGGAGTTGCCAGTAAGGGACTCCAGCTCCAGGACTCCTTTTATGTGTTTTGTGTCTGTTTGCATTCTTGGACTTATTATCAACAAATTCTTGTCTCCACCCACCTTGTCTGTTGTTATGGTTACGCCTCCCAGTGTTGTTGTCACATGTATGAATACCCCAGATGTCTTTGTATTAGTCGCTAGTTAATGTTTGGATGTACGTTTGTCTCCCCGTTGTCTAGCCATCCGTGTCTTCCCCTAGTTTTTGTATTTCTGTGTTGAGTTCATTATTCTCTCGTCTATGCCTCCTATGCTCAGGATTGCTGCTGTTGACCCTGCCTGTACTGACTCTGAACTTTTTAATAAAGCTTGCAAATGGATCCGCATGTCTTCCCGTCTCTGGTTCGTGACATAAGGTCAGCTCTCTGTTTTTTCCTGAAAGATCACTTATTAACTTATTCCTGATAATAATTTGTTATATTACACGTAGTTTAATTCATCCAAATATAAAAATTTAGGATTATATATATATATATACAGTAGTCAACATTCGAAGTTGATCAAAACCTTTCATCAAATTTGTCCTAAGACAAGAATAGTTTTTTGTTGTTTTTTTTTGTTTTTTTTCTGAATATAAACATTTTAATTTCATTATTCATCTTTATTTAGGTGGTTCTCATCATTTGAAATGCCAGACAGCCGGATAGTTAGATAAAACCCTACAGTATAATACTGTATATTAAAATGACTATTTGTGTCCTTTCCAAATTCTCATTTCTGGCCTTTATTTTTAAGGAATTATAATTCTTGCATTTTTGATAAAAAATATAATGGTCGCTCCTCCTCTGAAAAGTCGTTCCTCGTCCATGATAAATCCTTCCCATATTGGCTCTATTGTAATACACAATTAAAACAGAAATATTTTAATATTTTAATTCACAATCCCATTCATGTTCATTGGATAACATGTAGCATCACCATACATGTTTCCCTGCTGAATACCCTATGTCACTTTGACACACATCAGAGGTAGGAGTTATGAATGGCGCTTCACGTGGACTTCAGTCTCTTCCTCTGCTTTTATTAAACACAGAGCTCCGCACGTGTTTCTTTGCTCTGTTCTGGAGATCCACATGGTCACATGACCACGCCTATTTTGGCCCTGGGGGCCTGTAAGTGTGTCAGTCTGCTCAGCTGATAACACAGAAGCCTCTGTCACACTTCTGCAAAGAGCGTTTGCTAAGAAACCAAATCGCATGAGAAGCGTTGTGACAGCCCTCGGTGTGGCGTTTTAAGACTGTCCAAGCGGTTATTTCTGTAAGTGTGTCACGCCGACTCTAGCGTCGTGACACATTTCAATAACTATAATCTCAATCACAGTATTTCTCAATAAGGCCATTCTGTACTGTATGCAGCAGATGACACAACAACATGCAGGAATTTCAGCACTCACTTCAGGAAGTTGCAGTTTAGTTAACCTCTTGCAATTGCATTGTTTTTGACGGCACAGGTGAACATAAACTCAAGGAAACTTGCTCTTACATAAGGAGCCGGCCACTTGACATCAACCTTATCGGTCTGAGGAGAGAAAAAAAGAGTAATTGGCTCTTTCCCCGTTTAAATGTCACCGGGCTTCACTGATGTAGAGGGGCTTGAGCCAACTGTCTGTTTGAATGATGCCGTTTTGCCCCTGTCATTACATCCCACAGTTTTCCAGAGCATGTTTTTCAAGTTGAGATGTGGGGTAATGTGAATGAATGGTCGTGACACATCTGGGCCATCACCACGACAAGCAAAGATTAAAAAGTCTCACCTTTTCAGAGGATCCAGGAAACATAAACATCGCTGTTACTTTGTATCATCCAATCCCACCATGTCCATCTGACACATAACTACAGTAAACATCCCGTAAGAAACAAAATTGGCCCTCAAAAATAAGAGTTTCAAAAATAAGGGGGAAAATAATGTTGTTTGAAAACGCGCGTGGCAAGTGCTAAGAAATGTAATAGAAGTTTATGAATGTTTACATCAAAATGTTACATTAAAGCCCCACACCAACCCCAAACTTAGTGGGATTAGCATATTTCATAACTCTAAATAAACATTAATAAAATACATTTATTTTGTTTTTACTTTGAGGACATGCACATTTTGTGAAGGTTTTTAAGTCAAATTATTTCATGTAAGTGACACATACCCTGTGCTTTATTTGAAAGGACTCATCCCTATGCCATAATCTCTTCAAACAGTTTACCCTGGACCAAACAACTGCTTCTTGAAGGGCCCTTATGTGTCATCATCCCTTGCTCATACAGAGGCAAAGGCATCATGCAAAGAATCTGTGCAAGTTTTGAGCATTCTGGTTTGGAACGACCCAATATGAGTATATGTCTCTTTTTACTCTGAAGTGCCCTTCGGGGGGCAATATATCCTATTTATAATGCACCAATAGTCTAAAGTCTACAGGGGTCCTCTGTGACATCATTTCCTGTTTGATAGTTGTCTCACCACGTGGTAATAAAATGGATCAAAATTAAATAATTCTTAAATAAATTAAATATTTATTTTAAATTCAAATCAAAACAAATTGTATTTGTCACATTCACATACATACACGGTACGACATAGCGTGAAATGTATTGCACGACTGCCCAACTAATTGAAACATTAAGAAACACTTAAATGAACAGCAAAATAAAAATAGAATAGAAAAATAAGTACATTAAATAAATATATTATAAAAATTTAAATTAAAAAAAGCAGCATTTTTCCAGTCTTACGCCTGTCCAATTTTTGGGGAGCTTGTGCAAATTGTAGCCTCTTTTTCCTATTTGTAGTGGAGATGAGTGGTACCCGGTTGGGTCTTCTGCTGTTGTAGCCCATCCACCTCAAGGTTGTGCGTGTGGTGGCTTCACAAATGCTTTGCTGCATACCTCGGTTGTAACGAGTGTTTTTTTCAGTCAAAGTTGCTCTTTTATCAGCTTGAATCAGTCAGCCCATTTTCCTCTGACCTCTAGCATCAACAAGGCATTTTAACCCATAGGACTATGTCATAAAACTTCAATTGACAATATAACACACATACTAACAAAACGTGAGGTGTTTGTCATTGATTAACAGAACAATGTTTTGTTTATTTATTTTATGATTTCCAGTTCTTTCATTTGTGTAGTCGGTAAATCATTTAGAAAACATGTTTATTTATATCTTTAAATCGAACCAATTACTTTTATTGTCTTGATGCAGAAATGAAACTGTAAAACTGTTTAATGATTATGGGATCAGTTTTTATATGATGATAATGGTAAGGTGAGTGACCTAAGTGCTCATAAGTAGATCTCAATGATGACAGTCTCAGAAAAATCAATGCTGGGGTCTGATTTGCTCCTCTACGCTGACACATTAATGTAGGGGAGAGTATTGTATATTGCTGTGTGGACGCCCACATTCACGAAACACACTTCATGTCGCCTAACCACAGAAAACTACAGAGATACATTTGATCTTACCTCTTGTATAAATGACATTGAATAAATAACCAACAGAATCTAAAATAAACCCTAAATTGAACGCAATACATTTCAGTGATTTTACAAATAGTTTTTGATACAGAAGAAAAATCATAAACTAAGCTCCGCACCCTATGTCCTTTTTGTAATTTTGTTTATTATTGTTATTTTATTATCCATTTTGAAACACTCTACTTGCTTCTTAGTAGATGGTGGGGAATCAAAATCTCCCAAGACCAAAAACTGAATGCCTTGAAATGAACTTCTACATCTTCTTTATTACTCATTTTGGTGAGCACATTTGTGAGTGATTGCAAGATTGCTGTTGAAGGGAACGTGCAATGACGTTTCCCTTTGCAATGCTGCACTGGGGGCACAAGCCAATTTTAGTATCAATAGCTAAAGCCTTGTCTGTCTGCAATGCAATTAAAAACTCAATTTTGGTTGAGCTTTGCAGCCCACGATAAATGGAACTGTCATCCTTGAATTGTTCTTCCGATTGGTAAAAACACACAGAGGATAGACAATGCAAGGCTACGTGTGCCTTAGTTAAAAATCTCAAAAAAGACTCAAACAATCTCCAATGATGTCATACCGTTGAAATGATCTGCTATGGATTAATGTGTAATCATAGTTTTATATTGTGCATTGATTGGCTGGGACAGGGCAAGGTTACACGCAGTTACACATTACTCACTTATGTAAATACACGCTGTAATGTAAAGTACACTACATTTCCACATCATCAATCTTCCATAAACGAAATTACATATCTGCAGTCGAATGTGTTCAGCACCATGGACAGCAGACCGTCTCCGTAATAGCTGCAATATGAAAGGGTCATCAAATACTACTGGGTCTCTTTGCTGAGTTCACGTTCATTTATCGCTTAATTCATTAACACTGTTCAGCAGTATGTGTGAGAGACGGGTGTATTGGTTTTGTGGCGTTTGCATTCCGTCTGCCATGTTATTAATTTTAGTTCTATGACGCGTAAGATGGACGTCTTTGGTTATCGCGCCGCTTATGGATGTTTTTCTGTGACGTAAAATTGCGAACTTTTTTTTTTTTTTTTTTGAAAAGTCACATATAGACAGAGTCCCTTTGTGTTGCATCAAACACTGATTTGTGCTAAGTGGCGATCTGTGCGCACACGACCGTGATGTTGGTCTGTGTCGTTTGCGCGTTTGTGTCGCGTTTAAACACTCAAGGCTTAACATTTAAAACACTTTTAGAAGCCGTTTTCTCTTTAAACCCGAGCAGTATAACACTACTGCTTTACTTCACGCAGTTGTTAACCCAATCGCTTCAAAGTATGACGCTACGGTGAACGATTCTTAACAAAGCGATCGATGGCGCTCAATTTAAAGAGCTTCAGGTTACGCGTCAGCGCCTTCCTAAACAATATCATACGGTCTTCCTTCCACGTGACCCCATCTGCACCGATCGCTGTAACGCCAGCAGCTCCTGTAGCCTGTCATTACCACAGCTTTTGGTTTGTCGCATCACTGGACTAATACATTGCGTTTTTGATAAATACATTGCTCTTACCTAACCACATCAGAAGGCTGTCTGTCACGTATCAAATGTAGCGTTTTAATTGAGATAATTACATGCTTTGAATAAACTCCACGACCCTTTGCGTGGTGCTGCTGAGGGGCTGAGGTCATTTAATATGATATTAGCCGGTGGCATTCCACTTGTACTGGAACTGCTTCTCAATAAATTTTGATTATTTTATAACGTCTCAACCAGCTGCATGTTCTCATGAATAGGGAGAATAATCTCAGGTAGAATTGGGCTAATAACCTAGTCGTGTCTAGATATGCGTTACAACATAAGACCAGGCATGAGTTAAATTACCTATTCTTTAAAAAGTTTTACACATCAGTCAATGAATAGACTATATCTGTGTTAGCTTTAGCCATACTTTGAGAAATAATGATACAAAAGCTGTCAATGGGGCGGTAGCTTTTCAAAAGGTACACTTTTTTCCCTATTAGGTTAAAATATAGTCCTTTAAGGTATCAAAATGGACCCTTTAGGAACAAATATGTCCCTTTTGAAAAGGAACAGCTTTTGTACCTTTATTTCTGAGAGTGTATATTAACTGTATATACTTCAGACATTTGCAATGTGCACTATTTTCATTATATGAATAGGCATTGTATTAGGCCTATAATGCAACAGAGCAACATACAGCATATTACAGCATGTAACATAATGCACTGTAACGTTTTATGGGTAGATCTAACAGTTTATAGTGTGCTTTAAAACGCATTACATTATTACATAAAGATATAAGTGTCATAATGCATTATAAATGTGAATCCGTTAATTCGTGAATAAATCCAACAACGTGTACTATAATGCATTATAAAAAACCTCTATGCTATAACGCATGCATTAAATCTACAGGCTTCATAGAAAGTGTTACCGAATCTCCTTCTTCTTCAACGTCAGTTCAAGTTTGATCAATATCGCCCTGCTGGTCCAATTGGAGGAGCCGCACGCGCTCACTCTGAATGAGATGCTCTCAGTCGCCTCGACCATCTTCAGCACCAGTCTCCCCCCCTCTCTCTCTCTCTCTTTCTCTCCCTCTATCTCTCAGTCTGTCTCTCTCCTCACATGCAGAAGAATTGTTCTCCATGAGTCGCTCCGCTTCACTCACGGCTGGATTTCTGCGTTTATGATTCTCTTCAAACAGTTCGTGTTCTAAGGCTGATTTTTGAGGAAGGAGAGAAAATGGCTCAAAGCGCGCTGCTTTTTTTATTATGGCTATTCGGCACATCTCTCGCTGGCTTCCCCAATCAAATAAATATCGGTGAGTCCGCTCGGATATGCTTGACTTCTTCGCTTTGTGTGTCGATGTCTGGTTTCGATGCATGCGCGTGTTTAGGTTATATATGAAGACAGTAGGCTATCATTGCCTGCGGTATTAAGTGCACTAAGGCAATCTAAGGAACCATCGGCAATGATACCAAACAGAATGGTCATAAATAATAAAACGATTAGCATTACATATATACCGTATGCAAAAAATGTCTAGGTTTTCCGCTCTGCATGCACGTCAGCTATCAATCGCTTTTCATAAACTTAAGAGAAAGTTCCTTCCTACGAATGGAGACGAATCGAATCGAGCCCGTGTATAACAATGTTGGAACACATTAATAAATGCGTCTAAATGGATATGACGCTCAAGCCAGCTGTTTTATACTCATACAGTCTTTATAAGCATGAAATCTGTGCATCATCTCTGAAACATTGCTGTTTGGTCTTCGTAAAGGTGGGCTCTTCATGCGTTCCACCGTGCAAGAACACAGCGCTTTCAGATTCGCTGTGCAGCTCTACAACACCAATCAGAACATGACTGAGAAACCCTTCCATCTCAATTACAACGTAGATAACCTGGAGTCCTCCAACAGTTTCTCCGTCACTCATGCATGTGAGTACTATGTGCTTTTACCTCGATGCTCGCTACTTCATATCACTGACTGAATTGCTTTACTTTGAACAGTGAGAATAATAATCTTCGTCCATCAGTAACAAACCAGTCACTACTTTGATAGCTTTAAGCTTAATTCGACAATATAGCAAGTGGAGAAACACTGAACTAGGCTTTATGTTCTGCAGTGAGATTCTATTAGCCCACATGTTATCCCATAGTCTTGTAATGATCCAGTTACTGCTTTCAGTTGTGCACCACCTATTAACATCAAGCCTTATTGTGGACTTCAGATGAAATTTATTTGGGATTGCTTGATATTAAATTTAATAACTATATAACTAACACTAGCGCAAGTCATAAAGAAAGCAAGGCATAGAGTGACACACAATATAAGAGTAAAAAATACAGAAACCAGAGTACCATAACATGAAGAGATGTGGTTTTCGCTGAGTTTGTGTAAGGTAGAGAGGTCATAGAGGGACTGGGAGGGAATTTCATAGTTTCAGGCTGATATTACTTTTTTTCTAAGTAGCATTATGTTTTTGTTTTGTTTTCTTCTCTCTGGGAAACTTCTGTTCTTTATCAGAATTCTCGCTTTTGAAAAAGCTTTTTCCCTCCTCTTAGTCTTTGTGGTTGGCTTTAGCATCACACTTGCTTAGTACATGACAAGTCGTTTTGTATTTCTGCTTTGATGTTTTTGTGATTGAATCCCTTTGTAATTATGACAGTTCTTTTACGGCACCCATGCTTGTCCAGTCTGATTTGCAAGTGAAAGTGTTGCAATAAGAGGATGAGCGTTCAGTGATAGAAGTTCTTTGTGGGCACAGTCTGTCGGCATTTCTGAGTCAAAATCACTTTGAATTCAAAAGCAAGTTCCCTTGGCAACGAGAATAACCCCAGCACTGTAGAGGTACAGATAGGTGTGAGAAAGATAGCATAAATGATTAAACAACCTGAGTTTGTCATGGAATTATTGGAGGAACACAAACAAAACATTTTGTTTTTGGGAACTGAATATTACCTACTAGAATTTTTTAAACTTACTGATCATATTACAGTAAGACCTTTTCTGTTTTTTAAATAGCGGTTGATCAATATAGCGGATGATGAATAGATATAAACACTGAGAAGGCTGAGGCTGAGAAGGCTTTTTTGTCTTTTGGAAATGACCAGTTAAATAAGATATGTAGTGATAGAAATGAACTCTTCCAGTAAGGTTAAATATTTAAATATATGCCTTTTTGAGGGACGTTTTTGTAACTTATTTAAAATGCATGCAAACTTTTTCATGTAAATATTTTTAATGTACTGTAGTCGATAAGTTCATTTATAATATTTAGAATCGTAAGGCACTGCAGAGCTCATAAAATGTACTTATTAGTAGCACAGAAGTAGTATTTGGTAGTGTTAAATGTATTTCCATGGACTGTTTAATGCAGCTTGGAGATGAAATGAGTGCATTTACATTGCGATTACAATTGCATAAACAATTATGAGATTAACATTTTAAAAGAGTGAATATAGAAATATGAAGCGTTGTAAAAGAAAATGCAGTAAATAAGAAGATGCCAGCAGATGGTGACAAGTCACTGTCTAAATGAATGATTTGTTCTTTTAACTGATTCATTTAAAACAGCTCATTCATTCTGGATCAAAGCAAGTGACTGTGTTTAAAATGAATCATTTGATTAATTATGTACCATTGGATAAGGTATACATTAGTTATGGATTTTTTATATGGCCACCACAAGTTCAAATAAAAATAGCTTTATATTAAGTTGGTTCTATTAAATTGACAAATATCCATATATTATCAGACTTTACAAACCAGACAGTATACACAGGCCATTTCCGAGGATTTTTGAACAGAAAAGAACAGAAAAGGCCTAGAGATGTCAGATAAACAATTATCATCACTTCACAGTAATATACATTACTATATAACCATATTACGTATGTTGCAGTATATATGTGCAGGTTCTTAAGCTATCTGATGTCTGTCTGTGATATCCAGCAAGCCCTCAGAACAGAATAGTTTCACGTATTTAGCACATTCAGTGAAGCTCTCCACCAGTTGCTTTTACTCATTCACACAGTTTTGTGCTGATCTGATCCTCCCGTGTGGATTCGTAAAACCTCTCTCTAACCTCTGCAGTGTCATCTGTTTAACAAACAGACCTCATATAGCCTCACTGCAGCTTGATTGTCATTGGAAAAAAAATCTACACATAGGCAGCCAATCAAACAGGAAGTGTCAAGGTGGGGGTGGGATTGTGGTAAAGGAGGCACAGATCTCCCTGTTATGTTGAGCAGCGATCACATACTAATGAGGTGTCTGCACTCATAAGAGCACAGGCGTTAAGAAAATGACTGAATAAATAATAGATACATTGAAATAGCAACAGTACATGCACCTGCATTGAGAAGCACATGGCTGGGGGAGAAGGAAGCTGAATTTTAGCAATTTAAATAAATGAAGGGGCGCAGCAGTCCTGAGAATCCCCTTACAAAGCTTGGAGAAAATGACTCAAGACTGTCTATGCCATCTGATTCATTATCACCTTTTAATGCCAGTGTCATTTTTAAACGTGCGGATTTGCTGCTTGTCATTGGTAATGTCAGTCAAGACACTTATATTGTTACAAAAAAACTCCTAGAAATGCTGTTCTTTTGAACTTTCCATTCATGAAAGAATCCTAGTTTTCCACAAAAATATGAAGCAACACAGATGTTTGAAATGTTTTTCGATCGGCGAATCTGAAAATTTAGCCTTGCGTCACTTGAGCATTTTAAAATATGCTCACATAGAAAATAATTAAAAAAATGTAATAATGTTTTACATTTCTACTGTGTTTTTGATCAAATAAATATATCCTTGGTGAGCAGAAGAAACCCTTAAAGACAGCTAGCATCATGACAAGCATTATTATTATTTTTCTTCTTCAGGTTAATCTTGTTGTGTGTGTCCACTGGTGCAGCACACCTTACATTTTCACAGACCTTTAAAAACCTTTAAAATCATAGACTATGTTATGAAAGTTTTTGTGAACGGTCGACCTATTGGATAATCACTGACTTTGTTGGTTAATGATTATTAGCTTCATATAAAAGCACTCGCCCCATAGCTAAGTGTAGTAATTGTATTCTTGTAAATGTCAGCACTCTTAATTACAGGTATCCATGACAACATTTCATATGGAACAGTGTTTGAAGTTAGAATAACAGATTTTTTTCCTGTTCCCGCATCCACTGAGAAACCACAAAAAAAATCTACAGTAAGTATTTTTCATTACTCCTCAAACGTGACAGCTACACTTTTCATTTTGCATTTCAAAAGCGGCAGAAAAGATCTGAAGCTTGCGGGATAAAATCTTCAAAACGTTGTGGTGCCGAGTGTTTAGATGACGGCATGTGCTAAAGCCATCACAGTCATTTTTAAGTGTTTTCCTTTTACCCCTGTGGCATTAAAACTGTGAGATTTGTTTAACAGCAAATCAAAAATACAGAAGGGATATTGGATTGCAATTACAACCTTTTTTCAAATGAAAACGGTTTGCTGTTTGGATGCAAGCGTTTACTTTCAGGCCCTTATAAATATGAGCCGTAGTGATAGAGATACTTATTGGCTTATACCTTAACACAAAGAGTTATAGTGTATCCACCATCTTTCACAGAATAAGGTACAATATATTCTCCTCAAAAATTGGCTTACCTTGTAGCATGCATAATAGGTTCCAAGTGTAATTTCTTGGTTCACTTGTCTTTAATGTGATACCGGATTGGAAATATGCGTAATAATGATTCCAAGTGAGATCTACAGCTTTATGAATAGCTAATCTGTGTAACAATTCTTTAAACTCCATGAAACATGTTTCAAGATTTCATTTTTCACCTTGCTTTTTGCGCTGGTTGCTCTATATAAAATCAGTGCATATTAATTTAATATTGTCACATGGGAGTAGATGTCTTTTAAGGTGAATCTATTTAAGGGAAGCGATATTCCTTCAAGGCTGAAGCGGCGTCACATGTCTCTCCCTGTAAACCTTCATTAAGAACAGAGCCCAGCAGCCCACATTCACACAGCAGGCCTGAAACGCAAACAAAATCATTTGTTCTTTCCTAGTTACTAGCTTGTGTTCAAGGAAACAAGACCCTGGACTTGTCTTTCCGACTAAGATCTGACTATTTGGTGGATCAGATGTACGTAAGCCCAAAGAGCATCAGTTTACTGTAAAATCCCTTGGACAATCAACATGGAAGAATAATATTTAGGAAGGAGTGCCTTAGCAATTTGTTTTTAATGTGATTTTTTAGTTATTGTCTATTACGAGTACCACACTGCCATTGAAAAGCTGAGAAAATGGATGCGTGTTTTGCTTCTCGCCATCATAAACGTTTTTGTTGTTCAGCTGTTTTGCTGTCAGGTTATCAATCAATAATTTAGGTAATTGCTGTTTACAATGTGACAATGAAGCAAACCGATGTTTATGAATGACTGAGCAAAGTAATGAGACTGCTTCTCAAATTGTTCTAGTTGATTGTACTCTGGAATTACATTTTTGACTGTACAGTTGTTGTTGTTGTTGGGGTTTTTTTGAGGTTGGAGTTATGTAGTCTGGAAACATTTTGATGAGGTGTCTGTATTTTGTAAGAAATATCAATCTGTGAAAGAAAATTATGTTGCATAAAAAAAACAAAAACATTATGTATTATAGAATGCATATTTGTGAGGCCATTAACACTTGTATATTATGGCATTATATATATTATGTTATTGTATTTTCTTGCTAGATAAATGCATTTGCTATGCAAATTAGCATAATCATTGTAGAAATGTTACATGCTGTCATAAATGTATAAACACACACACACACACACACACTAGCCTACTAACATTTCTTGACAGGTTTTGTGAGATCTGAAACGGTTCGCCAGGGAAAGACATCGACAGTCATCGTGACCATTCAATGCTTTCTTGCATCTTGTTTACTCTTTCATTTGACTCTTTAATAATAACAAATTTTGCTCCCGTCGAAAGCTATTGAAGAGCAGTAAACTATACGTTTGAACAAGCGACGTAATGGTGATGTAGAACCGCTTGTACACCAAAGACAGCTCTGTCAAAACTGTCTGCCACACAAGCACAATGAAATGGCCATCCGCTGCAAAATGTTCTGGCAGAAATGCAGGGCTCACCAAAATAATAGAATAAATAGACTCAAAATGACATTTCACCTCTACTGCCTATTGACTGAGACAGATTTCTGAGTCACTGAAGTATGTTGAGCACAACAAAGTACAGCGATTGCTCGAGCCCGAGATAAGGGCTGTATTTGCCATAGGGAATCAGCTGTGATGTGTACTGTGAAGACAGTATGCGCAATATGGCAACCGCGACGGCAAGGCAAACAGCACATTTTAGCATGTTTTGTTTACATTAATTCAGTACCCAAGTACATTCTGCATTCTGTCACTCCTCACTGTAATGAGATATGAATCTTCCCAGACCGCATACATTATTTCTGGGAGAGCAGGAAGTCTTTATATTTGCCGAACGCAGCATATTTGAGATTTTTTAACATATTGTACTTAATAGAGCACATCTGTTGTGATTGCAAATATTTACGTTTTATCTCAGTCTCTGTGAGAAGATTTTATCTTTTGGTGTTTTGTCCAGTCACAAGTCTGTTTTCGTTTCGCCACGGTGAAGGTAATCCTGCGTTTGTTTGCTGCCAAATCCGGTCTTAGGCAAGTCTCAGTTTTGCAGCAAACTTTGGAAAAAATTAACTTTTGAACACTTCGCTTTGTTTTGTGTTACTCACGGCAGATGTATCTGCCAAGAAGCATGCATTTTCCTCCCAGCGTGCTGATTTGTGTTGGGACGTGGTTTCGCTTCTGTTGTTCATTGTAGTTTTTGTGCGCTGCTTTTGGGGTTCGACTGTGTTTTTTTTTTTCACCAATCTCTGGAGTGTGTTAAGCACAAAGTTTTTAAACAATGCTTTCACGGAGTAGATGCAATGAGATATTTATCCTACAAAAACTAGGAAATTGCCTGTGATGTCTGTGAAAATTTGAAACAAACTGAATGCTATTTCACTGAGATTTCAATTTCTTATCATGTTCCAGGGCATTGTTAACAGCTGAACTGCCTCGGATAGCAAATTTCATTCAGCTTGAAATTACAAATGTACCTAAATCATGAGGCGGAATCCATTGTCTTGATTGGAATATGAAGCAAGTTGTCCTACCAATGCTTATAAAATTGCTGTTCTCTGATGGGATCAATAGAGCCAAATTGGAATCAAACTGCCGTTCCTTGTTGTGCTTCTCTAAGCAAATAAGCACAGGATCCCTGAGATTGAAGTTTACGAGATGTGCGTTTGCTGTTTTACCAAAAAATGCTTTTGCTTGTCACGTCTGAGCCACACTACTTCTGATAAGAAATAGCCTCCAGTACATTTGACCATGTCAAAGTCCATTAGAATTGTGTTTAGTCAATTAGCCCGACTGGTATTTTGCAGGAAAAAGGCGTTTTATTAAAGCTGTGCTGTGTATATATTTTTTCATTAAACTACTCTTCTTTGCCATCTGTAAGTCAACAAGAAATCAAAACGGCTTCATCCATGCATACATATGTATACATAATTGTACTTTAATCAAAATGTCATAACTCTGCTGACGTTTTTAAGCTGTTAAAACTGATGGTGTAAAGATATGTTCCTGCACGCAAAGCTCATTTCAAAATAATGGATAAAATACAATAAAATGTCATATTGTCACGATGGCCGCTGTGCGAGAGTGTGCTTCTCAGCGGAAAAAAAGGCAGAGAACACGAGGAACTTCAAATGCTA
>JAUMHP010000065.1:2630348-2704204 GCA_032361065.1 Enteromius trimaculatus
AATCAAACTAATGAGGGAGAAACCAAAAAGACACGGACAGCGGGGGTGACAGGACATGACAGAAACACAATGTGACACATATACTGTAATAAGTCATATCCCACTTTTTCTGTTTAGATAAATTCTTTCAGTCAGAAGTGTTTCACATTGTGACAAGACATTTGGCACATATATCATATAGCAATTATGTCTAGATAACTTTGTGATTCTGTGCATCCAGTGCCTTGAGTCTGAGTTAGGGCTAGGCCTACATTATTTGGCTGAGCAGTCACAGAATGATTATGTTTTGCTAACAGTTTAGAGTAGGGGAAAGATATTTACTATTTGTATTTTCCCTCAATGCTTATTGATAGTTATTAAGTTAGTTAATTCTCACTGCTATGTATTTGCCTATTATTAACATTTTGGCTACATCAGGGCTGTCCAAACTCGGTCCTGGAGGGCCGGTGTCTGGCAGAGTTCAGCTCCAACTCAACACACCTGCATGGAAGTTTCTAACATGCCTAAAAAGAGCTTGATTAGCTGCTTGAGGTGTGTTTGATTAGGGTTGGAGCTAAACTCTGCAGGACACCGGCCCTCCAGGACCGAGTTTGGACAGCCCTGGGCTTCATGAAGCACACATTCTTTATGACCATATTCTACATCACTGAATAACTACCTTAATATTAACAGCAAATAAAGAGTTTACCGAGGGAAATGGTTTGTTAATAACAAGAATTGGACCTTTTTTGTAGTACTGTAGCTATGTTTAGGTTTTTGGTGAAATGATGGGATTATGCAGAATAAGGAATTCAAATATGTTTTAGAAGTACTCATAAGCAGCCTGTATGGCGGTAACATGAATGCTAACAAGCAATGGTGAGTCGCATTCACCAATTTGAAGTGTTACAAAACCTTTTGAAAAAAGTTTGAATTTAATTGAGGCACAAAAATTCAACTCGAGTTCTCCGTGACTTTAATTTCGGAACATTAGTCTTTAGAAGTTTATTCCTTCTCCCAACGTTACTGTGACTCACAGCAATGCATGTTAAAGTGATTTTGAAGCCGCTCTGTTAAATTAATTAGTGACACTAGCTAAACAATATTTGAGCGTGCTAATCCTGCAGGCAGGGCTTTGAATGTTTGATACATTTTCTTGCCCGCGACTAAGACAGATGTGCTACTTTGAAGTACGGTTGACAAGAGGTGAAAGGGGAGGGGACGGCGGTAGCTCCCTAATTACTTCTGTTTTCCCATTATGCCATTCAAGGCTGGAAGTCGCAGGTACATTTAGACGAGCAGTTCAAAGCCAAAGAAGCAACATGAAAAGACTGTGGGTGCAGCGTTTCTTTTCTGATGGCCGCAGCTGAATTAAAGCTGAGTGTGTCTTCCTTCTAGCAGCAGGAACTGCGAGACCGCTGCACTTTTTTTGTTCTCTCCTTGAGCTTACTTTTCCTGATTTTTGTTAAAAAAGGAATTTGCATTCCGAGGCCCTTTAATCTCATCTCTCCGTCTGTACAAAGTCGCCCATCTTTCATTCTGTCATTAGGCTAATGGTGTGCATCTCCTCTGCCAAGATTTTACATGTGCATGCCCCCTTTTTTATGGGACCCGCCAGTTTCTTACACACCCGGCTAGCAGATGGTTATTTGGACACGTCGCTCTGCAGTCTGCTGTTTTACTTTTCAGAAAAAGAGCTACAACAAAGCTTGATTTTATGTTATTCACATTTGCTTGACTAGTAGGGAATGCTACTAGTGGCAGCAAAAAGAACTGTGAAATTAATGAAGCAATATGAGCATGAGTGCAGTTGTACTGAATATCGCAGATGTTGTTTTTATACAACAACCACATAAATACGTGGTTCAAATCAAATATTATATCAAGGTTAAAGATTTTGTTGTTTACATTTTATCCACACTACTCGACCGAAAATGCATGCCCACTGTAGCATCATGCTACGTAATATATTACACTTTTACTAAAAACCCACTTTAATTCACCAGGTTTGGTGATATGATGCTCCTGAAATGTGTTATTTTCAGCTTTTTACACTCTTTATTGTTATGAAAATCTCCTTAAAATCACTTACAAATATGCTTCCAAATACATACGTTTAGAGCCATGTTTCATGCATAGTAACGTTTCTTTGGGTTTGTTGTGTAGAGAACAGAACATGGAAGTTTGTCACACTGAAATCAGTATTGTGTAAAGGTCCCGCTGGAATCAGATCGAGGAAAGTCCTTCTACCCCGAGTCCGAAATGTTTGTGTTTTTCATTTTTCCATGTCTATCATCCTTTTATAAGTCTGCAAAATTAGCCTCAAAATTCTATCACAATATTTCTAGAATATTTGCAATGATTTATGACGATATAGACAAAATAATGAAACTACATTTTGTTGGTAATTGCAGCTGGCAAGCAGTAGCATTTGTAAGTGCCACCATCTTTTCTGATGAGCTACTGTCATTGATGACAGACTACCTAATTAGTAAGTCTAAATCTATTATTATGAGCTGGCAGAAGCAGCTTTATAGTGCAAGAGTAGTGACCAGTGTCAGGCAAGTTACTTTAAAAAAAGATTTCATTAATAACTGAATTACACTGTTATTTAGAGTAATTATCAGAGGGAAAAAAGAAAGTTCAAATATGTCAAATAACTTAGATGCCTCCAAAATTAAAATGTTAGCCAAAATTAATGAAATGGACACTACATAGAATAAATTATTGATGTATTTATTTATGTTTTGTTTTAACATTGTACACTAATACAAAACAACAATTTAAAAAGATGTTATTTAACACAACAATTTTAAACATTCTAGCAGACATTATAGCAACATAGCACAAATACATTTTTTTGAGACCTGCTTCTTGAATCAGACATGCAAGTAAATGCAGTCTTGCTGAGCAGAAGGGAGTTCAAAAACATTAGAAAATATTACAGATCCCAAATTGAACACTATGTGTGAACGTTATAATAAATGTATTAATAGAGCTGTTGTAATTATTATCATTATTACTGTCATACTTTTTATTTAACAGTAAAATTACAATACTTACATCTATGAATGTTGGAGCTTTTATTTTGACGGAAACCTGCAGGAAGTCCTCAGTGCTTCTTTTGTTGACAGGGAAGCATGTAATATGAAGTAACTGTGTGAAGATATCAGTAACTCTAGAAATATGCACAAATGTGGACTAAAAAGGCTATATTGTACCCTGTTCATCCAGACGACCCAATTAGACAAAGAATGTGGACAACTACATTTTCTGCATTTTTGATCTTCTGCATTTCCAAAAAATATATTTTTTTTTTAAGGGTAGAAACTCCAGAGTAGTTTGGATGTCTAGCGTATCTGTAAGTTATGTGCTTTTAATACAAAAACACACTAGTGCAGTCGTGTAGCGTGAAAGCCGGAGTGGAGTGACGGCCATTTCCCCTCCTCGTTCAAAACATTGTGCAATCGCTCATTTCCAGGCTTTCCATTCCTGATCCAAACCATCCTGAATTGAAACCAGCTTGTTGGAAGCAGATGTTCTAGTTACAGTATCTAGCAGCAGGAGCCCAGCCTTGACCAACTCAAGCACCGCGACGTTGGCAGTGTCGTGGTCTGCCGGTAGCGCTAAAAGAGCGTATATTATTTGTGGTGCAAAAGGGGTCATTTTTAAGAATGTTTGACAAACTCTTAATCTCTCGTGAGTGGCAAGGTTTCTCTTGACTGTCAGTCAGCAGGACAGCACAGCTTGCACTACGATCAAACTCTCAGCTGCAAAGAGCATATGTAATGACAGGTTGAAAGATGAAAGACCAACTTGTTCTGCTTCTTTCTTCCTAACTGTCTCTGGCTTTTATTTTAACATGAAACTGTGAAGTCATGTATGACTTTCTCTCACAGATGCCCTTGACAGTCTATGGTATCTTGGCCCAGCGCTGTTCTCATTAGCCAGAGCGTCAGTCCACCGGAGGTGTTTTGTCAGGTCATTCTCCCCCTCACAATCTGAAGCCAAAAAAAGAAACTTATGCCTCGGTCTCCAGTCAGAATGGTGGTGTCCGGCATTGCTGGAGTCGGGGGAGATCTGTCAAATGAGAGGGAGGATATCTTCAGGGCAAGTGGACAGTTGCTGTCCCACCATGGATCAACTGTTCAGGCAGAATGGATAGAGAATGAATACACAGCTTCACAAACATATACACATGCAGTTACTGCACACTGCTCATCTACGGTTTCTGCTTTAACCCTCAGTTTTTCCTAGAAATATTCTTAATCATTATTGAGTATTAAATTTGGCAAAAGCCATGATTAATAGAGAATAGGTTATTTAAAAAAAAGTGTGACCAAAATGTTAACTCCAAAAGCATACCTAAACATATAATTCGCAGTGGTCTCATAATGAAATGAGCACTAGTGGCCAATTGCTTTTATTCCTTTTCACACAAATCATGACTATGTGGCAGACTATTGGTTAATTGGTTAAGATTTATTTTTGCTTGTTTCCTAGCACTATATTATGTTAAAACCTTAATACAATATAAAACTTGAATATGTTTTGACTTTTGCATCGCATAACTGGCTTCAAATGTATGGCCTTTAGCAAACCTGCATAACGGACTTTCCTTGAAAGAGACTATGGCTTAAATGTGTTTTTATCTTGCATTTGTTTTCGTTAACTTTATCAATAACGTTTAAGCGTGTAATTCTCAAATGAAGTAGACCATTAACTCTGAGCACCACTCACCAGACATTTAATTTCTGAGCAGAAACAAAATTCACAACATACAATATAATGTAGTATTGGCAGATTCACAATCACCTGCGTTTTATTGCAGGTATAGAGAGAGTCCCACTATACTGTGTTCTAAATATCAAGTATGAATACTGACGCTTGTGTAAAACACCACTAATAGCATACTATACTATTGAAAATGTATCCCCAGAGAGACCTTCACAGAGGCCTGCAAACATTGTCCATGAATTTCTAATTGAGTGTTATTGGTAGCAATAAATTAGCCTCTTCAGATCTACTACAAGCAAAGTAAACATAGCAAGGGAGTAAACCATTCAGACGCATTACCCGTTTAGCATTTGCCCGCTACAATCACATCACACTTGCTTACCTGTGTATGGAGGCTTCATTCAATCTTACTCATGCTGATCAAATCATGGCCATTAGGAGATGATAGGAAGGACCTTCATCTGTCCTCTTCTCCGTGGATGTGCTTTAAGAGATTTGAAAGCAGACAATGTAGACAAGTGTATTTGATATTCTGCTGAAAGAAACCAGGAAGGATCAAGGGCCCAGGACGATTCGCAATTCATTTGTATGCCTTAAGAGGAATTATATCTTCAATGGAGAACGGTCAAGGGTACGAATAATGTGCTGAAAGTGGATGTAAAAGAGGATATAGACAGAGAATTAAAAAAATAAAAACTGCATAATAAAATGCTACTACTTATCTATCTACTAATTATTGAATGTTTGCATTACTGTTACTAATGCTTTATATTCAGCTCGAAACTCCTACCCTTAATTTGTCCTGAATCATTTGTGGCCCTGACATTGATAACACCTTAGATCAGGGGTTTCCAAACTTCTTACTGTATGTCAAGGACCCCCAAATATTATGATCCCATTGCAACGGACCCCCTGCTCAAGTATAAAGGTAGCTGTAAGTTTAATTATAAAGAATGCTTTTATAATGACAATATGTTGACTGAGATAAATAAATAATACAGAAGCCAAATATTTATTTCTGCAAACAAAAAAATGTCTTTATATTGTGATTATACTCAAAGGTCAAGGTTCAGTCAAACCTTGTATTAACACTGGAACTACCAGGTTTTTCTAACCACCATTCCTTTTAGTTTTACTGTGCTTAGATTCAACTCATTTGGAAATCTGTGACACTTTATTTTAAAATTCCACTTTAAATATTGTACTAAGTATAAGTTACATGGCAGATAATTCTCATTACAATAATATTAGACTGTTGGGTAGTAGAATATGTTGACTCGCAAAGTTTGATTACTTATACGACTGGTTTCACAGACAAGGTTTAAGGCTAGTTCTAGACTAAAATGTACGTCTTAGCTGTTTCAACTGAATTAAACTTGCACTGGCTGATCCTAAAATACATCAGTGCTGTTTTTTTTTTTTGTTTTTTTTTAAGTATGTTTATATATATACGTATATGTAACTAACTACGGACTAATCCTGTTTCCTGTCAGTGAAACCTGGCCTTAATCAGTAAACTGTCTGTTGGTGGAGCATCAAATCAAATTGTGAGCAGATAATAAGTCTACTAATACTCTAATGACTAGTAGTTGGAATGGAGCTGACAAGTTACTTATGGACTATCAAAATAAAGCATTACTGTATTGTTTTCTCACAGAACAGATTTTTTTTAAATTAAATTTTTATAATTTTCTTTGATTTCAGCTTTTTAAAACCATGCTTTACCTTTCAGAGCTATGCTTGTCATTACATTTTAATAACATGATTTCTTTCTAGTCTGTGGAAAGCATAATGAAGCATACTTTTACAATACTATCAGGTCCCATCTTAACTACTATGTACTTACTTTTAAATAAATCATTTGGTACAATGCAATCATTGTGTAAATGTTTTTACATTGTACTTATATTTTTGAAAATACCTATACAGTATGTAATTACATCTGCATTGTAAATAAATATCTGAATTCATGTTATATATTATTTCCATAATAAAATAAAATGTAAATAAAATGATACAGTATGCTGGCACCATGTGGCAGGAAATGTATGCAGATGAATGCAGAGCAGTATGCTGGAAAGGTCCCATGGAGACAGTTATTGTTCACGGTCATCAGAGGATGTGGTCCTTCAGTGACTTTGTTGCGGGATTCCGTGGCGTTTCCATGCTATGCTGAAAGGTTAGGATTTGAGGTCCCAAAGCAGCAGCAATGCAGTCACATGGTATGATTTTTGTCAGTAAAGGGCACAGCATGGTGCGCAGCAATCAGGTCTTTCATAACTCCATACCCCGTCCCTCCACCAATAGGTTTTTGCATTGTTTGTGTTGCTGCTGTCCTTGGTCCTGAACGACTGCCCTTGCCAAAGCGTCATGATCTCAAAGGCCTCGCCATTACATGAGAACAATGACTTCATCCTGTCTGGTGGTGGGCAGTGTTATGAAATCCGCTATAATTATGGCTTTATTTCTCGAGGAACATTATAATACTCATCACCGCTATCTATTCCCAGAATCGAGCTCTGGAGAGATCCTAAGAGATAGCTTTGGGAAGACAGAGGGCAACAAACACTTCGCTCACTTGAAGGCAAATAAAACACAATGAATTTTTAATGCCAATATCAAAGGAAACCTGAGGAGTGTAGTAGCTGTGTCTTATTTATCCTGGTATCACTGGTGCTCGCAGATGTTGTTTGATATAACAGAGGCTTTCAAGTCTCTAGTTGTTTGAGGTACTGCATACTCCATCCATCCAGCCCAAGTGACGCTTTGACCGTTTTCAAATCCAAGGGGACGTTTTGACAGCATTGCAAAGGTAGAGTCAGTCTGGCAGTGAGCTCTTATTAGATGGAGCGCTGCTCTTATCTGCTTGTTGTTTTCGTGGGACCATGTTTCCAGAAGTTTTTTTTCTCCTGAATCACTTTGAGGCAGAAATCAGCAAATGACAGATCTTGCCCTTGCTGTTATTGAAGATGATATCAGAATGATGATATGACATGAATACACAGCTGACCATAAAACTCACCAGTAAACAGAAGGGGGAAATAAGTATAAGAGTAAATATTCCCACAGCCTCATAAAATCTCATTTATGCTTTGAAAATGTTTATCTGTGGTGCAAAGCTGCAGATGGTTTATTGCGGACCTTATGACACGCTCCTGGTTTGCACAATCACACAAATGAAAATGACTTGTTATTATGGACTGTTTATCACTCATGCGTTACAGCTGTGGAGGAAAAAAAGGGCTTTGTGTTTGTGACAAAACAGCAGTGGGGTTAGGGAAAACAGGGTTGGGAAAAACAGGATGCACCAGTCTTTCAGAGATTTACATATAGTTCAGAAAGTGTGAACAGAAAGAGAGACCATTGAGTGTTCAACCAATCTATCAGTTTAACCATTTCAAAATGAGCTGCCGGGGCAAAACCATTATCACACATGAGCACAATGCTCCTGAGGTGACTGTACAAGTTGTAAAACCTCTAAAAATGTAATGGATTTAAAGGACAAAACCAGTTTTGAGGTAGCAAATTAAAATCTGTTATGTAATTGTATTTCCAGTTGCATTGATGAATATTAAATGACAGAAGTGAATCAGCAGATTCTCTTTGAATTTTATATACTCAGTCAAGCTGCATTTTTACAGCAGTTGGATCCTCTCGAGTAACCCAACCAGGCAATTTCCATTTTATTTGCTTTTGAATGAAATGTTTATTATATGTACACCATTAAAATGGGGTGATGGCTGTTGGCACAACACTAAATAGTAACTAAGTAAATTCATGCATAAATTTGAAATGTTAATCCTGTTGTTCAGTTATAATAAATGCACCATTTGTACTTGCTGTTAATTTACACAATTTAGGGATAAATTACGTATTTCCAAACTGCTTTCATATTTGGGACACATGATTGAAAAACATAAAACTAACAGTTTCATATTATTTTGATGGTCTCTTTAACACATGCTGTTGCACCTACTGAGTGAGACATTAAGCAGACAGTCTAATGAGAGTTAGTTCACATGTAGGTGCACCATTACTTATTTTTAACTGAATGGGACCTTCAAAATAATGTGTTACCAAATTGACTTTTTCTACCTTTTAAAATCTCAATTAATCCTGAGATGTTTCCACGCTTTATAGTATCAATAATTATAGAACTGGTGATCTCTGTACTGTAGAGCCTGTCCTTTCTCTGATTTATTCTCAGCCTGTTTTGTATTTTTCTCTCCCACCAGTATGTTAGGTCTGTGTTTCAGCTTCTGAAGGTCAGAGAGACATCTTCAACTACATTTAACACTCTGTGGGCTTCAGCCTTTCTCAGGAAATAATGGAATACTTTTAACATTGTGCGTATTTTTCTATAATCTACTCTTGTGCACCAGGACCCCTCTATTGTTCCTCGCTCTGGCTTTGTGGAACACGCATTTAGGAGGCATAGGAAAGGCACAAAAGATGACAAAAGTAGAGCGTGCACAGGCTTTCAGAAGGTCCCCATCCTAAGTTTGTTATGGAATGTGATTTTGGAAAGCTCTCAGTAGCCTCTGTTTAGAGAACGCACATACGTCTCCAGAACCAGTCAAGATTAATGAAAATCCCTGGATTGAGAGCTGATCCTACCGATCCCAGGACCGCTGAGAGCTTTTAAACCATTGCCCTGCAGGAAAGATGACATCATTAGGGAGGAAGTGAACATTTGGTCTAGCTTAGCCATATAAATCTACTAGCTTTCCAAGGATATAATGTGCTGAAAGGGACACGATTAGCACATTTTCTGTGTCTGCACCAACACCTGCCAAGATTGTACATATATAGGCCAGAAATAGCAAAATATGTGAATATTTAATAAGATGTATGATAATTCATGACCCATGCATAGAATGCAGTCGTCCATCAGCTAGCTACAAATAGAACATTTAATGTATATTTTATCATTCCAAGCTTTTAATGTACCTTCAGAGCCCTGTCAATGCAAAAATAACTGCTTCATGCAAAGAAATTTGCTGTTATTCAAATTTTGATGCTAAAGATACCCAGCAAGCTCTAAGGTCTTGCTTTTAGATGCTGTGCTCCCTATGTTCTCTGTAACAGTGCAAGCAGCAGTTTAATTGGTTTAAGATACTAGCAAGCACCAAACAACAAGTTAATGCACCTGGTGTGGGCTTGATTCAAAACAAGGCAGAGCAGTGTCATCCAAGGAGTAGGGGTATCATCATGTACCATTGATCTTTAACTGACATGTCAAAGAGACTGGTGAAATTGATCAAGATTTGCGAACTAAAGACTGCTTTTACAAAAAAGCAATGCAGGACCACTGTGCACATCAATAACATCCAGCATTTTTGATATTCTAGCTTTTTATTGACATTTTCACAATTATAGATCCTCCTAACCCAACTGTGTTGTAATTTTGATACAATTTCTATTGATTCCCGAGGTCAATGGAGTGGAACAATACTGCTTACAACTGTGGGCATTTGTTAAGCTGAATCCAAGTAAGGAAAAACATGTAGTATATGTATTGTTGGTCTGTGCTTGTGAACATATGATGAAATAAGGGGAATTTTTGATTATGATTGGCGAGTTGTGGCTTTCAGTGGTCAGATTTTCCTTAATAGTCACAATTGTCAAAGCTGGCAACACTTTATATCGGGTGTTGCTTTAATAAGTTTAGTTTGAGATAATGCCTGGCTGACTGTGCACAAATCCTTTTCTCACTGCTTGCTGGAGATTGTGGTTTACTGAAATTTCACTATTGCACTGACCATATTCAAGTCATTAGAATTAAAGAATCGTGATGTCTGCCCTCTCATCCTTTGGAAATGGTTCATTTGAGCAATTGTTCTCAATTGTGCCACTTCGCGCATCAGCAAGCAAAAGCTGTGGGTAGATTCCGTAGGAAGACTTCTCAGCTTGGCGTTATGTGTCCGTGGCTGTTGGTGTGACAGGCAATGAAATATTAAGTCACTCTCAAGTCAATCTGCAAATGCAAGGCCTGACACATGGCTCCTATTTATAACTCTCTCCATCTTTCTTTGTGTGGGCTCTCGCTGCTTTCCCCCAAAAGTTCCTCAGCTGGATTGTTTTCTTGTTAGGCTTGCATGTGGATCAGAAAGTTCACCCTAGGCAGATATGATCCCTAATCCCGTCCAGCTGCAGACTGAAAAGACAATCTGGAGCGATTCCATGCTTGAACCTCCTGATGGGGCGCTTGGCTCAGATGTCCTCTTTTTGGAAAAGCAAAAGAAAGGTAGAAAAATTTGATCTGTCAGAAGCGAAGCACGGTTTAAAGACATCTGAAAAGGGACAATGGCTCCTAAGCCTGTCATTGTGCTTTTATGCTGGCTTGGGTGACCTGGGAACTTGATTGCGCAAAATAAGCAGCACAGACTTGCACAGCAGCCAGTCTTTCCCTTCTGTTCAAGTCAGCGGCTCTGAAACTCTGGCTGTCTCAGCGCTCCAGTGACTGCCACTTCCATCACCTGTGTGTTCTTCTTTTGTGTCCAAGACCTGGTCTCTGCGTTAACCCGAGGGCCTCTTGGGTAATAGTTGGGCCTCTCATAGGCAGTGTGTTTTTCTATCCTCATCCCTCACATCTCCAATGCTGTTCACACTGGACTGCAGCTTCTTGTGAACACACCGCCTCCTCTGTCTCTATTACTGTCTTTCGTTTGCTCCCGTCCTCCTGTGAGCCAAATAAGGATGCTGTTAATGAAGGCCAGTGTCAGTGATAAGACTTTGGTTGCTACCCAATTTACATACTATTGTTGCTATATGGTATTGAGATAGATTTGGAGGAGGGAGAGTTAATTTGAATAGGGGGAACATCTTTACCACTGTCCTTGGAGTGGTTTTCAACAAGTAAGTCATCCTCATCGTAAGGGGGGTTGGACTCTCCCACCATCAGCAAAGTACATTGGTGTGTGTGACAGAGGCATGCAAACTGGGAAGCAGCCCGCATCCCTTTTATGGTCTTTTTTTTTTTTTTTCTCAAATCACTGCGCTACTCCTAGAAGACACATCTGCGGGCTGCCTGCAGGCGAGGCATAAGAAATGCTGAGATATATTCATACTGCCAAGCTCTGAAATAAAAGCATTCTGAGCCTCAGCCTGTAATGAAGTAGGGCCAGGAGTCCCTCTTTGCTCTAGCGTTACAACCTCAGCAAGGACTCCTGAAAGCCGAGATAGGGAAGTGGACTCTTTACTCTTAAAGACCAAAAGTAGGCTTGAGAGCGAGGTGGAGGGGAGCCGAGAGCATTCTTTACATGATAGCTTCAAGGTTAAAGAGTCCTCTCCCCTCCCACCCGTGGCCTGTTTAGTTATTCTGGACAGTAACACCAGAGCTGCAAAGAGAGCGCCTTGGGAGACTTGCTTTAAATTCATGCCCGTAATCAAGCAAACAATGCAAATCCCTTTCTTGCCAGGATTTGGTTTTTATCAGGCGCTGCTTGTCATGAATTCCCACGTATCATTTGAGAACACCTCTATGGTGAAAGCTGTATTACAAGAGCCGGTCAGTGGTTCGTAGGTTAGCATCAGTGATGTGGAGGAGGAGGCGATGGATAGATATGTGGGTGATATGAGTGAGCTTACTCTAAGAATTCAGAGAGGCTGAGCGAAAAGAGACAGAAGCACAGAAGGAGAGAGACTGAATGGTGCATCTGAGCTGCCATTTTTTCATCCCGCTTTACAAGAAGCCCAGTTGAAACAGACACCACCCACATTCTCGTCTCTCCCCTTTGAAAATGGCCTCTCTTGGAAACTGCAGCTAAGTTACCCAGAGGAAGAGGCGATTTGCAAATGGCCTCCTTGACTACTTCCCCTGAGCTCTCTCCTCAACGAGGCTTGCTGCCCACTCCAAGCTCCTGCTACGGGGGCGACTAGCATGATATGCTGAAGTTAGCTGCTAGAAACGCTCAGTCCAAGGTCTCTGCTTTTTGTGTACGTGACAAAAATGGCATTAAAGTTTTCCTTACAACAAACCACCCTGAAATTTCGCAAGTGTGAACAGTCTCATTCAGTGATTTTAGCCAGCTTCTGATCATTATGAAAGCACTTACTTATCGAAATGTAAATGCCACACAGCATTTTACACTCTTTGGTTTAGCTAAAAAGGGAAAAAAAATACAGCTGTTTATAATGGTTTTAGATTCTTTGTTTGTTAGTTATATAAGCATAGCTAAACAACAAATATAGCCAACTTATAGCATAACCAGCTACTTAACAAATTGTTTGATTATAAAAATTCCAAGATAACAATGTGAAAAGCTAATGTTTACAATAAAAAGACAGTAACAAAATATACCATGGCATTACAGTCAGTTTTGGACATTTTTGAGAATTAGGGTACTGTTAGTACCAGTACAATTTTTTTACTGATAACTATCATCAGTCTCTGGGAAAGAGTAATTAGTTTCAGTGTCAGTGGACTATCACTGGCTTCATTACCTGATACACTATCTTATAGATACAAGTTAGATTATAGCATGTCCTCCTTAGTGGTTCCTTGAGATTATCTGTGTTTATTGCACTCTCTGAAAAAAGCACTGTGTTTTGTCGAATGCTACAGTAAATCCACAGCACCCCCTCATGCCATTTGATATTACAATGGCATCTCTGGGCTGCATGCTTCTATTGCTCTCTACCCAGCTATAGGAACATGCTCAGCGCTGCACTGCTGATTGGGGATTAGGCAGTTGTGGGAGACTTTGTCAACAGCTTTCTGAAAATCCAATTACAGAATATCATAAGCTGTACATGCATCAACCCCAGTCATAAACCCCCAGGGGGGGAAGAAGTAGAAGGAGATTGTTGCAGCCATTGCCCTTGTAATACATTTCCTCTGTGGAGAATGCATGATTTGTTGGATATTCTAGCAGAAATGGCGAAATGCTTTAACAGTGGATTGCAGCAAATGCTAAAGTGAATTAACCGCATGTTCTGATTCCTTATTTGTTGGAATCGGTGCTCATTGCTTCTTCTGTGCAGAGACTGTTTTACTTTTAACAAGGAAAGATAACATTTAAAGGTTATGTGTACAGTCTTTGTGGGTGAGAACACTTTGTCCTATTCTTGTTTAATGTGCAGAGACAACTGTAAGTAAGTAATTTGTAGGTTAATTTAAGCGAGTAGACACTATGACACTGTGGCTCTATGCTTTCAAAACATTGCTCTGTTTGCTGGGTTAACCAATTCGATGAGTTCGGAAATGAAACACTTCACCTTTAGTAATTGGATTCAGATTTCCTACCTAGATACATTAGCTGACACTTTTTGAAAACCAGTTTGATGATTTGACATTTTTATGCTCTATAGCCCCATGTATCTATTTAATTTCACAGATTAAAAAAATAGCAGAGTGATTCTTTAAATGAAGGAAGGAAGCCATTTGAGTTTGGACTGACATAAATACACAATGACAGACATTGTGGAAGAAGTATTTGTGTGTACTTCATATATGCCCTGCTACTTTGTGTAATATACAGAGTAGTTGGTCTCACTGGCCTTGTAAAATTCTACAACACCTACTATCCTGCTGAAATAGTGCTTGTGATGACTTCACCACAAACAGGAATAAGACAAGAAAAAAAACAGTTTGTTTTATTGCTAGTATTCCGGTAAAAATGACCTTTTTCTCTTTCTCTGAGGCATACAAAGGCTGAACATATTTAGATATTTCGAATGATTACAAAGCCATGATTCCCAGAACATTGTGAAACAAGATACAAATCAATGGAGGCTAATAAATTAATGCATTGACCTCAGGCAAAGAACCTTTTTTTCTTCAGGCAGTGATTAAGATTATATGTATACTTTTGAAAATGAACAGGTTTCAATGTAGGTCATGAATAATATCTCTATAGAGCAATACAGTGGCAACATACAGTCAAACACATATTGAATAATTAAGCCTAGGCTCTGAATTATGGATTTTCCTTTGCTAATATTGCTGAAATAAGACAAATATGCAAGCTGCCACAAATAATGCAGATTTTGCTTGATTTTGAGTTGTGAATCTGCAATTGAATCTTACATACACACATATATGATGGCAAATATTATACTGTATTGTTTATTGCCATGCTAACATTTTAAAAAGCATATCGTTCTTTTATGTTTTCTGTGCACAAGCATTGTTTAGGGTTATAAAAACTGGATCTCAATGTGAATCTTTTAACACTATGTTGCCCATTAACATTTTCGTAGATGCCATTGTGAGATGCTCTACAAAGAGCAGGATATTGACTAACTGATTAGTCATGGACTATACTGACTGCTGATGTCACATGAGGTTGAAGGGCCTAGAAAAGACTTATGGTACAGTACATTGTGTATATGTGTGTGAGTGTGAATGGGGGGTTGGAATTGGTGCTGTGAGTCATGACCCTTGGACAGGACAGCAAGACACGATGTCTCTATTCTAAACCTTAGTGAGCTGCGTACCTAGACAGCGTTGTTAAGCAACTAATCACACTCCTGACACTCCTGCTAACAATTAAATGCAAATTATATACATATACATATATATATATATATATATTATACCACATTTAAAATCATGTAATTCAAGTTCAGTGAGACTGTTATTTTTTGTATTTTTATGTATTGCAATAAGTGTAAACGCTATACCATATAGTGTCCTGTGCGTGATTGTCTATTCAAACTAAGTCTAGTATTGGGTTCCACTTTCCTCAGGATCTGCCTTTGTTCAATATGCAGTGAAAGACAATGCAAAAGCATCTGTTGCATTGAGTCAGTTTGTAGCCATACACAGCAAAACTGCCAAAAGACACATTATGAAATGTGGACATTAGTTTTGTAGCCAGTGCAATAAATGCTGTGGAAAATTTACGTGTGTGCATGCAAGAGGATGCAGGATCTGAAAGCATTTGCCTTTCAAAGACACATCCGACTGCACGCTTCATTAGGAGGACAGAGATTCTTGTTTTCAGCTGGCATTTTGAATAAACAGTTTGAAGGACTTCACATGTCTCCTCACAAGAGCAGATACAATTACTTGCTCAAACCCCCAAAGGATTATCTTCCTGTGAGAGTGTTGTGTTTGAGGGGGGGTTGAGTTGTGGGGGTGGAATAGCAGAAGCGGTAGAATGAGATGAGAAGAGAGAGAGGAATAAGGACAGGAGAGGACAGTGAATACAGAAAGCTGGATGATCGACTCTGACATTTGCAGCGATGTGCTTTAGGTCTCTGGGCCATGTACAATCATGGTGGCGAAAGATGGCTTCAAGTGCATGACACTGCGATTACATTATTTCAGTCCCAAATGCAGCCGTTGGGATGGAGCCTTTTCTAATGGTCCTTATCATTTCAACACCAGTGGCCTTGCGGTCGTTCGGAGCAGTTAGCCATGGCAATGCATTGCTTCTGCTGCAGTGCAGAGAGAGTCCTGAATGAAGGTGTGGCGTGTGTTTTGACGACTGCACGGTAATGAGAGCGCTAGCTGCTCAGAGGCGAGAAGGTAAAGATGGAAGAATCCTTCAGCCATTCAGAGAGCCGTTAACATTGCTTTGCACGGTTCCCTGAGCTGCAATGAGCCCAGCTGCATGCCCCGCATCCACCGGAGTAAACACGTTATCAAAATCTGACGTGACATGTTAGGATTCTCTGCGTACTGAAAAGCAATGAGGCAATGCTTGCGCTTTAAAACAGAGCTTGTAGTGACTCTAAGCACTGAGATTTGTCTCAATCTTGCGGAATTACTTTAAGGAATGAAAATGCAAACACTGTACTTCACACTGGTAAAAATAAAAAAATAAATACATGTTCAAAAATGTTTAAGAAAGGCTTTGGGATATTTACTCATGTCGGGTGTCCCTATAATGTTGCAAACCTCTTCGGAGAATATTATAGTTAGTTCATTTAAAATTACAATTTTTGCAATTGATTACTCAATCCCATAAGACAATTGCTCAATTACAAAACACAAATTTGGATTTGTAATGAAACCCAAAAAATGTATGTGTATATCAACTGAAAGGTAATTCACCCCAAACTTTGATGTTTCAGATCAGTTCATAAAGACATAATTGATGTAATATTGTAGGGTCTTGCATGGCCCCCAGAATATGAATTTCTAAACATGCAATATATCAAAATAAAGAAGAGAGCATCTAACAAAAACATAACACATTTGGGTCATATTCTTTACGATGATCAACATTATGCATTTTTCATTTATGTATGGTTTATTGTTGATGATCGCATTATTTTACATTTGCATATGAGATTGTTTCTGCATCTTCCTCACCTGTGTTTTTGATCAAGACATTCTAGACTCATTCAGGAAATGTGAAATAAACGTATAACAGTGAGAACATGGAAACCATGTGGGGAAAGAGTTAAGATTTATAGTCATAATCATAGTCATTTGTCACGTACATTAAGAAACGAGGCATGTGCAATTGCTTTATTGTTTTTTTTTTTTCTTAAATTTATAATGTAGAATTGGCTTGCAAGTAAACCTTAATGTTGCCCTCTTTCAAAAAATATTGTCCAACTTGTTATTTTGTCCTTTTTTAATAATTCCATTTGGAACAAATGGAGTAGTTCAAGGCTGCTCATTTAAACAATATAATTTACATAATACTTGGATAATGATGCTTTTGAAAACACAGCATTGTTTGCGTGCACTTTGTGCTTTGGAAAACCCAAACATACTGTATATGAATCAAGTGATACAGAGAGGTATGGTTTGAGAAGAGAAATATTCAGGAAGGTGCCAGGCCTGAAACAAGTAAGCTTTGGGAAACATCCAGATGGTTGGGGTAGACAGGCCAACACAAGCAAGCTTTAGTTAGACTTGAGAGGCGACTGCATGCAGAGGCATCTGACATAATTTATGTATTTGGTTTGAGTTTGTTCAAAGCCTGTCCTAATAAGTCCAGGACAACTGATGGAAGGGAAGCAGCCAGCTCCTATCCCTCAGGAGAAATGCTGTGTCAGAACTGGACCAAATTAAGAGTAAACTGTGGGAAATGTTGAAGACCAACAGAGCCAGTGAGGAGACGGGCAGCTTAACTAGCCCCTGCACAGTGTAATTGTCACTCCACTGCAGGCCTGTCATCCCACATATGTGCCAGAGTAATACAGCTGTATGGATGACCAGCTGTTGAGCAATAGAGAAGACTAGGATTTTGGACTCACCACCCTAATTAGACTTTTGATTATAGGCATAAAATCGGGTCCACTTAGTGGGTTATATTTCAACCAAGAACTTTGTAATTTATACGATTTATAAGATCTACTGTATGTATATACTTTTTTATGAATTTTTTATTATGTCTGCTTCCAACGTGGCGTATATAGGTCAAGATTTTCTTAATGAGCAGCTCATGTTACATTTTCATTTTTCTGGAACGACACAGATGCGTTGTCTCTTCTACATTTACAGAAAGCAAAAATTGAGAGAGATAATAAAAAAAAAAAAAAATCTGTGAATAATTTTATCCATTGCAGTTTGTTGACATGTCTAAGGTTGTGGTTGAAGGGATGAGTGATCTAATTCAGGAGTCAGCAAAAGGGCTGAAATAGTTTAAAACACATATTAAGAATTATTGTTAATTATTGTTTTTAGAGGTACTTTTATTACATTACCAAAAAAAAAAAAAAAAAGCAGGAAAGCAGGGCAGAGGTGTTAATGTTTTGTAGGAGTCCACTTATGTCTACATGTTGTGGTAACTAGTATTTTTCACAGAATTTCATCAGCCAATGGTGAATTATGAAATAGAAATGCTAGAAAAAAATGCTGGTCAACCAGTTTGGATGCTGTTAATTTAGCCACATATTGCATGATTTGTATGTAAAAGAACTATTGTTATAATGAACATTTTTAAATGTCTTTAAAGAGTTAGCATCTATATTAATATACAAATAAATGCTGTAATAACTCAGTTGAGCAGAGGTTCTCTGCAAACTTTTACATTTCTGTGTCAGTAAATGGATGTTATCGGTTCATAGAGATGTGCATAATTATGCTTCGTTTGCTTCAAGTATTTTTGGAGAATAAGGAACAGCCAATCAGATGTGAAGTTTTGTGTTTTGTTTAAGGCAAGAGACTGCTGGAAATAATGCAATTATTTCTCTGCTTATCTTCACAAACAAATGTCCATATTTGTATCACATACCAACATCATTGGGTTCCATTTGGTAGGATTGCTTTAGAATTGCCCTGCTGTTTTGGACATTTTTTTACTGTTTACTGTGTCATAAACTAAACAGACTTGTCTTGTTCTGGTCCCAGTTTGTTCGCAGTTCTCCAGAGGGGTGTACGCCATCTTCGGCTTCTATGACAAGAAGTCCATGAATACGCTGACCTCCTTCTGCGGGGCCCTGCACACCTCCTTCGTCACACCCAGCTACCCCATCGACTCAGACGTGCAGTTTGTCATCCAGATGCGCCCTCCATTGAAGGGCGCCGTCCTGAGTCTCCTGTCGCACTACAAGTGGGACAAGTTTGTCTACCTCTATGACACAGACAGAGGTAAGTCCTCTCAGTTACCTGTGGAACACCAAGCAAAATGGTCGGCCTAGATCAGCTTAATAGTTAGTGCTGATTTGAATTGTTTTTGCTGGGTTTGTAGCACATAAGGAGCAGGGCATGATGGAGGATGGATGCCCCATTTGAGTCCTTGGGGTCTGGATAGAGCGCCTGCAGTACTGGTGCAAAGGTCCAGATATCTCTGGATACGTGATGAATTTAGAACTGATGTGCCCCAGTTCTGAGCGGCATAGACGAATTTGGGGCCCTTACTTATTAAATAGCTCATCTTACTTTTTCTAATACAGTTGATCTGCGTTAGAACTAAACAGTGATATTGATTCCGACCAGTTCATTAAAACACATTTAGCTATTTAGCTAGGAATGGCTCGGCCTAATATGAAAAGTTTATCTTTCTTTCATGGAAGAAAAAAAGACAAAAGGCACATTCCTGAATAACGCTTTTTCCCATACAAAGAATGTATAAAATGACCTGTGTCTCATGAGATATTACAAGGTGGTAAATCTGTATGAATTGTTACAATATAAAAATATGTGTAGAAAAAAAAAAGCATTAAGTTGCAACCCCATCCTCACCCTAAACATGACCATCAACGAGTGTAGCAAATTAGATTTGTACGAATTTATACATACTGGACACCAAAATGTAAATTAGTTACAGATTGCCATGAAATTACAAATACAAAATACAAATAAATAATTTAGCACTAATAAAAAAAAAACATTTAAACCCAACTGTTGGTTGAAATCAACCCAATTGCATATTTTACCCAGAACTACTGTAGGTTGTATTTAACCCAGGATTTTTGTTTTTTGAGTAAACAACAAAAAAACTAATTTATTATTCATTAAAAATGAATTCATGTTGCACCAGTGAAAATGCAGAAGAGAATTGAAAGAAACAGCTAAATTATCAGTGACTAATGAGTTAAATATCTATTTGACATGATGTGCTAATGAGACACAATGTGATTTCGTTGAATCCCAATGACAGCCAATCAGAAGAGCGTGTTGGTGGGCTTTCTCTGCAAACGCACTGCTTTCTCACACTCACTGTGAAATGGACATTTACATAAATTAATAATAATTAAACCATTTTAACATTTTTCCAAATGCTTATTCAGTGACTGATACAGTCTTTTTTGTTTGAAATGAGTTCACAGTTTGACCATTCAAAGTTGTTTTCAAGTTCTGAGGTAAAACATTAATCATAGATAAAATATATATTTATAAATAAATAATAACATGCTACAATATCACTGAAATAGAAACAAAAATGTTTTGTTTGTCATGTATCGCTGACATGACTGGTTAAAGCAAACACTCTGATTAACAAATCTGGTGTCACAGTGCTGCATCACATCTGTTAGGACACATAGGAGTCTTATGGACTACTATAATATTGCTTTGGTATGATCGTATTGTTATTCTTGAGGTTTGCAGCACATGACACCCATTCATTTTAACTGTATAAAACAAAGCAGAGTGAATATCCCAGCAAACATCTCCTTTTGTATTGCACTGAAGAAAGAAATCCAAACGTCTAGCATAGGGGTGAGTAAATAATGGCATCGTTTGAATTTCATGGAAGAGAATGGACAATATGAGGAGTGGCAGTAAAAAAAATAGGACCCTAAAATGTCTTTGTTACCAAATTAAAATGCAGGGCCATAACAGCCCCTCCCCCGAGCGCACCTGTTCTTGAGCCATGGTTGGTGTTTACTAATCATGAAGAGGTCACAATCTTCGTTTGACCCAGAAGACACCTGGCCAATAATTCTGCTCTTCCCGTACTTTATTGATGACACTGCAGTCTCTGCGGCAGTCACAACATCTGTGCCGCGGTTTCACAGACGACGTTCCACCATTCGCCTTTCTGCACCGTGTCCTATTTAACCATTCATTCACTCGCAAGGAAATCATAATTTCCCATCGCTCATCTCAGACGGATTGAGCAAGTAATTAAACTCAAGTGCTTTCTGTTGAGGAAATCTGCGATGAGTCAAAGCGTCTCATGGCGGCACACAAGCTTGAGGCGGTGACACTGGCATTTCGGGTCCCATTAAAGCCGCCGGCATCCTGCGGTTGAGTTCACAATGGTTTTTCCCGCAAAACGCACCGCTAATTAGATGAGACACAGAGCTAGCTCAGAGAGCTCAATGATCCCCCCTCCTTCCCATCCCAATGTGTCCTTCATAGCAGCTTCCGCCTGGATTTGTTTCACTGCGATTTAAAGGTCATTTCCTGTAAGTTGCCAAGGAGCTTCTCAGTTCAGTAGAAGACAATACAAAGAGCAGTTTTAGCATATCTCTCAAACTCCAGGACATGTAACCAAGGACATTATGTAAAATGATTGGCACAAAATACCTGATTTTCTATACGCAATAACAGCCACCAGAGAATCTGAAATAATTACATTATTTTGGTATCAATACACATTGCATCTTTATTTACTGTTCTCCTTATTTCTCAATCACATTCGGTAACACTTCATTTTAATAGTCTACTTTAGACATTCTACTAATAGTAAGTAACTTTGCGACTCCATGTCAACTAGCAGTTATTAGAGTATTAGTTGACTGTCTGCTTAATATCTTCTGACACTTTATTTCGATGAGTCCACAACATACTACATAGTGACTATCAGAAACTTTACAAATGAATATCAACTTATTCTACTAACCCTAAACCTACCCTAACAGTCTGAGAGTTACGAGACATATAGTTGTAATTTAATGTTCACATGTAGTTAACGTGTATTTACAAAGTTATTTATAGTTAAAGTGTACCGTAAAAATAAAGTGTAACCTCACATTCAAATTAGGGGTGTGTTCCACTTCTCTTTTAGACATGCACTTGTTAACATTTTAAGTTATTTTCAAGTGCCCTGGACATTGTGAAGTGGATGAGAGAAGTTTATATGGATAGACCCTCAATCCTTTGATTCTGTCTGAGCGAGCAAATTTACTTCATATAGTGCAAGAGCAGATCATGTTTAATTTCGCCACTCTACACATATTATTATGAGATGTTCATATTTAACTGCACAATTGCTACCTTATGCTCACTGTTTATTACAAAGTCATAGTTTATTGTGTTAATATTTTATTTATTGATTATTGTTTTATATACTTTTTTCCAACAGCCCAATTATACATACTGTATAGGCATACAGTATAGTGCATAAAACAGATTCATAAGGGCAAAAATAATTCACCTCCATACCAGATTCTAATTGATCAAGGCATTAGGATGATCCAGTTCAACCAATCGAAAGAGTTTGCCAGTAGTGGGTCTTATACAGCACAAATAATTGAATCAATAAGATAGAGCTTAAGTTAGCGAGGGAAGTATGTTGAACACACCCTTTCCGTGTATAGAGGCAGAGCTAGAGAGATATTTTGTAGCCATAACTGTATAAAACAACTACAGCTGATTGGCATTTCCTGCAGAATGGGATATCTAACCCGTATTTTTACAGAATCCATAAAATTCCCACAAAGGCCATAATAGTAAATGAACTTCATCTTCTTCATTTATTCTGATGTGTGGTAAATGGCGTTGAAGTGTGATACTGCCTGTGTTGAAGCGTCAAACAGATAATACAATTACTATTGCAATATTTTGTGACACCCCTGCTTTTTAGTAGTTATTGCAATTAAACAATAGTTGCTGAAAAAAAGACCCAAAATGAAGATTACATTACATTATTATGAGAAACAACTAAAGTTTTGATAGACAAGCATCTGTCGAGCTTAGGCAATAGGACCTACTTTAGAGTTAGATTTATCCAGTAGCTTATGAATGAATTTCTATAGTGTTAAGGGGTGTTTTAAATAATGAACTTAATAATGAATACTAAAGGAATGTGTCATAATGACAGCCTAAATCATTACTAATTACAGCAGGCACCTGCATCTAATGCAAGACAGCCCATAACATAGCAATTATGTTGCATTAAAACACTATAGCTTCTTGCTCAGATTATTGGCTTAGATTTAAACTAAGCCTCATGCCCAACCAGCATCCCTCCCTTAAAGGCAGCAGTGAAATGTAATCCTTATTACTGGAACCCCAGGAGAGGATTAAGAGAGTTTATTAAAGCACTTCATCAGGAACCTCGAGTAAAGATGACGTTTGGCACGTCACATGGACACGTACATCAAATGACATGACCTGAGATGCTGGCCAAAGATGTTTATTCGTTTTTGGCATGGGTCGCTATCTAATTCCATCTAAAGGATTACATTTTCATTAGCTTATTTAGGTACAGGGTTTTTTAGTTCCAAGATCAACTAACAGCCAAGTAAGAAGTGTTTCTGGATCAGTAGGGTAAAGTTAAGGCTGGGGCCTGTCATATTCCTCTGATTGTTTGTGTTGGTTTAGGATTGGGACAGAATGTTGGACAGATTTAGTTCTCTGTTTGTTTGACAGGAACAAAACAAAAGATGTTGGTCCAGGAATGCATCCTGAGATGTTTTTTATTTGAAGAGGCAGGAAGGCAGTGCCTCCTAAAAAGAAAAGAATCAGCTGTACAAAAACAAAACAACATTTATATTGCGAAGTATGAGATTAGATCAACTTGGGCTTATTGGAAATATGTGCTTGTGGTGTCGTTTCTGCAACACTGATATTACGATATTACTGTTAACTAAAGCTAATTCTTACAATTGCAACATTGTGTGAGATACCGAGCAAACCTGTATTGGAAAACCCATTCATATGAAGCTTTATATATGATGCTAATTTTTAAAAGTATCAGTATTGCAAACCTGCAATAATAAAATTGCACAAATATATCTAATCCCATTTTATTAACCAGTCTTTGCTGCTGACCTTTGATGATCCAGTTCAAGCATACCACTTACAACCAAAAATTACAAAAATGAACTATTGTGCATTATTGTTTTTGTTGTTGTTTTATTTGTTGTTGTTTTTTTATTGCTGAACAGTATTGAACTTAACTTAAGTTACTTTTTTAGGAAGTAAAAAAAAAAGTTAAAAGTAACTTTCCCCAACACAACAGCCAGGTCTCAGGTCGGCACCCGGGAATGGACTGGTGGCCTCAACCTCAGCGCACCGCAGAGAAACGTATGACCAGGGATTCTTTACCAACTGCATGTCCAAAAAGAGAGGTGTGGTAAGCTGATATTGCTGCCACGTAAACCTTCAGTGTGGAGTGAGTGACCCCAGTTAGAGAAACAAGCCTGCAGAAATTCCAGAACTGTACCGACTGGGCAGTTAACTGGATCTTGCTCTGCGTTTTCTACACCAGGAAGTGACTAACTTCCACTTCAGGGCATATAGTTTCCTCGTAGATGGAGCTCTGGACTGGAGGATGGTCTCAGCAACCTTGGTTGAAATACCTGAGTAGTTAGAACGGCGCTACAAGTAGTAGACTGACCGCGTCCCGGCGCACACTCTCCAGAACTCCTGGGAGCAGAGCGATCGGGGGAAAAGTGTACAGACAAAGCCTCGAGATGACATTGCACATTCTCTCTTGTCGGGAAGAGGTCCACTTCTGTCTGGTAAAACATCTCTAGATCTTCTCCACCACCTCTGGGTGAAGCATCCATTTCCCCCGGGCCTCAGCCCCCGTCTCGACAGGATGTCTGCTCCTATGTTTTGATTCCCGGGAATATAGATGGCTTTCAGTGAGAGGGATCTGTCCCGGGCCCACACAAGGATCTGGGGTGCCAGCTTGAACAACGGGCGTGAATGCAGACTGCCTTAGTGGTTGATGTAAGAGACTGGTTGATGTATGTGTTGTCAGTGCGCACCGACACCCGTTGGTCTCTTATGCCTGTGAAGAAATGTTTTGATTGCTCAAAACACTGCCAGCCTCTCCAGGCAGTTCATGTGCCACATGAGATGGCAACCACTCAACAGTCGCAATGGAGCCAGCGCAGCAACCACATACTTCGTAAACATCCGGGGTGTGAGTGCAAGGCCAAAGGGAAGACCGATATTGGTACACTTTTCCTTTAAAAGCAGACCTAGGACTTCCTGTAAGAAGGATGGATCTGTATGTGAAATACTCTTTTAGATCTATCGTGACAAACCAGTCCTTGGACCTGATTCATGACACGACCTGCTTGACGGTGAGCATCCTGAACTTCAGTATCATCACTGAGTGGTTCAATAGCCTGAGATCTAAAATGGGCCTCAGCCCCCCATCCTTCTTGGAACTAAGAAGTAGTGACTGAAGAACCTGCCCTCACTGTCGTGAGGAGAGACCACCTCAATGGCCTCCTTCCTCAGGAGAGTATCTACTTCTCGTTTCATAACCAGAGCTTGCTTAGGCCCACTCTGTCTACCCATTTGGCAGTCGATCACCGCAAAATAGTCGGTGAATCAGTCACGAGACTGATCTCTGGTGTACTAAGAGCTGCTTGCACAGTGCCCTGAAGCGGAGGACCGTCAGGGGACGGCTGATCTAGCTGCTCTAGAAACCTCCCGAGGAGGTGGCAAGCCTCTCAGCTCTGCTACGTTTCCAGGCGGAACATAATTGAAAGCAGTGCTCGCTGGAGACCGCTGCACCCTGGAACACTGGCAGGGTTAGCAGATCAATCTCCCGAGGGCACTGAGGAGAGATGGGCACCGTGTAATGCGTTGTACGCCATTATTTCCCAGAGGGTCTTGCCCTCTGAAGTCATGTAGAGTCAGGACTACTGAAACTTGTATTGAAACAACGGCTCCGCAGCAGAGCATCACCGGCTCCCTTGCTTTGTTTATCTTGGGGAAGGATTTTTATTTCCCTTTTGGGCGGCAACGCTCTGTTTCTGTGTTTCCTTGTATGAGAAGCATGTACTCCGCTGACTCTGCTCCACCTGCAGCAACAATACCTGGAGAGCGATTATAGCACTCACAATGATAGGCCAGCAGTTCTTCTGAGCTCTCATCCAGGTCTTTTAGCAGGTCTTTTGGCTAGCGCTAAACCCGAGCTAGAGGATTGAGATAGGGACTCTCCCGTATCAGTTTCCCTTGCTCGCAGTCAGGCTGCGATCCGCGAGTGCAAACACCACTCATCCTGGGCTTGAGCGGAACCACTGCCACGAGAATTGCTTATATAAGCTATCTTTTTATCACTAAAGAGAGCCCTCCTGTAACGAAGAACTCAGGCAGAGAGAATCCATTTGCAAACACAATTCCAATGGAAGCAAAGTACTTGAACAATCCAGAACACAGGAACCAGGAACATCTTCACTTGCCAGCCAACACAAGAGAAAAGCACACCACTTAAATACACTCAGACAATCAGACTAAACAAGGGGGCATGTGCAGTAGTCATAGAAACAAACAAGGGTAACTCTGGAAACACAAGCAAACAACTCAGCGAAGACAGAAACATGGGGATAAAGCAACACTTCAACATAAAAGTCCAGGGAAAACACAGACCAATCATAACACCTACAGGAGTGAAGCATTCATTTTCTCACAGTGTCTGCAGCTCTCCTCAATTTGTTGGAGAACTGCATCAACGTGCTTCGCTCCACGGCATACTACACATAATGTGTGTGTGTCATCCGGTAATATATATCTCTCTTGCATGGAAGAACACACACTCTGTATGGTGGTGAGTTGCACTCGCCCCTTTTCTTTTTTTTACTTTTTAACAGAGACACTTTCACTGACAAACACACAGAGCGCTTTCGCTGAATGACAGAAAGCTAAATCCTGGCAACATTCCACGTGCTTTTATGCTTCCTGGCCAGTGATGTCACCGGCTTATGACATCCCAACTAATCATTGGCTGACACACAATTCAGAGCCGTCACGCTGGAGGCGTTCCCATGGTGTTTCATCGGTGTGGCTCGGGTTTCTGAAGAGGAACTGCAGCAGTTCTCACATAATGTACGTTTCACGAGTTCCCACTTCCTCATTTATAACCAATATAAAGCATGCTTGGTGGACTGTCCAGGGAGCAACCAGGGAGCCTGGCAGGTCCCGAGCCCTAGGGGATTTATGGAAAGAGCTCCGAGCCCGGCCTGGTCACCCAGTGCCCCCCCCCGAGGAGAGTGGAGTGCCAAATGGATAGTGCGTAAGCTGATGGATAGTTTAATAATACTGGAAACCGGATGTCCCCTACTAAGCAAGTTTAAAGTGACGGTGGCAAGGAATAAAAACTCCTAAAGGGAGAAAACCTTGGGAGAACTTGGCTTAGCGGGGACCAGTTCTCTTCTGGCTGGGAACTGACACCTGGCTTCTGCTAGGCGGTGTGAGGAGAGGGATGCTAGGATGAAGATGCTACAGAAGGGAAGTTGGCAGTATATAAAGTGCCGAATTACGATCTGATAGGGTTATTAGGTAATAGGGAGATTGGCTGCAGCTGGTTAACATTCAACGTGATCCTCCCGAAAATTAATTTAAACATAGTTTTTGCAGAAATTCAGGTAGAGGCACGTATTTACAATAAGCCTATGGAGGATTAGATATGAGATATGAGTGGTATGAGCGCTTGAAGTTTGAAGTGAATGTGAGGGAGTGACCAACCACATACTGCAAAGTGAGAAGTCATGAGACAGGAGGCAGTGCCTATGTCTGGCAAATTAGGCTCTGGAATATTGGTTCATTGGTTCTGTCAGTGCGGTAATGCTCACACTTGGTCTGCAAATCATTCTGAATGGGTCAAGCTGATGCAAATGAAAAGACTAATTACAAAGTAAACAACTCACCCACTCACATATCACTGCTTTTGCACGAACTGAACTTAAAATGACATGAAATTATGATCTGTAAGTGAGCTGTTTTTAGCTAAAAAAGGTTAAATTAAAGCTGCACTTTTGTGCCCGCAATCATCATGACACCTGCAGCATTTGCAGAGCATTTGATTTAATGATCAAAAAAGATGCTGACTATTAATAATAATACCCAAAGAACAGAAGAATGCTATTGTATGTATGTATATCCACTTTGACTCTAAATCTAGGAGTAAACCTGTGCTACTGCTACATTTCTAGGATAATAGCAAACCCCTGTCTGCCCCGCAGCTCACATCAACTCAATAAAAGCAATTATTTGTCCCATGCTAAAGACAGGTAGCGAGAAGATGACACATGAGGGACCAAATAAAAAAAGCATCTTGCAAAGCAAACGTTATTATACAGTTCTTTGTTCTACAGTTTCCTCTTTGTCATTTGCCATGTTAAAATGATCACATTCTTAAAAAAATGCAACATTCAAGTTTTGTTTCAGGCGCTTACTAGTAGGTAACTAGTTACCTATAAGCAGAAGGGTATATACTGCTAATGTCAGTTAATTCATTCATTCAGTTTAGATTTATGTTCTTCCTTTTTAAAAAAACAGCTCTAAAAATCGCATTAAACCAAAACAAACTGGCTTTGCATGTCAGTCTTGCTGTCTAGGTCGCCAGCTTTTGGATGATATATAATAGGGCTTTATGGCAAGAGTGTGTTTGGGTAAAAATTCTGGGCTGCATCTGCATACTTGTGCCGACTATGTTTTGGCCTCCAGATGAAACAAATCAAACGACACTAGAAGTCTTCTTTATTCCTGCAGACTCCAAGTTTCTCCTTGACACAAGTTGAGATGTGAATATATTTATCCGCTGTATGCATGCAAGTAAAAGAGAAGGAGCTGTGTGTGTGGGAGCAGTGGGGAAGAAGTGAGATGGATTTTGCCCTTTCTGAAGTGGCGGTCAGGTATGGGCAGATAATTGCCGGGCTTGTGCAGCAGAGACGGATGATTACAGGGTTTATTGTCTCTCGCAGGCACAATCAACCTTACCTCATGTCCCTGATTCAGCACACTCACTGCCACTTGATTTATGGGGTTCGGTGGCTCTCTCTCCCTCACTCAGGCTTCATCATGGCCACTATATTGCTTGAATTCTCTCTTATATGCTTTCTTCCTTGTTTCCATCTCGTGTGTACACTATTTTCCTTTCTCTCGCCAGGTTTGTGTTTCTTTATGTTGTGTTTTGTATGCTGTCTGTTGTCTTTCTCACATGGTTCTAGTGCATATGTGTATCCATCTCTGCTCTACAGTGTAATTAGCAAATTAGTTTTTCAAAGTGCAGAATGGAAATTATATACATTTTGGGCAGCAAGAACATAGAATTGTGGACATTTGTGCAGTACTTATGAATTCTCATGATTGGGTTCCATTTCTTTACATTTAATTCCTCTTCCTGTTATTTTATAATGTGAGGCATGGCCAATTCAATTTAAATTCAATTCTATCTCATGAACAGTAAATTCCATGAAAAGACTGTCTTCTAGAAGCAGAAGAAGAGAAAAGCATCCCAGCGGGCCATTCTGACAGTATGAAAGCACTTTTTCTTTTATTTGACATTTGTGACTGGCAATTTTGGAAAAAGAAAGACAAGTTGCATTCAATAGAAGAGACCCACCAGCCTTCTGTTTAGGTACAGAGCAGGGGCGAAGCCAGAAATATTTAAGTGGGTGGTCCTACAAAAAACCTGGTGGGCCGATTTTTTTTTTATTTTTTTACTAATAGTTTACATTAAGAGTTAAAAGTTAATTAAAACATTTGTGTCTGAGATAACACGGAGTCCGTCTTTTTTTGCCTTTCTTCCAAAACCGCCTAAAAGCTGCCGTTTCAGCTATTTTGTAGCAAAATTACGTTTCGTTTTATCATCATGTTAATTTAAAAAAAAATGTTTGAACATTTGTTTTTGTTAAATATAAGTTTTTGATTACAAGCGGCCAGCGGCAGAAATTCAAGTGAGCTGATCATAAGCTATGTTTGATCAATTTAGCCTTCTCAAATCATCAAGGCTTGCCTAAAATAAAATCTATAGATATAGTAAAACAGTTCAAGCATTTAACAAGCATGTTTAAACATAAAAAACCTGTGCTATAATAGTAAATGTGCAATGGTAGGCTATATAACGGTATATCCAAGTATGTTCAGAGAATCTAAAACGTGCTCTGCAGGACATGAAGGCAGCCACGCAATCACGCAGTTTTAATCAGTGGAAACAAAAGCCAACGTCGTCGTTGTCTCTGATTCAGAACTGTAAAAGACTGACAATATCAACAAGTTTTTGTCATTTTCTAAAAAAAAGTAAACAAACATGATGTACTTTCAGCCTTTCATGAAAATGAATCGACCATTTAATGAAATCAAAATAAAAATAAGTATAGCCAAATCATAATCCGCAAATATGACTTCTCTCTTTTTTGATAAATCCATCACCGACAGGCCCTCGATCTGGACTCAGTTGTATATGGACCAGATTCATGATGATTCAAGTTTCAGTTGAGTTATCCAAAATAAACTTTTAAATACTCACAGATATATGTTTTACAAGCTATAAATATATATATTTTTAAATAAATATATAAAGCTATAGTGAAATAAGTTATTTATTATTGGTAATTTAAGAAATTGCATTAATTTGGTAAATGACCGCCTTCTGAAACTAGCTACACCACTGGTACAGAGCATCATCAGAGCAGGGATTTTGGTTATCTTGACCTCATCCACTGTGTGACTAGTGTCTGTGGAGTGAGAGAGAAGACTGCAGTCCACCTTCATCAGTCTTGCCGCCCTGATCGATACATGCATATAATACAGTCCAGTCAATGATATGCAGAATAATCAGGGCTTGACTACGATTCAGTCCTGAAACAGTCAATCAATAATTTCAACCATATCATGTCATTGATACACAAAATGATGTATGCAACATGTACAATTGAACATGAATAATTTTCTTTGGGCTGCAGGTTCTGGAAAGCAGAGAAAAAACAATGTTGAATACAAATAATAAAACACAACTATCCATATACTCATTAAACTTTCATTGATTTTTTTAAATCACTTCTTTCTTTCTTTCTATTCTTTGATTTTTTTTTAAATAATATTCATAAAGAAACAATCTTTTATGTTTCTGGAGTAATGATGTTGAACATTTTGACATCTTATATTATGTTACATTTAAAAATGCTTTTAAATAGTAATCAGTTGTTTTAAGTTACTGCTTCTGCTGTACTCTCTTTAAAATAACGTTTTTAAAAAGATGCTGGCATTAAAGGAACATTTTTAGTTCTCCAAAAAAACGTGAACAATACAGAACTTTTGTGCAAAGCAAAGATTCTGTGTATGTTTTCGATTCCTCACAGAACCATTGGTGCCAATAAAGAATCTTTATTTTTAGGAATATGATTTTGATCAAATGCAGCCTTTTTGAACATAAGGAATTATTTCAGAAATACATATATTAAAAAAATCATACTGCAATATGTTATAAATGGGTTTGATGCATTGGAAGTGTTTACATTAGAGGTCTGTGAAGATGTGCATACAATTTAAAATCCAGATTTGGGTGATACGTAATATCCGTCATTATTTCATGTGATTGTTTACTCACTTGTAATGAATTTACACTACCCCTTGCATAAACAACTCCCTTAATGTCTGTGTTATGAGGCTGTGTGGTGTTTGTGAGCGATACAGCTGGCATGAGAACATCTTCAGTGTAATGACTGCAATCCATTACTAAATGTGTGTGTGTGTGTGTGTGTATTTGTGAGTGTGTGTGTGTGGGGGGGGTTGATGTGCAATCGAAAACACTAATCTGCATAATGCACACATACACAACTACTGAGCACTGCCTCAACTGTCAATGCAAGGCTTGTTCAATGAAAAAACTAATTTATCATTTTTCATTTGCAGCAGCTATGGAGAAATAACATTTCACTGGCCCGTGCTAAAGCGTGCCCACAACGATTAACTGTTTAACAAATGACTGATACAGCCAGAACCAAATGTGAAATGTCCTGATAAACAGATCATTCACTGAGCCGGGATCGGTATCTGTGCTTGCTTGGAAGGCAATGAATTATAAATATTCTAGAACATATGCTGCATGTAATGAATGTAAGATTTGTTTTAAAGGAATAGTTTGACCGGGAATTTTTAAAAGCAACATGTAAATATGTTGTATGAATTCCATTCTTCTATAGAACATAAAAAAGAAATTTTAAATGGTATCTCTTATTCTCATGCAGTTCCAATGAATGGAGACTGAATGGCGCTTTTAAGCTTTAAAAAATGCAAATGCAAGATAAAAATATTATAATAGTTGTCTGAATGGCTACTGCACAAGCTAAAATTGAAGTCGTTGCCATTCCATTGGGCTGTTAACTACCGCAGGCAGAACATAACAACTTGTAGCTATCATGGATTGAAGTATTACATCTTGTACAGAATTATTATGGATTTATACAGTCAAAATGTTCAGCTTTTGACAAAATTCAGAGGTTTTGTTTTAGAACTGTATGATGGGTTTTTTTCTTCTGTGATAGTGGTGGTGACTATTCATTTAACACTACTATTTAAATGTAATTTCTGGTCAGGCAGAAAGAAATCGGACAGCATTTTTCTCAGAAGCCTTGTGCAATGAACCGTTACCAAGCCTAAGACAACAGCACTCAATATTGCATGGAAGGACTTGTAAGTGAAGATGGTTTGTGATGTGTGTCAGGCTAAATCCAGCAATATCCTTCCTTTATTGACTAAAAGCTTTTCATTAGGGTAAATAAAACAGAGAAGCCAAGTCCTCCCACTGTGAGAGCTTTTTCCTCCCACTGCAGCACAATTAAAATCCATATTTCACGGTTGGTGAAGAAAAACATCACAAATGTTGAACAACAAATCATTATTTTGAATAAAAAACATTTAGGAAGCACAGAGGAGAAATACATCAAGAGGACTATTTTTCTTTGGTTTTGTCCAACTGGCACGATTCTTGAGTTCATCTTTGCTATAACCAAGGGCACGATACTCTCGTACTCTCATAGTACAAGCAATATAACAGCATGTGATGCAGTTTATATGTGCAATTAAAGCCCAATTGCCCCCAAATTGGTGAGTGTCCTTCAAATGACCCAAACACCCGTGAACATTTCAACATGCCACAAATCAATACGCATGCGATGCCTCAGTCTGTGTGTAATCAATGACCTGACAACAGCAGAGCCTTATTCATTCGCATGAGGAACAACAACAGTGGGTATTTTTAAGAGATTCTGGAGGGGGGATTTGTCACCTGGCCCTTACAGGACACAAATATTTGCACCACATTCCCTCCCCCAAAATGTCATCTTTGGAAGTGTGGGGCATCATTTTTATGCACGGATTTGATCTAGTGTTCTGTGCTAAAATCGAAGCCAACTCTTACAGTATATGAACAAAGATGACCTTTGATGTGGAAAAGTGCTTAGCGTCAGGTCGAGGTCTAAGCAGACGTATGCACTTCTGTCAGAGAGTCGCATTACTGCAAGAATTTGGAAATTTAAGCAATTCTCACCATTCTCCAGGAATTGGATAACTGGTGTTCCTTTTTAACACATTCTCGCTCGCAACACATATTGACACTTGGTCAGGTCTTTTTGACACTCAAGGCACCCCTTCAGCATTTCTTAATTTTATAGTTTGCTTGCATTTGAAAAAAAAAGATATCGTTTTATATAAATATATACTTTCACTGGGGCACCTGAACACACACCCACCCACTTCTGAAGAATTTAAAACACATAAAAGTACAGGTATTTATTGCAAAAAACTGTCATAAAAAAACAAAACAAAAGTATTACAAACACAATGTGTTGCATTCCAAGTTTTCTGAAGCCATATGATATCTTAAAGCGAAGAAGAGAGTAGAACATTAGGTTTTAAAGGCAGATGTTTGAAACAGTTCAGCACAATTTCATTATCATTTGTGCGGTTGTTTTGTCCATATGTTTGAATCACATTTAAACACATTTGAAAAACGAGATGTGTGCAATTTTATTTAAATGAAGGCCGTGGGCTCCAGGGCATCACACCCCCAAATCCATCCAAAAACAGGCCAGATAGAACATTTCGTTTAATAATAAAAAATATTTCTATTTTGATTTAATACATTTTTTTAATTTTAGTTTTATTTATGTAATTTAATTGATTTTTTCGGTTTAATTTATTTCAGTTTGTTTTATATTAAAGCTGCTCATGTATACATCATATATCAGTTTTTAGTTAATAATAGCATCCCTGGTGAGTTGGTATCTATGCATTGCAATTCCCCATTCTCCATTTTTAGAAGTGCTTTTTTTGCACACGTCATGATTACTCCTGATTCACACACCTCTGATGTAGCGCACATTTCCATGACCTCTATTTAAAACCAGATGTCGTCGTAGTAAATTATTGTCAGCAGTTGTAACAGTAACAATGTTCATTTGCATTTGAACTGACAGTTTCTGATGCTTCTGAATGAATTATTCCTGAGGTCTGCTAAGTTTAGCGACCTGCCGTGGAGATAGGTCAGACATCCCCCACAATGAACTACATATAAAAATACATATTTTATGGCCTCCATTAATGTAAGTTATGCTGCTGCGGTACCCTTAAGTCACTTCATGCACTTCATAGTGTTGTCAGTGTTGGACAAAATCAATGGAAAGGCACAATGCGGAGTGATGAACGTGCTTGTGAATGCTGTGAATGGAAAGAAGCCCTTGAATGGGTTTAATGTTGAGACACAGAGACCTTCCCTGCAGCTCACTGAAGAATCTCAAAAGGATGCTCTAAATGAAAGGCCATTGGCTCTGCATTAAACTCTCATAATTCAGAATAATGAGCCTGTTTAGCAGCTTTCAGTTTAACGCAGGGGATGAATGCCACCTTGCACAGTTGGCAGAGATGGGCGGTGAAGAGGCCAAGGCGCCTGTGAATGGGATGATTAGATGACCACACTTAGTTAGATCATCGCTCTATTTCATTAGTCAACCTCGGGAAGAGGAAATGGCCATATCATGTTCACACCCGTCGATGAACAGCTCTGAATGGGACGGCCCTTTTAACCCTTGCCCTTCCATCTATTTTTAACATCCCCGTTTATTTATGCACTTCTCTGGAGTGCTTTGGTACTCCTCCAAATGAATTGCTATTGTTCTACCTGGTCCCACTGCACTACTAGAACAAATATTCTAAAATGGGTTTCGGAAAGGGTACAAAATAAGAGTCTAAATTTTTATACATGTTTATTGTAATTATAATTATAATTATTTGCAACCCTGCTACTGTCTTTCTAATGTGTGATTGTTATTTTCTAGCAAAAAACACTGAATCCATGCTTAAATGAATGTGATTAAATGGGTAACAGGGTTGGAACTTGTGTAAAAGGTTGCAATTAGCATTATTCTATCGCTTAACAACTATTGGTAATCTTAGGGAAAATAGTAACAGGGTTGAACGTGTTCAAAACAAGAGAGATAGATAAATAGACAGATAGAACAAATAAGTGATTATTTTCAACCCTGTTAATGTAATGTCTGAATACAGACACACACACACACATATATATATAAGTCTTCAGAAGCCTTATGATATCTTAAAGCGAAGAAGAGAGTAAAACGTTAGGTTATAATTGCTGAAAATTATTTATACAATAAACGTAACATTTAAAAGACAAAATATATTATATATATACAGTACTGTACGCACATAAATGGGTTGCAGATTAAGTTATCTATACTAAGTATATTTGCTAGTTTGGGGCCAAAAAATAGTTTTTAATAGTTAATGTATAAATAATGTATACATTGGGAATTGCACTTAGGGTTCTTTGTCTCACCAAATGGATGTGTTTAAAGACCAAGACTATTATTGATTTTCAAGTCCACTGATGTGACAGTCCAAAAATGATCAGCTGTACAGTGCATCTTTCACACAAGCATCTCCTGTGCCGCTGCATCAGAGGCTAAATTATGCATGATGTGGAATTAATCAGCGACACAATGACAGCTCAGGACACTTGAGACAAGACCTAAGGACATAAAGAAGCTTATTTTTAAAAAGGACCGTACAAAAACAGGCCCTTTATTTTGCTCTGCGGCACCGCAGTGGTCTTGATAAACTCAATGCAGTGATGTGTTATATCGCCTCAGAGGACAAATAGCTAATTTTCTACTTTCCAGGTGGAAAAGCAGCTCAGAGCTATTCTAAGGTGAGTGCATGTGTCTTTTGTCAGAAGCATGTTTAGAGACATATAGAGGTAACTATACAAAACAGGCAGATTGCTTTGTAATGTCCGCTGCTAACTGAACCTGGAATAAGGCTGTTCGCTCACCTACCCACCAACATCTCCGGCAACCATGAAATTACTGCTGGGAGCACTTCTTTTTTTTTTTTTGAAATGTTATACAAGACAAAATGGCCTGTTCTTGCATTAAACAGCTAGCTAGCACAGCGGATTACTTTGATGTTGCTGGATATATCAAGCAAACATGCAACATGCAGAGAACATTAAAAAGAAATGAAATCATGAGGCGCTTAATATGACATTGGTATGAGGAGACATGTATCAATCTGCATAATTAGCATGAAACTAACAGATTAATGAGACTAAACAAACACATGGGTTGAATTAGTGTTGACATTTGCTCACAGCACACACTGGGCAAACAATATTAGATTTTATTTTGCATTTTAGATCCCAAAACCCTCACAAAGGTGATAATTATTTGCATATGTAATTATTGCATAAGTAATTCATCTGCAGCATAGTTTAATTAAAGAAGCAAATATGTTAATTCATTTATTTATTGTGGCTTATTTGTAAAATTTCACGATACTGTGCATGTGCTTTCGTTTGACTGCAAATACTGAACTAGCTTACAGTATGAATGCAACATAAAATAGAAAAAATAATAATAAACAAAATATAAATCAATCAGTCAGTCAAATATATGCAAAAGCTAATGATATAAATCAGAAAAAGAGTACAATCTGGAATAATTCCAGTTAGTTGTTATTATCAAATACTTTATTTGTTTGTTTTAAATTTAGTTTTAGATTACAGTGGATGACAGGCTCTGATTGGCTAATAATAGCTCCAGGATTTTCAGATATCAGCGGTCCCAAGTATGAATGTCACCGCATTCAAAATAGCAAAGGAACTGACATTCATTTCAAAGCAAACAGACGAGTGTAGTTAATGTGAGGAACTTCCCTTGTGGTTATTTTGCCGAGACACCTGTGTATCTTCATACATACTGCATTTGTCTATATTAGCAGACGTGCTCTGAGCTCTGTTTGAAGTGAAGCTACTGTAGATCAGCTAAGCCTTAGATAAATGGAAATAAGACCATTATTTGTAAGTCATTCCTCCTAATGGGTTTTTCTTACTGAACTGAGATGGTAATGATAACCCAGCATGATATTAACATTTTGTTGAGCTCAGGCTGGTTTTGTGTATTTTGTCATGTTTGTTCCTTCCTAATGGAATATTTCACCATTACCCTTTTGAAACATTACACTCCAGGAATCGTGTAAATCAAAAATTAAAAGCATTATCTTGCTCCAGTTGCTGCGAGGGAGCTTGAAACTCCCTCGTCCGCTGTATTTTTAAACCTTTGATTTAATGTTTTTCGGGGGGAGCGAAAGGTACATTAGGTAGATTAAGATGTTGAACTAAGGTAGATTAGATGTTGAAATTGACTTTATATTTTTCTTGCCCAGAATAAAAGTGTGCTCACATCATTTTATGAGTCATATGGCTGATGTAACAGATAATTGAATAGCATCCATCCACAAGTGTGGGCTATGTGTTTTTGCGGAGGTGTTTACTGTCCTGTGCGTGTGCGTGTGTGTGTGTGTGTTCCCGCTGGCTCCAGCAGTCTGTAGGCTGTGCAAATGAAAAACAGTGCTGAGAGCCCCTACACCCCGCTGCATGCATGCTCTTTTATAGATATGCTTGACATGCTGCTTTGCATTTTGATTTTCGCATCGGCTGTCTGGACGATTAGAACTGTACTTGGCTCGAGATGGTTTTAATTAGAATAACAACATCACATCAAAGCCTCTCTCCCTCCTCAACCGCTTCTGTAAAACACACTTAGGATACGTCCAATCTATCTTCTTTATTACTCAATACAACGAGAGGTGGGAAGTTTGGCGGAACCGTGCGTGCTGGTATCTGTGCATTATTAAAGACGCGCTCTTTGCGTGAGGTGAGCAGAAGCAAACACTCATCAAACGATAAGATGGTATTTATTTTGGCTGTAGCAGAGGACTATGAAGATTAAGTATCCAAGAAGATGTCGCTCATTAATGTGCGCTCATTCCCAGCTACAACCCAGGGAGCGACTGTTCTCAGGAGAAAGCAATATCTGCCTAATGAAACATGAAGTATGAGTAAACTAACTGAAAGTCAATGACATTGTCTTTTCCTGTTCCTCCGGTGTTTGTGTGGTGCAGTTAATCAGAAATGAAACTGGAGCTTTCTGTTTTGTTGCAATATAAAGTCCAGCGCTTATCTGCTGTGCTCTTATCGTGATGGATTCTGGGTTCTGTTTATTCAGCTAACATACATTAACATAAACTTCACATATGCTTTTATCCAGAGCAACATACAAATTATGAAAAACACAGCCAATTAATGTTGAATTATTCCAGTTAGCTGTAATTTCTGCACCACTAATGATGCCAAACAGAATCGCATACATTTTCGGATGTAAATGTTTTGCTTTTACTAATATTGTATCCATCATGTAATGAGGTTGCTGGAATCCTTTGAGCTGCTAAATAGATATTTTTCTTAAATAAGCACATCTGATGTCAAGTGATATTTTGGCCTCTGTTTCATTGTAAAAACGTTTACATCACAGATAATAACCATGAACTATAAAGTTTTGATAGGAATGTTTACACAATAACTATAATAATAACATGACTAGAATGATATTCTTCCTTTCTTTCTTTCTTTCTTAGCTTATGGACAGTAAAAATGTTGGTAGGCAATCAGTATCCACACATTTATAGCAGAATAGAGCAAAACTGCAGTCTGCATTTATAAACAAAACATTAGTGTGGATACTAATATATTTATCTTTATAGTTACCTCTCGTGGGTTTGAGTCCCAGGTCTGGCAGGGATTGTAGGTGGGGGGAGTGAATACCCAGCACTCGTCTCGCTTTTCGACGGCACAGTCCAATGCTTACGCCGCCATTGTGTCCACCAGGAGATTTACGGTTTGAGTTCCCAGAGGAATCCAGCGGATCCAGACCCCCACAGATTCCAGTCTGCGTTTTCCGGGTCCGGATCCAGAGTTGTAGGCCGATATGCGAGTCCAGTTCCAAAGTCAAGGCCAGGAGTGCCGTTCCAGTTCTCCGTGGATTCTGTTCCACCGTTCCCCAGTCCAGTCCCAGGATCACGGCCAGGAGAGCCATTCCTGAATCCAGGTTTGGTCGTGGTAGAGGTGGGTGGGGAGGGGATTTGGCCATGGGCTCCCGTGACTCCAGATCCGACATGGCCTGCCAAGGCTCCAGATTGGCCATTGGCCTCCCAAGGATCCTGATCCGCAGTGGCCCGTCAAGATTACAATGCTGTCCAGGAGGCACCTAGTGACTCTGCCCTGTACAGGCTCCAGGATGCCCACTCTCCCTTCCTCACTGTGTATTATTGACATAGTGGCGCGAGGACGCTTCTTTCAGGGGGGCGCGATGTCACGTCCATGTCTTTGTTGTTATATGTCACAAGCTAGTTTTGGTTTGGTTTTTGTACTTCCTGTGTTTCCGTATATGGTCTTGTTCCTGTTCTCGTTTAGTTGACCCATGCCACCTGTGTTCCTCACCTGTCCTGAGTTATCCCCAGTGTTTATAAGCCTGTTGTGTTTTTTCCAGTGCTGTCGATCGTCAAGTTTTCAATGTACAAACATTTCTTTGGTTGTGTATCTGTCTACTGTGATCTCCCTAAATTATATTAAAGTTAATGTTGAATTGCCACGCTGAAGTCTTTGCTTGGTGTTTGATGCACAACCCTGACAATTAGAAAGTGTATAAATCACAATTTTTTTAACACTGTCCAACAGCGACACCAGCAGGTAAAGTTACAGGAGTCTGTGCTCGTCTCTCTCGTCTCCCCTGAGCCGTTTTTACAAACCCTCTAAACCATGCTGTGAGTTTAGTGTGGGTAACTGAGTACAGGGAAATAGGGAAAGTCAGGTGAGAGGAGACAATGCCTCCGTAACCATGTGACTGGATATGAATGGTTATGATTGATTCTTGTGATATATTTTGCTGCTTGTTACACAAATTAGTCTACAGTAAATGATCAAAAAATCCAATATTAGTTTAGAGTTAAAAAGAATAGCACACATAAAATATGTTGTTTACATTCTTACTGTCTTGAGCTATTATTTTGGAATAAAAAAATGTAATTCTTAAAAACATAATTGATTGCATTGTCAATGTAAAAAATATAAACAATTTCTTTCTTTCTTTCTGTCTTTTATTGATATTGTAAATATTTAACAAAAATGTGACTGGGACATTTATTTACATTAAAAATTCTTTGAGGATTTTTCATTCTTATTTTAGAACATTAATGCACAACATTGAAATATCTGAAATATCTATATTTTGTTATTGCAATATATTTTTGTATTGTATTGTAATATATATTATTACAAATAAAATGTATAAAATACTACTTTTTTTAAGTGAATGAACCAATTAAAAACAACAATGGTGCAGTTGTCACATTGTTGCTACATACTTCATTATCGTCAATATAGGCCTTTAGTCTAAGAGCCATTTTTCACCCTTGTTTAATTCCAAATTGTAAAAATCTATACTATTTTTGACTAAACAGGAAATGACATAATTAAAACTAGCACCCTCTGCACCATAGTGGATGAGTTCAGTCATATCTTTAGCCTGGAGCCGTGAATGATTTCAGCTTCATCATGCATTCAGAGCGGGCAGTGAGATCTCTCAGTTGTCTCGGAGCTCTAACCCCGTCACAGAGCGGATGCTAAGCAACCCCGCTCAAACGGCGCTCTGGAGGTGGCACAGCCGTCACGGCTCGCATCACAAACGCGGCCCATACTGGCCGTGGCGTTTCAATTAGCCACCACGAGAAGCACAAGAGCAGAGAGGAGATTAGAAACAACTAAATTCAATTACAGCTAAGCCTCCATGGGTAATGCTTCAACCTTCATCTTGTTAAGATCTAGTTAAGAGTACAGTGGAAAGGATGCTTACTTACTGCCTCTGAGTGAACTGCATCCATCCTATAGTGAGACAACATTACACAGCCAGAGATTCCAGTCAATAAGCACAGAAAACATCAAGACAACAAACAAACATACTCTTCCCCAGAGGACAACTCACATCTTTCAAAGCTCACGAGACACAGTGGAGCTGTGGTTTAAGACTACTTTGAATTAGATGTTTCTTCTGAGAAGAAATTAAAAATGAGACAATTAACCCTTCGCTAAGCTCTGTCACTCAGACAAGCTTTATTCATGACTTTTTAAGGAAAATGTGCTCATAAAATACACTGCTCAAAAAATTAAAGGGAACACTTAAACAACACAGTGTAGCTTCAAGTCAATCACACTTCTTGAAATCAAACTGCCCACTTAGGAAACAACACTGATTGACAATCTGTTGCGTAAATGGAATAGACAACAGTTTGAAATTTTAGGCAATTAAAAAAAGGGTGCTAAATGGAACTTAAAGCAGTTCATTGGCTGGTAATCACAGTGTGGGTTCATGTGCAAAGGGTTTATTTAGGCTCAGGGTCAAGACAGACAAAATAAAACACCAGCAGACTGAAACAACCCAGACAAAATCATAAACGTATTCCAGGCAAGGGTCGAATTACCAGTAAACAGAGTCCATAGGAAGAAGCAATCGAAGGTCTGAGGAGAAGCAGAGGTCAGCAATGGGAAATCCAAATCACAAGACAACAGAAAACAAGACACAAATGAATTATGTAGACCAGGTGACGATGTAATGAACCGTGAAGACAAACAAACACATCCAAGGATTTATACACAAACAACTAGGTTAAAGGGTGGAGCCAACAACGAAACACCAAGACAACTAACGAGATGGGCGGAGACATGAATCAAACACCAGGGCAACATACAAAGTAGGCGGAGACATGAGTGCAAACAGACACAAAACACAGTTCATGGATGGCTGGACTGTCATCCAAATCTGGACTGACACATCCAGCTGATCGTGACATAACCCCCCCTCAAAGGAGCGGCTTCCAGACGCTTGAGACTTAGGAGCCAGAGGAAATACCCACAAGGGCTAGGCAGATGGTGGAGAAGTCCACTTGCGTGACGCAGATGGCGGAGAAGCCCACCGGGGCGGAGCAGACGCCCTCCAGGGCTCAGGTGGGCATCCCCACCTGGGCAGCGCAGACGGTTTTAGTGCCTTCCAGGGCGGTGCAGATGGCGGGGATGCCCACCTGAGCCAACCAGACCCCAACCATGCCCTCCAGGGCCGACCAGACAGTTTGAGTGCCCTCCAGGGTGGAGCAGATGACTGTAATACCTTCCGGGGACGACCAATCAGTGGCGACGCCCTCCTGGACCGAACCATCAGCGAAGACGCTCTCCTGGGTGGCGCTGACGGTTGAGATGCCCTCCGGAGTTCACCAGGCAGTTCAGTTGCCTTCCAGGGCGGAGAGGGCGGCGGGAACGCCCACCGGGGCAAAACAGACAACGAGGATGATCTCCTGGGCTGAACTGTCAACGATGATGCCCTCAGAGACCGAATAGGTAGTGAATGTGCCCTTCTGACACCAACGGTCAATTATATCACCTTTCGAAACTGAACAAGCTGTGGTAGCATCCCTTTAAATCCTACGGACCGTGACTCAGCTACCTCCACGGGTTGAGCAGCCACAAATGGGGGCTCTGGAGATTCTACGGTCAACACAGACATCTCCAGAGATTGTGCAGCCATAAGTGGACCCAATGGAGTATCCGAGTCACCCACAGGTGCCAGAGGTTCTGACCCTGAGACTTCACAGTCTATGTGGAGCTCGGGTGGTCGTGTACCACAACCGACTCTGGCGCTTCTGGTGATACCAAACCTGGCTCATCAACCGGCTCGGGTGGATCTGGCCACCAAGGGTCCGGATAATAGACTGGGTCTGGCGGAACCGGCACACAAGAACGGGATCACAGACGGAGTCTGGTGGATCCGGCCACACGATACCCAATTTTAAGTACATGCTACGGGGGTTATAACCGGTTATTTGCGGGCTAGGAACCACGAGGACCTTCAGCAGCTCGTCAGGCTGCGTCACTGGCACTGACAGGGTTAAACACGGCCCCTCTCACCGTGATGCAGGATTAAAACCCGCTTCTTGTGGTTCTGAGACCACAGGGGAAGAATTCAGCTCTCCTGGCTGCATAACCAACTGGGTTTTGCACAGCGCTCCTGGCTGTGCAACTGAACCAGACTGAACACCACACAGCCCCTCTTGCTGTGACGTGATGTCAGAACCCGTCACTAGTGTATCAGGGATCGCTAGTACGGGTGACAGCTCATCGAGCTGCAAGGCCTGCACCGACTGAGCAGAAAACAGCACTCCTGGCTGTATAACTGGGACCGACTGGGCTTAGCACGACCCCTGTCGCAGTGAAACGGGACTGTGACCCTTTCTTGCAGTTTAGGAACCTTGAGGGATTTTGTTGGACATGTGCAATGAGGTTCATGTGCAAAGGGTTTATTTAGGCTCAGGGTCAAGACAGACAAGATGAAACACCGGCAGACTGAAACAAGCTAAGCTGAGACACAATTCCAGGCAAGGGTCGAATTACCAGTAAAGAGAGTCCATAGGAAGAAGCAATCGAAGGTCCGAGGAGAAGCAGAGGTCGGCAACAGGAAATCCAAATCACAAGACAACAGAAAACAAGACACGAATGAATTACGTACACCAGGTGATGATGTAATGAACCGTGAAGACAAACAAACACATCCAAGGATTTATACACAAACAACAAGGTGAAAGGTTGGAGCCAACAACTGACGAGATGGGCGGAGACATGAATCAAACACAAGGGCAACATACAAGGTAGGCGGAGACATGAGTGCAAACAGACACAAAACACAGACACAGTTCATGGATGGCTGGAGTGTTATCCAAATCTGGACTGACACATTCAGCTGATCGTGACAATATACAGTATTTGCTATAAATGAGAGTTTGCTATGATGGCAAATTATGTTTTCAGTCAGTTGCTGAAGAACCTATATTTAATTTTTTCTTCTTTGGCCACACTTATCCAGTTCTTGATAGAGCTATCTGTCTATCTGTCTATTCATTTGTTCAGTCAATGAATCAATCAAGCAATCATTTATTCATTCAGTTGTTCATTCATTTGTCTGTCCATCTGTCTATTTATTTATTTTGGGAGATTCCTTTTTTTGTTTTAAATACAGTAGTCAACATATGAAGTACTGTAGATCAAAAAGATTCAGAAAGGTTTTTGGTTTTAGGACAACTTTGATGAAAGGTTTCCAAGCACTTCAAATGTTATATTTAATCAAACAGGACTCATTGATTTGTAAAATAAAAGTTATACAGTAGTTCACATTTCTTGACATCCTTGAGACTTTGAAAGTCATAGATGAGACAGGCCTCATAGATTGTTCTCATTTCATCCTGTTATCTCATTAGAAAACTGCTCATGCTTGTTGGACACGAGTGTCAGAGCAGTTTTGAGTTAAATATATGAATGAGGGGAACACATTATCAAAAACAACAGAGTGGTGCCAACCTCCGAGTGAATGTTTGGAGAGAAAGAGCCTGACGAGTCCCTGACAGAGCACCACAAATAGAGACATTTGAGTCCTCACAGCCTACAAATCACCCAGCAAGCATCTGTAGGATCGCTCGCTCACCAGTGCCGCAGTGCTCAGGGTTTTACAGCTTATTAAAATGAAGCAGACTCAAAGCGATGATTAGCACTTAGCAGTGCAATCAGAAATGACCCACACCGCCCACATTTCACCAGGCAAAAAATGTATAATCACAATAGAGAAATTTCGTTGGCAGAATTTATGTTCCAGCCAGTATTACTTTTGCCGCAGTCCCACCCAGCTATGGCTTATTTACCAAAAGAAACGAATGCAATTTATGGGGGTCACAGAGATATCAATAAAACACAACAATATCAATGTAGCCTGCTACAGATGCAGGGTTTTCTGGCCGCTAATGTCCTAGATGGCGACTGGCAAGCCTGTCTGCTGGAAATTACTGTTGGCAGGGACAGGTCTTTGAGTCACTACAGTATGCGTGTGTAAATTCTGCAGGCGAGTCATAGAATCAGTTCAATTCAGTCTCAAAGTCAATTAAGTGTGCCGCACTAATTAACTGTGAAAAACGGCTAAAAGAGTGAGAAAGTGGTTACGTGTATTGATAAGTGGCACAGGCTGCTCAGGTTTATAGGTGCAGACAGCTTTGTCAGGCCTGTCAGAGTCCTGCACTTCTCCCACAGATTGTCAGTCTTGGGTTTTGATGTCGGCAGAAAACTTTTGTGCTGACTTTGAAGAAGTGAATGTAGAACTGGTCTAATTCTTTGGAGAATGTTTAGTCAGTTTTTATCTCTTAATTTCCATACAAATACGGATCCAGACGGGAAATTTTGATGAATTTTAAGTGAATTCTGCTTCACCCATTCAGATTCTGTCTGGCAGCCAAGTAATAGTGACTCTATTAATCATGTTGTTCACAATAAAAGATGTATAGCGGCGTGACAGTTGTCTGGTTTTTAGTAGGAATTTTACAGTACCTAACATCTGATCATTTAATTTGACTGTAAACCTGGAAGGAAGTCCTATTCAGCAAACACCAAACATATAAAATGTCACACGAACACAAAAATGTAAAGTACTTTATACATAGCGTTTTCTGTATTGGTTAGGTTGGTAAGTTGGTAAGTTAACATGCAATGTCCTTTTTCTTTTTCTGGTTGCACTTTAAGTTGATAGTCCACTTTAAACATTCTACTACCTTTGTAACTACTTCAACTAATTCTTATTATTGACAACTACATGTCTAGTAATTCACAGATTAGACTGTTAGAGTAGGTTTAGTAGAATAAGTTGACATATACATGTAGTTGTTAAGTTTCTGATAGTCAGTATGTAGTATGTTGTGGACTCATCAAAATAAAGAGTTAGAAGATATTAAGTAGACTAGTAGTAAGTAGTCTACTCTAATGACTGCTAGTTGACGTAGTTACAAAGTTACTTAGTATTAGTAGAATGTCTAAAGTGGACTACTGAAATAAAGTGTTACCTTTTTATTATGATATATAGGGTTAAACAGCATGTTTTTTTTTTCCTTTATTGAGTATAAAAATTGTAGTTTAATAATAAAATACTATTATATGTATATTTCAGTTTTTAGAAGTAGAATTGAGCAAGTTAATTGGCATGCACTGACATTTATTTAAATAAATAAGTTAAATAAGCTTAGCATTGCACGACTTCTATTCCATATTCCAATTTCTCTTCATCTGTATTTTTGTAAAATCCAGCTTAAACAGTGCTTCCAAACATTGTTTGGTTAACTTTATGCAAAAATGCCAGTGGGTTGCGAATTTTTGTGTTCATGAAATCTTTGTAGTCCAAACACATGAACGGCGCTCATCAAGAACAAAGCCATTATCAATCAAAAAAAATTCCTGAGCAGTTTCCCAAGGGTCCTTTGTTGTTTCTTTGAGGATCTGATAGTATTCCAGCACTGATCTTTAGAGATCTCCTCTGGGGAATAACAGCAGAATTCATTCTCTGGCAATCGGACCGTCTCTTGAAATCCTCCTGTAACTCTTTGCAGTCGAGTGAGCTTTGACAGCTCTTCACGAGACCTCTGAAATCTCACTTGATCTGCTCTAATTTTACTTGAATAGAAATACATTGTGTAGAGCAGGTGACCAGGTCTGGTAAACTCCATGCCTAAATAGAACAAAATAAAAATAAATAAATAAAAAAATGCCAAGGAACCTAAATAATGCTAAATAACAGAAAACACTTTTAACAAAATAATGCAACAAAAAAGCATATTAGAATGATCTGTGACAATTAAAAAAGGAGTAATAATACTAAAAATAAGGCTGAAAAACATAAACATATATAAAGGACCAGTTTCACAGACAGGCCATAGTTCAATTAGGACATTTAATTATGTTTTATATACATGCCTTAGAAAAAGCATTACTGGCGTGCCTCTTAAGACAAAACAAAGGCACTGACATGTTTTAAAATCAGTCAGTGCAGGTTTCTTTTAGTTGAAACAGCTCAGATTAGGGGTTAAGGGTTAAGGGTTAAGCCTTGTCTGTGAAACCGGGGAAAATAATTATATAAAACTTCATACATAATATTTATATTTCACAGGGTCAGTGTGGTGTAACTTACATGTAAGAATCTATTTATATATAACATGTTTTACACACAGCCTCATCATGTCACTGAGACAGATGTTCTCTTCACCTCTGGTTAACCTCTGTCCAGCTGTGCAGATTGGGTCAAAGCCCTGACACAGACTCTAGGTGTAAAAGCTGTTCATAACCCCTCTCTGATGCAGAATCGACCCAGATTCACAGTCCCATGTTGTTTCTGTAGCTCAGGATGCTTCACCACTCAGTCAAGTAAGATTTGATGATGGGATCGCTTCATATTCATTGCTCACTCATTAATGCTGGAATCATGAGATGAGCTGAGACTAAGGATATAATAATGTTTGTACAGGTAGTTGTAGTGAGAAGCAGACACACTCACATCGATTGTGTGATTTTTCAATGCAAACAGTCAAAACAGTTTTATTTAAATGATATTGTTTACACATTTACGAGCACATACCCCAACCCAACCTACCATCTGTCAATAAAACACAAGATATAGCAGGCAGATACAATCACCGCCATCATTTATTTGAAAGATATTAATATTCCATGTCTTTTGAGGCAAAACGATTGATTTGTGAGGAGAATAGATACAGTCACTGTCTCCATCTTGCGTGCACTTCCTGTGCGCGGCTGCAGTCTGTGCGTGATTAAAAACAAATGCGGCTACAAGAATCCTTACGTCAACATTGGTTGTGAGATGCCATTGGCTCTTGTGTGTCTCGTGATCGATTGCGTCATTCTTCCGGACGCGAGTATGCTTCCTGAATGAGATGACAGCGCGGGAAGGGAGAGGGATCATTTTTAGTGATTAAAACCTTGTGTTTTACTCTCTTCTTCACATAATGACTTTGTAAGTCTTCAGAAGACTTGGAATGTGACACGACTTGTTTGTAATGTATTTATACTGCTTGTTTATGATTAGTTTGTGCAATACTGTACATACCTGTGACTGCATCTGCCTGTGTGTGTGTTTATGTTGGGTAGGTTTAGGGAAGGGGTGCTCCAGTAAAAGTAAAAAATTATATAGTAAATGTATATATGCATGCAAACCATTACATTAAGCCAAACTGAAAACAACGGAGGACCCCTCACGTCGAAAAGTGACTAAAACACAAAATGGTCTTGACCTGTAGAGTTTCTTAATTCATCAAGTAATACAGTAAATGACATGAAATGTTTTAATGAGTTCGATGAAAAATCAAGATGTATTTTTTTCGGTATGTTAAAGTTAACATGTTAGTTAGGTTATAGTTATTGTAAGATTTTGCATGCATAAGTTTAGCACAAAATTGTTGAAAGCATTTAGACTGTGTCATGTTTCGTGTCTGTCTGCCTGGTCTCCCCCGTCCTTGTACTTTTGGTTTAGTCCTGTCTTGCCTAGATTTGGTTTCTCCCTGTAATTATGTTCTCATTTGTTCATTTGTACACCTGTGTTTATCCAGCTGCCCTCACTTTTCCTCATCAGTTCTCTTGTATTTCAGCCCTGTGTTTTTCAGTTCTAGTTAGTCGTTGTTAAAGTAATGTTGTGTGATGTGTGCGTTCGTTTTTTGCTGCCTCGTCAGCCTTTGTTCGTGTTGTTTGGAGTTATCTATTAAACATTTGATTTCCGAAGTTCTCTCATCCTCGCCCGCCCTCATTACTTCACGGACCTCACGTTACAGACTGACTACAGAAATCATTCAATTTATTTTACTTTTTTCATTGATGCCATATAGAAATCATTACAATAATCGCAACTGGAACAGTAAGAAATGTACAGTATGTATGTATGCTGAAAATGATGCTACAAAAGTTAAATAAATATAATATAGCAATACAGTTAAAAATATAGAATTATTTAGTCACAGTAGTTTACATTTTGTCATTACAGTATATGTACTGTATATGATATATACATTTTTAAACACATTACAATTATAACTGCTGTCTAACTACTATTGGGATATTAAACAAAATTATTTAATTCCATTGACTGCCATAGTTTTTACTAGTAAATATTACTATTAAATAAATTACAGTCACCAATATTAATATGGTTTGTTTTTTTTAATGATAATGCTGGCATGGCTTAAAATCCCTGTACTAGAACACTCTGGACAGCAGAGTCTTTACAGACATGCTCATGGCTTTTAGACTGAATGAAAAAATCAGAATGATACACAGCCGTAAGACCATTTTAGTTTATATTAAAGCCTCTTTCACAGACATACATCATGTTGACTGTAAATGAATTAAACTGAACGGAGTACTCCCTACCAAAGCGTACAGGTAAAAAAATAAAAATGCTGAGAACCCATTTCTCAAGTTCATTCTCCCATCAGAGCGCCAGGGAGTGCATGTTAATGTTGTGCATCACAAGCCATAATTCTTAATTTTTAAGTCAATATCAAGTCACGGAAAAGGCGGCGCTTCCCGGAGATTGCTCTGAGCAAACACACATACAGCGCCTCATATATTATGAACTGGACACATTGTGATGAGGATGTGAGACGTGCTGAGCATCGCATCCGTTCATTGGGAGTTGTCCTGTGACGGCTGACACGTCCCGCTCTTCTGTTGCAGGCGGGTCGTGTAGTGCAGATTTTTTTTTTTTTTTTTTTTTTTTCAACCATTTGCGTAGCGTTTTTCTGAATAGTCATTTAATGGGGAGGGTATCAGTGCGATGGCAGCTGCATGCTGGGAGAGCAGACACAGGGCTTTTCACGCCACCTGGGCCGGGCAGAGCAACTGAGCCATGCAAAGCCTGAATAGAGGAAGTGGAAAGAGAAGTTCAAGCAATCTGCAGTACAGAGGAGCTGCCAAAAATGTTGACTTTGTTGCATTCGTGCCTGTGTTCAGTGCCTGCGATAAGACTTTCGAGGGGCCGCGGCACGTGATCTCGGCCCTGAATGAATGCGTTTGCATAATCCGTAGTGAATTACTCTGGCTATCACCTTATAAATCAGCATTTTATAGCATTTTCATATCTGAAAATCTGGAAACACTGTCAGAATGTTCTGCTAAAAAAGAATGTGACGCACACACAAAAAAAAAGTATTTTGAAAGTTAATTACAATACAAATGAATTAAAAATATGATTTTGTCTTTCGTATAATGACATTTCATTAATATTTAAAACTATTTAGAGTCTATCAACTCTCTGTTCTTTATGGAGGAATTGTGAATATGGTTTATTAAAAAAATATATTTAGGGGAGCTATCCCACATGAATTTTTTATATATCAATAATTTATAAATTGTGTTCAATTGTATTTCTGCATTTTAAAAGTATCAGCAACATTCAATGCAACTATTTTATTTAATTCTTATTAAAGGACACATTTTAAAAGATTTTTTACATGAAACTTATTCTAATCAGTAAATTCCTTAATTTACTTAAGCATTTATTTATGTATTTGTTTGTTTTTGTACCCCTTTTTAAACCAGATAATTTAGATGTTACTCTTTTTAGGATTCATCCATCCATTTTAGATTCAACCCAAGTAGCATTGCAGATGTTTTGTGTTTGTTTGTTTTGCTTTGCAAACTTGTTTTTCAACCGCTGTTGGACAACCTAGAGATCTAATGCAAAATGACAAAGTCACATTAATTCTTTTTTTTCGTTTATATACATAAGACTTCATTTGTGGAAAATTGAACGTGCACGCTGAATATATTTTATGTGACAGCATGTCAACACCTGTGAAGCTCTGCAGTGTGAGCTAATGCAAAAATTATTGTTTTCCTGCCAGGATTTTCAATTCTTCAAGCCATTATGGAGGCTGCGGTGGCAAACAACTGGCAAGTTACAGCGCGGTCGGTGGGCAGCATCACGGACCCCCAGGAGTTCCGGCGCATCATTGAGGAAATGGACAGGAGACAGGAGAAGCGCTACCTCATCGACTGTGAAGTGGACAGAATCAATGTCATCTTGGAGCAGGTAAAGTCTGCCTATTTCTTTGCTTCTCTGGCAGTCTGGCTGGTTTGACGTCTCTTCTCTGCGTCTGAAGAATCCAGTCCCTGATTTATTAATATTGCTAAAGTCCATCAGTCCAGTGTGTGGTTTCCACATGGATGACCTGACAGAGCTGTAGATGGGCTCTCTGAGCGTACAATTATACTGAATGGGTGAGCAGATATTTGAGCACAACTGTCCTCTTCTCTTTGGTCTCTAATAGATCTGCGTGGTTCTTTGATGTCTGTCTGTGAAGGGTAATCAGGCCCTGAATTGAAATGTCCTCGTTAGTGCTAATTTAAATGTATTAGCACAATACCTCCTCATTGATTTATTTATTTTTTTTCACTTGCTTTTATGAATCTGTACTGCGTCTCATTTTGAGCCGTAATATATATTTAGCATTAATTTAACATGGCGAGCATAATTCAGTTTTTTTTACTATGGCAAATGATGTTGTCATTGCTGTATTTAAAAAAAAAAAAAAAGACTAAAATGCCTGCTACAAATCATAGAGCCCAACAGTATACCTGATTCATTTCTGTAGCCTAGATTCCTAAGAGTACTTTCTCATTCATTCTCTCTATAATCTTTTAATAGAGTTCTAAACTTCTGACCACAACAGCAAGCTTTGAGATGAATCATAACTACAGCATATGCTTCAAAGAAAAGACTGAATGCATGTTTTATACATATAAATCTGTTGTGCAATTAAAATTAAAAATAATGAAATATGAGAAAATTAACTTAAAATAACTTAAAATTGACTTCTATAGTATAGACTTCTATTGACATATATATATATATATATATATATATATATATATATATATTACATAGGAGGCCAACCCGAGACCGCCAATTGTTTGATTACCATCATTCATCAAAATATCATCTTTTTGTGTGCAGCAGAAGAAGAAACTCATACACGTTTGAAAATAAATGATGACTATAAATGAACAATATCTATTTTATTTTATTATTTATTTATTTATTACAAAATGATATGTCGCTTCAGCATTGTGACATCAATGGCTGTTGATTAAAATATGAAAATATCTTGAGCTTGTGTTCACTACAGACCTTACTTCAGATATTCAAAAACATATTAATTTCAGGATGATGAAAACAGAAGTGCTAAAAGGCTCACTGCTAGGTTTCAGCCATTTGTAATTTACATTTATTCACAATTTGCCCCATAAAACTTGATCTATGTCTTTTCAATAAGTCAGTGAAGTAATTGTACCTCTCCTAAACTATGCTGCGATTTATGGGTGAAAATGAGCAGGCAGGAGTGGAATTAGGGAAATTACAGCAGGAATCTAATGTTATTGCCCCCCGGGACATATGTTTTTAATCCCTTTTCCGACCTCAGCATGTATTGGCTAAACTGGATCTAATTGAACTAATCTCACTGGCCCTGCTGACACTGATAGCCAAGATAAGTTTCTGGACTACAGTCCTTCAGAGACCTGAAGCTAGACGCTATAGAGTTCTGCTCACCGTAATCCATCTGCATTTCGTGATCTCCAGCACAGACTGCGAATGGGAGCCGGCCTCCAGAGGGTTTCAGCAGCTGAGTTAAGCTTCGCGAAGAGCAATGGTGACAGCTTTTACTGCCCTGCTATACTGAGTATGTCAACCCATCGCAATAATTTATAAGCAGTGCCCTTGCAGTGGGAGCGCAGAGGGGCTTGTGCCTTTTCAAGAGGAAAACTAGCTTGTGATCTGGGGTTTACGCTCAAGATGTGTCATTTTACTCTGCGAGAGCATGACGGCCTGTCATAAGCAGAGTGACATTTCATGTGTCATTCTACTGTATGTGTGAATATGGAAAATAGTGCTGCAAAATGGTACCAAACGCCAATATCTGCTTTGTGAAGGATTTAATCCAGTCGGCAGGAGGATTTGGATGTGTCTCTGTAATGACTGAATGTGAACATGCATTGTTTAAGGGGTTAGTGATTTTGTTGGGGCATTGGCTCCACCTGGGCTTTCTGCGCTGAAATTTAAGTAAAGACATCAACCTGTCCGTCTTAATTTAGTGGATGTGGTGGGATGAATAAATGACATCTGGGACTAACTTTGAGATACAATGTGCAGCACTAACTAGAGAGCCAGGATGTGTCGAGAGTGTGGGAGGAAAAATATTAAAATGCGCTGAGAGCCTGTGCTTCACTGAAGCCCTGCTAGACCTGCCACTATGTAGCATAAAGAATAGGTCTCTTCAGAGGATGGAGATGTACCTTTGAATTTATTCGATCTGTGCATTTTGAGGTGATATGCCTGGCAAAAATCGATATACAAGAGAAGGCCAAATGGGATATACATATATATATATATATATATATATATATATATACAAAATCAAAATAAAATGCAACAGATAAAATGTGAATATGATAAAATACAAATATATTTCTAAATTTATAGAATAGGTCAGTGTGTATTTCAACAAAGTTGTTGAAATTAAATACCTATGCATAATCTGTAGGCAAAGTTTGATGGTGGATGTTTGCGGTCACAAATACTAACATTTCTGATATTTGATCAGTGGGGATCGGTTATCAGCAATGAGCTGAAATGGCAGTAATAGTTTAGTAATCGGTTTAGTAAATTCATCAGTCTGTCACTTGTGACTTCATTATATACTATATATATAGTCATAGTAAAGACATATTGTTATAAATCTATATTTTGAATCTATATCATTGACTTTCAAAATCTATATTTTAAACAAATGTTGCACTTTTAACTTGTTACACAAAGAAATATTTCAGGGTTGAATGTTGCATGAAGGTCAGCCTATAAATTGATAATAACAGACTTAAAAGGGTATGTTCGCACAAAAATAATTTTCTCACCCTCAAGTCATGACAGAATTTATTTTTGAGACAGCGATCCCTTTAGCCCTGCAAACAGTTGCAGGCTGAGAAAGTAATACTCAAAATAAAACAATGCTCAAGTCATCTGAGGTAAATCCTAAAGACTGGGGCCTTAAAATCTCTTAAAAGCTCACAGGCTCTGGAGAGCGTTTAACGTGTCACTTTAACAATCTAATGGGATTAGGGGGTTAGAGTTGTACTGCAGGAGGCAAACAGACTGAGACGGAATGAAACAGGATTTAGGAACAGGCCATAGTCAAACATTGTAAAAAGGGTAATCCGAAATCTTAATTAAAAATACACTAACAGTAATCCACACACTCGTGTTTCTAGTTTTGATAGTCAAATATGCTCAAGTTGCAGCTGCTGAATTTAGAACCAGCAGTAATTCTTTCTTTACTGCTGTGGTCTTGTGGAAAGTCAGTCAAAGGTAAAGTAAAAACACACATGAAATCTATTTATATATCTATTTTCTTTAGATGGAAATATTGTTAGACTTTTGCCTCCCCAGGTTCATTGAAAATGCATGCTTGTAATAATATTTAAGCAAAATGAAGTGATGGAATAAAATAATAATCTGAAATGGACACTAGAGGCAGCATAATTCCCACAACTTTTTATGCCTTTTCACACAAATTGTGGTCTGCATGGTGAGGCTGATGATACACAAGGCATCTTTTTGAGTTAACTTTGGTAATTTTGGTTAATGTTGCGGTCAAACAGGTGAAACACAGGGCCTATGACCAATCTAAAGTATCCAGATGGAAATGTGTTACCTATTCTAAGAGGGAAAGTGCCCAAGCAACACTCCTCAAAAAAAATGTGTGTATAATCAGCCTGAGATTTTTGATTAAGAAACAAATTTTCACACAGCTCCTTGCAAAATATTATGTTATGCCTTTAAAATGCTGAAGATTTGTTAAAAAAAATATATATATATGACACTTTTGAAAACTGGCAACACATACTGTATATAGTTTCATATGCATGGGTATTGTAACTTAGTAGGTTTGTTCTAGTGACACTTGTGAGGTGACATGAAACTACTGTTTAACAAAACACCTCAAACGTATGTGTAAACTAAAATGACAACATGAAAAAGCATTGACATTTTAGCAACATTTAATGGACATTTGAAGTCTTAAATGCTGTATTTGGTAAGCCAAGGTGATGGCATCCACCATCCTGTGTGCCAACCTCTGCGTTGACCACCTCCATGGCAGAAAAGGAGCTGCTCAGAGCCTCAGAAGCTCCAGGTGTGGTTCACGTATATCACGTATATTCTTACATAGCAATGCCGAGGCTGGATCTGCCTCCTCTGGGGGTGGTGCTTGCAGGTTCACTACTTGATTGCAAAATGGCATGGTGAGAACCTTGGGCACGTATCCAGGCCAGGGGTCTCAGGGCAATGTAAGAGTAGGCCGGCCCGAATACAAGGCAATCTTCGCTCACCGAAAATGCCTGTAGGTCCCCGACCCTCTTGATGGAAGTAATCGCTGTCAGGAGCGCAGTCTTAGCAGACAGGAACTTTAGCTCGACTGACTCCAGCGGCTCAATGGGACCTCCCTAAAGTCCACCTAGGACAACAGAAAGGTCCTAGAAGCACTAGGGGTGTCCTAGAAGGATTAAACTTCCTGGCACGTCTCAGGAATCTTACAGTATAGTTGTGCTTTCCCAAAGACCGGCAGCCTACTGCATTGTGATGCGCTGCAATGGCAGCCACATACACTTTCAAGATGGAGGGCAACAGCCTACGCTCCAACCTTTCCTGCAAAAAGAAAAGCACAGCTCCTATCATGTATCTTCGGGGGTCATCTCGGAGAGAAGAACACCAGCTTGTGAACAGACTCCACTTCAAAGTATAAGCTTGCCTCATGGAGGTAGCTCTAGCTTGAGTAATCGTGTCTACCACAGAGGTATGCACCTGGGAGGGAATGTCAAGAGGAACATGATTTCTAAAAACCAGGTCTGGATGGGCCACTAAGCCGCAACCAGCAGGACCTGTTCCCCATCCTCCTGGACCTTGCACAGGGTCAGTGCCCGACAGCCGGAGAGCCAAGTGCGCAGTGTGCGCAGCTCCTGGATCAACCCAGGGTCGGGGCCACCCTCGTGGTACAAGTGCACTGCAGCCGCTCTCTCCACCTGGGGAATGTCCTCGTGGGCCCCTGGCCACCCTGCCATCGAGGGTGGTGAAGACGGAGGAGGGTGACGAGCAGCTTCTGGCTGTGAAAGGAGACATCCATGACTTCGTCAAATCCTCATGCACTTCCAGAAAGAAAGGAACCAATCGTCCAGCCGTGAAGGCCCGGGCAAGCATGGCCACCAGCTCCGGATCAGATTCAGCAGTAGCCGCAAAACTCGAAGGATGCGGCTTCACTTCATCTTCCTCCTTGGCTGACGATAGCCCGTCCCCCAATGCAGCGAGCGACATCTGATCTTCCCTCTGCGCTCCAAACAAATGTAAGGACTGTTTTTGGACGGCTCCGCCAAATTGCCTGGAAGCCTGATAAGACAGCTACTGGGAGGGGTGAGTTTTGCTCTTTTGTGAATCACCCAGGGCGTTCGTTTGACAGGGAAACCACTGATCTTGTCATCGAAATCACAGAGAACAACTTCAGCTTCCTCTTCATTGCAGCACTTCAAAAACTCATTGCAGCAGTCATAAACTCGCGGCTCTGAAGCAAAATCTGATGAGTGGTTGCACTTGTCGCCTCTTTATAACCGGATGAAGGGGAGTGGCTCAGGATTTTTTAATCACTTGCCAATTTTCATTGGCGTTTTCTCTTAAGCAGACGAAATCAGGGCTCTAGGCAAGACCCCATCTGTCGTCACAACATAACCCATAGAGACTGACAGACGGGGAACAAGAATGTTGTGCAATCATATGTCAGTTATTTCAATACGAATTCACAAATTTCTCATCCCAAAACCTCAAAGATCATAAACAGCTAAAAAGAAAAGAAAACAAATATGATTAGTAACTGTAGGAAAAACGCAATGAATTTGTCGTGGAATCATTGACTCAAGTGATTTGTTTAAAAACACTGAATCATTCAATAACAAAACACCATTGTCTTGAGATACAATATTTTTCTATCAATCAATCAATAATGAACATGTGTCAAAATATACGCCACTTAGTATTATTTTTAAAATAAATAATATAAAATAATCTGGCTTAAAGGTATGCTAGTAGGCGAACATGGTATTTGTGCAAGCTAAAATCAGACAGATGGCCACCATAGTGATGTTGCTGAGTTTAACCATGACCAGACTCCATTGGCTGGGTCATCTTTCAGGTCAAATGGGGGTGGGAAATGATCACAGACCCCAGAGCAGGATTGATTTTTCAGCTCACTCTACAACCTTTAACAGAAAAACATGAACATGGAGAGATTCTTAAAATGGAGACTTTAGAAAATAAGTCGTGGGGTTGATTAGTTTAATGATTTTAGATGGGTCAGTTCTTTTGGGGCAATTTTGAAGCATGTGTCTCAGATGAAAAGCCAGATTGGTGTTGAAAAGGCAGCCATTAGTGCCATTGGTCCACTTGATCCTTCTTTAAAGATGACCATATTCTTATACATATATATATATATATATATTAGGGGTGTAACGGTTCACAAAAATTACGGCTCGGTTCGATACGATACAGTAGAGATGGGGAGTCGACTCCAAAAGAGTCGATTCCTCGACTCTCACTAGCCCTAGTGTCGGAATCGACTCCAGGTCAGGAATCGACTCCCAGTATCGAGTGTTTTTTTCAAGTTCAACACTTTGTATATCCCATGTAAACTTAAAAAAATCTTAATAGAGTAACCACTGTTATTCGCCCCTAAAAGGATGCATGTTTACATAAATGTGACGTTATGTCTCTATATGAACGATTCCACCGACTCCAAAATTAGGAGTCGGAGTCGACTCCAAAAAAAACAGAACCGAACACCCCTACGATACAATGGTGTCACGGTTCGGTATGTTTAAAAAAAAAAAACTCTTATTAACTTATTAAAATTAACCTAAAAGTATGTCTTGGAAAAGTCAGTCCTGGATGGTATTTATTGATTAATTAAAACTTAATTAGAGCGCCATCCACCGTTTCTTCCTGCGGGACAATCCATGTGGGAGAAGACGGCAGGGGAGAGATCCACAATTTCATTTTGTGGTGTTTATGTGTCACCAAAGGCTTAGGGGCCGTTCACATGCATGTTCACATTCACATCTTTATTTTCAACAGAGCCGCGCAGTTTTAAATCCAAGCAGAAATCTTTTTATAACTGGCAGTGCCTTGGTTGCCTAGTAACAGCAGACGCTGTTGGAAGAAGTGACGCGCCTTGTATTTTTCACCTATTTTTGGACGTACCCTTAAGAGAGTAAGTTACATTTAATGCTAAAGTATCGTTAACGCTAATACAAACATTATTTTAGTGTGTTAGGGCAGAACGATGCAGCTCTGGTTAAACAGCTGGATGCTGGGTTGAGATGCAGCTGGATTTGGTTGTGGCTTCAAAGGGCAAGAGGTGTACTTTTATAAGGGATGTACACGTCTTTAGACAAATGTCAATACAGTATTTTTTCAGAACCTGTGCTTGGCTTATTATTCCATTCAACTTCATAGGCTACTGTAAAATTGGCAAAAGGAAATGGAAAAGGAAAATTGGCAATGTGCGTGTTTCTAGTTTGCCTCTGTTTGGGAGTGGGAGGGGCAGACAGCGGGTTGCGCTGCCTTGTTGAGCGTAGCAATGAAAACATTATATTTTACACACTTCATTCTCTTTATTTTTTCTGAATCGTTTGGTTTGTAATGCGTACCGATCCGAAAGCCTGCTACCGAACAGTTCAATACGAATACGAATGTTGACTACTGTACAGTATACATATACATATATATAAATTATTATAATTTTTTTTGTGTTAATAAGTATTATCCCAGAGGGCACTCCACTATGAAAACAGTTGAGGTTGGTAACCTCTATTAGTAGTTCTGCCTCTCCTCATGTCTATTCCTTCATTTTTGCTGCCATCAAATTCAGGTCATCATCATTAGACTTTCCTATATTTAATCTGAATCTTTTTTTTTTTTTTCTTACATCCATCCATCCTATGTAGGGTTACAACGATGCTCGAAACACTCATCCTCAAACAAATGTCTAATTATGGCAAAATTAACTTTTCTATTAACATTTTTTTATTTAGAAAAAAATGTCATGTATGCATAAATTTCATACAGTTCTATGAGGTTCAGACTCTGTGCAGTCCCTGGTTTCTACAGGAATGCTTGCTGACATTTACTGGGATATTAGCGTATGCACATTTATTGATGGTACTGTATAGTGGATTTAAAGGATTATGGTTTGGGAGGTTTTACATGTTGCTCTTTAGTAAACCACTTAAATGTATGTTGGATTATGCTTGGATCAGCCCAATGTTGCAATGGTGATTTGAGTAAAACCCAATATTAAAGGTGTCTAACGTTTCAGACGAGTTATACATGGATTCAAAGTTATTTGCATAGTCCAGTGCATTTAGTTTGTCTTTTGGAAAAGAGCCAGACCTGCTAAGCTGACAGAGGTTTAAATTCAAAGCAGCTGAGAGGACAGGAGAGAGGTACAGATGCTCCTGCCAGTTAATTAGAATGTATCCCCTCGGGATCACTCCGGCTTCTGGCCTGCCCACATAAAAGCTAGCCTGAGGGAGCAAAAATGAAGATAACTGAGTGTTCTAGAGAGCTTTTGGAAAGCGTTTGGGGCCATTTGTCCTCCCCCAGCCTCAGCCCTCAATGAGTTTTGAAGAACGCTTATTGATTGGTCATGCCATGAGGTAAGTGTTGGAGGAGGAATTGATGATGCTGCAGCTTTTTTGTTACCCGAGCTGCACTCATGCTGTGAGTGAAATAATACAAAGCCTGCTCATGATGGTTTAGACCTACTTCTGTTTTTGCATTCAGAATAATATTTTATTAATGGTATATACACATTGTTTTCTTCCTATGCATTGTTATTTGTTTTGTTACAGTGCAACACTACAGGGAACGTTCTCTGTTCATTTTTTTTTTAATTCACAACAATGTTCCATAATTAATTCAGCTTCAAATGCATAATATACAGACTTCATCCAAACTGCAGCCATCGGTGTGTGATCTGTTTTGTTTTCCTCAGACATAGAATTATGAGAAATCCAATCATCATTTGAGATAAAGGAGCTTGTACTGTAACATACTCTAACTTGCAAAACCAAACATTTCCTTCCTGGACCACAAAAACAGCAATAAACATGAGCTGACATAACTGTTGTTGTGATGTCAAACAGAATAAAAATAAATATGTATTTTCTTTTTTTTTTCAGTTTGGAATCATAAACCATTTTGGAAAATGGTTGTTGCGATAAATATATTTTTTGCCACTATTTTTTATATGCTAAACTACTGCTAAATATTGCTACTAAATTATAAGTGCAATACAAAATAAATAAAATAAAACAAAATAAAACAATTGTCTTCTATGAAGTTTGATCATGTCATGTATAGAATGACTTAGAATGACTTATCTAGTCAACACTAATGATTTGCGTTGCTATTGGCTAAACTAATTTAAATATTGAATTATTGCGATTGATCTTTTCTTTCTTATATTCTTTAGTCATTCATTTAGTATGTTACTATCAGCCTCTCTCCATTTCTCGTTTTACCAAAAATAATTTTCTGCTGTCTTGCAAGCACAGATATTTCCACTAGGAAATGCAAATCTAGTTATTTTTTATTTATTATTCATTTTTGTTTTCTTCTATGGTACCATCCAATATCATTTTCTTCATCAGCCCCCAAGAAATGAAACCCTAACCGCTCACTGCAGGGAAGGGCAATTATATAGTCCCCGCTATGCCATTTAACATCATTTTCCTAAAACAATCAAACTGTTTTTGCAGTTATTGCGCTTTAGTCCTAATCCCAGCTCTGCGTGTTTTAGCTAAAGGTCACAGCTGAGCTGTAATGACCCAGCGGTCTGACGTCTGGTTTTATTGAACCTCTGGACTGAATGCTTTGCGATTGCTTTCATTTGGGCTCATGCGCTGGGCTCTATCTGTCAGACCCGTGTGAATAGGTTCTGTCTGTGGGCAAGCTCAGGGTCACTCCAGTCTGTCTTTGCCCGTCACGGCAGGGTGAAAACTACCCTCAAGGACAGCAAATCTCTTTCTGGCTGGCCAGCACGAAGGTGACAGTGCTAGAGGTGGGATCAATGTGCCAGCGGGGGGAGGAAGATTACAAAGTGAGCGCAGGAATCTTTGGGTATTTACTTCACATTAACTCAGAGCACAACTGTAATCCAGCCCCATAATGGCTTTCAGAAGTCAGCCCACCTTCATCCGTCTATGTTACATGCTGGGATTTTAGTAATCTGCAGCTTTGAAATATTACAGTTGTTGAATATTGTCATTTAAAGTACTCATAATATGTTAAGTTACAGGTTTTTTTGGGGGGGCTATGCTAAAATACTTTTGGATATTTTTAAGACAACGTTATTTATTCAATTATACACACTGCAGCATCCCTTTTTGCCCACTGTGTCCAGCACTCTATTAGCTACTGTCTCTTTAAATCCAACTCTGTCTTCTCCTGCCCAGTCTGTTGATTGGTCAAATGTTGATTTTTTTTTTTTTTTGTTATGTCCATGATCAGGATTTAGCTCTTAAAGCTTAATAGGCAGCTGTAAACAATGAACATGTAAACAACTGTAAACATCTTCAAAGTATATCCATACCATGTTTTTGCCCTTGCAGTGAAGAAAAAAAAGCATTTTTTTCAACATAATGAAATCACATCCCCATGTGGTTTAAGGGCAGACAGTAGGTTGGCGTCATACAAATGTTTAACATGATGACATACCTAAGTCTCAGAAATAATGGGAGCACTGCCATTTTCAGACAAGTGTTTTCTTTTTTTGGAATTTTCTTTCTTCAATGTGTGTACTTTTTGGTTTGTAACTTCGCAGATTGTTTACATGTAAAAGCATATTACACATTAACCCTTTTGAAAAAAAAAAAATAGCATAAGCTGGTATATTCCAGGGTCCTGGAGAGATGCAGCCCTGCAGAGATCAAATTAAATCTTAAATCTCACCCGCATGTAGCTTCCTTGTAACCCTTCAGACCTTGATTAGATTGTTCATGTGTGTTTGATTAGGGTTGAAACAAAACTCTGCAGGGCTGCAGCTCTCCAGGACAAATGTTCACCAGCCTTGATATATGGCAGCTGGTTTGAACTGGTTTAACCTGGCCCTGAGCTGATTATGAACTAGTCCTGAGCAGAAGATAATTCCTATAAGGACAAGGGGTGCGTTTACCAAAAACATTGTTAGCCAACTATGGTTGCAAGTGCCGTCATTATCAGCATAGTTCAACAATTCAGTTTTTCAGTTCGTAATCAACATCACAAACATACGTGGTTGGAACTACAGCAATGGACCTGTGGTTAGAAGCATAGTTTTTTGTTAAGATATATAGGGTTAAATAAATATGCTTGTTGTTGTTTGTTTCAACAGGAAACGGAAAGGTAAATTTAAAAAAATGCACAGTGACCTAGCATCAAAGACCACTGGTTATTTCAAGGACTCCAAATGTAAACTCTGAAAGGTCTTCTGTTAGCACTAGTGCCGTGTGCTCGTCAGGTCTCGGTCTGGACCCTTTGAATGGAATCGTGTCATCAGACCCTGGCTGTGTCCACATCAAGGTTGAAGAGTGGTCCTGCTGGCCCACAGGCTGTAAAGTTCAGTTGTGATCTCTGTTCCTCCGCCAGGTCTCGCTCAGGTGTAAGGAGCCTGCAGCAGTATTTGTTTGTGGGGCAGGACTGATAACCTCACTGGCTCCAAAAACCTTCAGTGGAGCCAAAAGTCAAGGGCATGATGGCAAAAGCGCAACAGAGAAGATATAGCTGCATTATTAGATCACAGTCTTTTAAAAAATTAATTTTACTGTTACACTGTTCCAGATTTATAGGTGGTTGTCTCTTCTGTGGAACAAGAAAGGATAACGATGATATAATGTAGAATATTCACATCAGAAATTATTTGTTGGAAAGGGTCTCTAAAAGTACTGCAAGTAATCCAAATGAGCGTGCTTTTCAAACTAGCACTTTAATAGTCCACTTTCATTCTACTAACTATAACTTTGCTAGGGTTAGGAGAATAAGTTGGCATATACTTGTAGAGCTGCTTAGTCAGTTGAATGTGTAGGTGGAGCATGCACATTCATAAAGTGTTAGAAGACATTAAGCAGACAGTCTACTAGTGCTGGTGACTTGTAGTTACGTACAGTTAGTAGAATGTCTAAAGTGGACTATCAAAATAAATTGTGAGGAACACATTATTTTGATAGTCCATTTTAGACATTGGGTAACACTTTATTTTGATGGTCCACTTAAATATTCAACTAATAGTAAGTAACTTTGCAACTACATGTCAACTAGCAGTCATTAGAGTATTAGTAGGCTGTTAATGTCGTCTAACACTTTATTTTGATGAGTCCACTACATACTACACACTGACTATCAGAAACTTTACAGGTATATGTCAACTTATTCTACTAACCCTAAACTTACCCTAACAGTCTATTCTAAGAGTAAGAAGACATGTAGTTATGAACTAACTCTAATTAGTTGACATGTAGTTGCTTTACATAAAAGGAAATGTAAAAAATCATGAGATATATAATAAAACAAAACATTTAAAACTATTAAAATTAATTGAATTTGATTTAAAATTAGAATATTGGAATATTAGAGTATTGGTAGACTGTCTTCTAACACTTTATTTTGATTGTACCGCAACATAAAACATACTGATTATCAGAAACTTTGGAGGTATGTCAACTTATTCTTCTAACAATAAACCTCTCAGAGTTTTCGTTGACATGTAGTTCATGAGAATTAGTTTACATGTAGTTACAAAAGTACTTATAATTAGTAGAATGTCTGAAGTGAGCTATTAACAGACTAACAAATATGTATATGGCATCGGTTCACTCTTATTCACTAACAATGCACCAGTTTTATAGATACGTGAAGAAGATGTTTGTAATGAGTGAAATTTAGTAGTCACCTTAAAATAAAAATATATAATCTGTTTGCAGAACACTTACAAAATGGTGCAATAGTCAAATACATTGTTTATGATGCTTTTTGTTTTCTTTCGTACTTGACAGTGCCTAGTCACTGTCTACTCCTCTAAGAAGACATGAGAGTTTAGAAAATGGTGACAAGAGGACTATTTATGTGTACGTCTTGTGCTGTTTAGAATGGTGCAATCGCTCAAGTTATTGCTCATTGCTGCTTTCTCCATGCACTCTCCTTCATGATCTTCAGCTCAGGAAAGCTGTGATGTAATATTCATTTCATAGCATAATATGAATTTGCAATTTTACTGCTGTCAGAATTTACCAGCATTAACCAGCAGTCATTTTCCCCTGATATACTTTTTTAACGGACTTATTATTTTTTTCAGTGTTACTAAGTTGTGACAGTTTGTTAATGCAGAATGAATGAGAGGAACAAACAAGAAACACTTGTACTGTATAAAGGGCATTTTGGTAACATGTTATTTTCATGGTACCAATGGATATTATACTAACTACAGTATAAGAAACATTGCAACTCCATGTCAACTAGCAGTCTGTCTGCTTAATATGTGCTAACACTTTATTTTGATGTTCCTCTGTACTGATTAAAACAAAACTAATTTTCTAATGTAAATCCATAGATGTTGACATGAGTCCCATTTGGAAGTGAGCATTACTAGATCAACTAAAAAAAAAAAAAAATTAAAAAAAAATATAAATCATATTTATATATATTTGCTGTATTTTAAGTGCGTATGTGTCCACCCTTGACAAAACTTGTGTTATAACCAACTGTTTTCAAAAATAAAGTCATGTTACAATAATTTATATAACGATTTTTACACTCCTAATTGTGTCAAAGCTGCTTTACAGTATTAAACAGTATTAGTGTGTTGTTGTCCTCTTGACAGACAAAACCACCAGTTTAATTATAGGTTGCAACAAAGTCCGATTGTTGCAGAAAGTCAGATCTGGTTCCCATGTGTCCCATGTGACATCTTAACTTGGGGTTCATCATGAGGACACATCACCCATGATCATAAACAACAAAATTACGACCTTGAAGTGATCATTGTTTTTACGCTTTACTAATGGCCACTGTTAAAAGGGGCTTGAGGTGAAGGTTGCAGGGTCAGTCATCAGCACACCCCCTCCAGCAGTGACTCCTACTTGTTCATGCAGAGGAAGTCAGAGACATTGTCCATGTGTATTCCCGTTGGCCAGCATAGAGAAGCAAGCCACATCAAAAAGACTGTCAGCCACTGCATGTGGAAACATCCATCAGTGCTGAACGCCTTTGTCACTTAAGACAGTGTAACTAAAGAGAGGAGCTCACCTGAGGGACAATATAAGTCCCTGTGCTCTTCTTACATGGATTGTAAACTGTTATTGATTCCCTTTCCTGTAGGTTGTGGCACTCGGAAAGAACAGTCGGGGCTACCATTACGTTATTGCCAATCTGGTGAGTTTCAGCACCTCTGTACTCTTAACTAAATCGCTCCCTCACAGACACACACACATTTACATACATGCTAATGCATCACATTTTTTTTTATAATTCAATGGCCCATCATCAATTATCCCTTACTTATATGATTATCAACTTAAAAAAAAGAGTGTAAGTATAATCAATAAAAAGAAGAAAGAAAAAAAATATATATATATATATATATAAATATAGTTCCTCTTCAGGAACTCGAGCCATGTCCAGAACACGCTATGGGAAACGCCTTCAGCATGACGGGTTTGAATCATGTGTATAATCAGACTAGTGAATGGTGAGATGTCATAGGTGGTTGACGTCATCGACCAGTCTTGGAGCATAAGACCCCTATAGTGGTGGCTCAGGAACAAAGGTGTATCCCTGAAGGGAAATCCTCTCCGCATGATCAAACATGTATCACGCCGATCTACGCGTGTTTTAGACATGTGGAGGAAACCTTCATTCCTGAGTCAGGACTCAGTGTTGGGAATCCCCAGTCGCCTAGTGCTAGCGACGGATGCGTACCTAACTGGTTGGGGAGAGGTCTTGTGTGGCCGCTCAGCCCGAGGTCTGTGGGAAGATCGCCATCTTACCTGGAACCTCAGTTGTCTAGAGATTCTGGCTGTGTTCCAGGCACAGGAATTCTTTCTCACGGACGTAAGAGACAGACATGTGTTAGGGCAACAGGGAGCAGAGCACTCTCGAGGGAGCGGATTGACCTCACTGCGAAAAACTAGCGGTGCGCGTGCTTAGATCCCGGAAAAGGTCTCTTTGAGGAGGGAGCCTTCACTGCGGTTCCTCCTGCCGAGGCCGAGCGGAAAAAGCGCTTGAAGTAGAAGTCGTTCACTTCCTGGGGTAGCGAACGCCAGCAAGATCCAGTCAACTGCCCAGTTGGTACAGTTCTGGAGTTTTTGCAGGCCAGGTTCTCTACTGGGGTTATCCACCCACCTTGAAGGTTTACGTGGCGGCAATATCAGCTTACCACACCTTTCTTGGTGGACACTCAGGTGTTAAAGAACCCATGGTCATATGTTTTCTCTACAGTGTGCTGAGGTTGGGGCCTTCTGCTACAGGCCTTCAATCCTCCTCCCTTCAGGGAGCCTGGCCAGCATAAGCTAAAGGACTGGACTGGGCGCATACGTCCACAGAGGTGGGCCCGGGACAGGGGCCAAGGCCCGGGAATGATTGCTCCACACCGAGGTGGTGGAGCAGAGCTAGAGAGTGTTCTACAAAGCAGAGGTGGACCTCTTAGAAATAAGAGAGAATGTGTCCTCTGTGGAACTCTCTAGTTCATCCAGCTCCGTGGGGCTGGATGCCTTGGTACAGTGGTACAGAGGCGGCCGAGGCTTCCTCTGTAAATGTGTTTTCCCGATTGCTCTGCTCCCAGGGGTTCGGAGAGAGTGCGCCAGGACACGGTCAGCCTACTGCTAGTAGCACCGTTCTGGCCGGGTCGAGTTTGGTTCTCTAACCTGATGTCCCTTCTAGACTGCTCTCTATGGGACATTCCAGTCAGGAGGGACCTCCTCTCACAGGTAGGGGGCACCATAGTGCACCCTTGCCCGGAGCTGTGGGAACTGAGAGTTTGGCCTCTGAGGGGGCACAACTCTTAGCCACAGTTCTCTCAACTGAGGTTGTTGAGACCATTCTCCAGTCCAGAGCTCCATCTGCACTGTGGGAAAAGTCAGAGCAGTTGCTCGTATGCTTCGGTCCACCCAAGAAGGGGTTTCCAGTGACCAAGCAGACTTTGAGTTGATGGATAGTGTATGCCATTATTACTTCTTACGAGTCCTCTGGTCTCCCACCGAAGCTAGGAGTCAGAGCGCACTAAACTTGAGGGTTTTGCTGTTAAATCTGCTGTTAGGGGGTTTTCTTGGAAGAGATCCATGCGGCTTCGGGATGGTCTATCCCTCACACTTTGTTCAGTGTAAGGACTGGACCTGCGAGCCACTCCTGGTGCTGCTGTGCTTTGGTGAGTAGGCACACACACACTGGGTAGGTACTTGCAAGCATCTCATTCACCATAGAGGAACTTCAGGTTACATATGTAACCCCGGTACACCTATGTAACCTCCGGCATCCCTACCGGTGTTTTGCTTCATGACAGAAGCTGAATGCCGGTCACATTCCATGTGCTCTTATGCTTCCTTGCCGATGACGTTACCCGTCTATGACATCTCTCCATTCATTGGTCTAAATCCACACACGATTCTCTACTGGGGTCACCCACTCCACCTTGAAGGTTTATGTGACGGCAATATCGGCTTACCACGCCTCTCTTGGTGGACACTCAGGTGGTAAAGAACCCGTGGTCATATGTTTTCTCTTCAATCCTTCAATCCTCCTTCCTTCAGAGAGCCTGGCCAGCAGAAGCTAAAGGACTGTACTGGACGCATACGTCCACAGAGATAGGCCGTCAACGCTGAAAATGTTCCCCATAGCGTCTTCTGGACACTTCAAGGTTCCTTCAAGGAACCGGGGTTACATACGTAACCTGAGACGTTAATGCACAATTTCGATATATCATATACAATATATCACTTAAGGATGTATATTTGACTTATTTGTATATATCGGTTTTCTTATGGATCTACCAAACGAAACAATAGCCTATATAATGCTCATTTTTACTCAGTACACCACAAGGAACCCCAGTGATTTTCCTCATTGGGGTTTTGAGCCAGAAACATTGAGTTGAATCCATTTTCACATGATGATTGTTATATTGCCATCATCTCATGGATCCTAAATGTGCTTCTTTTTCATCATCTCTATCCTCAGGGCTTTACCAACATCAGCCTGGACAAGGTCTTTCTCGGCGGAGCAAATATTAGTGGCTTCCAGATAATCAATCCTGAAAACACAGTTGTTCAACAGTTTCTGCAGAGATGGGACCGTCTGGATGAAAGAGAGTTTCCTGAAGCTAGAAACACTCCACTGAAGGTATGAACTATTAAAAATAATGACAACCGTTGTCTCTTCTATTTCTTCTTCTGATCTTTGACTTTTTCCTTCTTCTTCGTTTTCAACAGTCGATATATTGACATTCAGTCCACGGTGCTATTAAAACTTGGGCTCAATTTACATCTAATTAAACAACTATTATGAGATTAATAGATTTTTAATACTGTTTTAATTAAGGTTTTATTGTGGATGGGTGGGTAAGAAATGACCATGCTCTCATCTACCTGGCAGGCAGGTTATAAAAACACCTGAATGTTTTCTTTAAAAAAAAAATGCTATAAGCTTCTAGGCAACATTATTTTTATGAAAATGAAGTACATTTCACACAATGGATTCCTTTTATTTATTTATTTATTTTTAAAACACTACATTTATATTTTTTTCTTAATTTCTCACTGTGGAAGTTTGCAATCCCAGCCGTACACATTTTCCAAGTCATTTTCAAGACTCCATTTTAATGATATCATTTTGAATTGAGAACATAAATGTACAATGTCTCCTTTGATGTTACCTTTGTTGTATTACATTTATGTTAGTCTCTAAACTCCTCACTACAGTCGCTTTGAAGAAATACAAAATAATACAATAGCGTAGCTCATGGCAAATTAGCAGATGCCAGCTCGTTCTCTTTTTCTTGGTTGAAATGGCATGTAATTACAGGTTACACCCATGAACAACAATAGCAGCAAACCCTGTAGAGTCTCACATAAACTAAACATTTTACATATCTCTGTAATTAGAAACCTGGTTAACACTCTTTACGTAGCAAGAAACAATGCACAAACTACATCCCTGAAGTGTTTCGTCTTTTGTTCTGTTCACCAGCTATGATTACATGCAGTAATGCATCGCAGTTATCCTTCATTATGTGCATCAACATGCGCTTGTAGACCTGGAAGAGGGCAGCTTATTTTAACCCTCTTCAAAGTGTTTACGTACAGATAATGTGTTGGTTTATTTTAAACTGCTCCAACAAATAACTGTTAACATGAGGTGCTTAACGCTTGTTGTGTACAGTACACTTCAGCGCTGTCTTATGATGCTATCCTGGTCATTGCGGAGGCGTTCCGATACCTGCGACGCCAGCGAGTAGATGTGTCCAGACGAGGCAGTGCGGGCGATTGCCTGGCTAACCCTGCGGTCCCTTGGAGCCAAGGCATCGACATTGAACGTGCTCTCAAAATGGTAAAACGTTTGTCTTTTCTTTTTCTCATGCAAGATTCTGAGTGCTTAAGCTTTTATGAAAATGACAATAACCATTTGTAATCTCTCAATGTGTAATTCAGATTGTCAGAGTACTTTGAAATGAATTATGCCTCCGTATGATTCATACGAGTTGCACTGACACATTATAATGTATTCTTAAGTTTCAAAGCACCATTGTTATATTGCTGGTTTCTTTGTGTTGTCGTTTCTGGCAGGTCCAGGTGCAAGGAATGACTGGAAATATCCAGTTTGACAGCTTCGGTCGCCGATCAAACTATACTATCGATGTTTATGAAATGAAAACAGGGGGCCCAAGAAAGGTAAGTCATTAGTAAATCTGTCCATTTGTTGGGTACGCTTTGTAAAGTCAGTGTGAGATCTCAAACCAGGATCCATTGCTGCATGCTAGTTTACATTTAAAATCCATGGTTATTCTCAATAGAGAAAATAGACCAAAAGTACTGGTGTCTCATATTGCACTCGACCTATCTTCTGAAATGTTATGTTTAAATATATAAATGAAGCACTAATCTATTTAAAAATGCACTAATATGCATACATTTGCTGAACAATGTTCAAAATAAGCATTGCTTATTCTTGTTTCATTTTGTTGACTTACTGTGTAAGAGGTAAATGTTTTTAAAGAGAGGATTTTGGATCACTTTTTTATCACCCCATAAATCAGAAAATACTGTCAACAGGTAGAAAAATAAATACATTTATACCATAGCAATAAAATGTTATATAAATCAAGCAAATGATATACTGTATGAGCAAACTATCTCTAAAACGTTCATAATATAGATGGAAAGAAAACGGTGAAGTGTGGTGTGTGTAAGTGTTACTGAAGTGGATATAGAAAGAAAAAAAGAAAGAAAGAAAGAAGCCCTTCAATATGCCTTAAAATAACAAATCACAGAAAATAAAACTGCTCATCCAAATGTATTCCTCTTAAACCCACAATCCCCATTTAAAACAGTTTACTACCTGCCACTGACAGCAGCTTTAATCAACACAACCAATATTCATCAGCTTTCTTGTGAGCTAATTGAAACTGCCCTTTGTAACACAGCATTCACAGTTTAGCCTAAGGTTAGATGGGGTCAGTGTCGGTAAGGAGAAGTGCATTGACAGTGGCTGTCAGAAGTGATGTACAAGACTGTGTTGGACCCCTGTGCAATGTCACCTCAGTGATGCCCTAGTGGCTAGTGCTATGCTAACGGTTCTGACACATGCCACTCAACCACTAAACAACTCCAGCATATAGAGAAAGAGGAAAAATACAGTACAGCACGCTCTTGTGATAACAGGATGCATAAATCATTGAAACCTAACCAAGTTTAGTTTCTTTTGAGCAGAATTACATCCAAGAGTAACTTCCAGCTTCTGCATTCCTGCAAATTCCACCATAAGCATTTTTTTCCTATTTAACAAATGTCAGCCAAGAATTTGCCTTTTTAGTTTAACTCCAGGCAATAACAGCCGCAGCACGGAGACCTAATACTTTTTTAATGAACACAGTCTTATGAGAGTACACATCCACAACAGCCCCCTTAGCCGAACAGAAGGGCTGGGGGGTTTGGTAGTTAGCGTCAATGCAGTAAAAATGTCTGCTGTTTGATAATAACGCAAATGTTTTCCCTTTGCAGATCGGATACTGGAACGAATTTGAGCGCTTTGTTAATATAATGGATCAGCAGTACACCAACGAGTCCTCAGTGGAAAACCGAACAATTGTGGTCACTACTATTATGGTACACGCTCCATGACATTTTAAACGTGTCGCATATTCTGCCCATCAGGGTCATGGTGTTGACTCCTAGATTGATACATTCTGTCCTGGGCGGGTAGAAGTACATTTCTTTTGTGTTGCTTTCCATCCACTCACTACACGTTGAAACAGTCGAACGCGAGGAAATGCGACGCATGAGTGTTTCAACTGTATCCGTGTGGGTGTCAAAGCATTTTGATTTTCCATATATCAGTGGCCTGTCGTAGCAGTGACATCACAATAACGGCATTAGGTATGATGGTTTTACATTGACATCATCAAAGTAGACATGCAATGCATATGTAGGTAAGACTTGTTTCCACTCATCAAGTAAATGGTCAATGACACAAGAGCTACAACTGCAAGCTAGCGCTTCCCGTGACAATTAAGGGTTCGATGGTTTGCCCACGGCAAAGTTAAAGCGCATTTGAGCGAGGCCAGGTATGAGGCCCCTGCGCAGATCCACTTTACATTGACTGGAGGACTGCTCGGTGCTGATGCATCACTTCATCTCCTGACGTTAATGACATTAGCTTTAGCATCAGCCTCCAATTGGCAAGGCCAACACGCATCTCAGAGGAATTCAAATCAATGCTCACAACATCATCCTGTGTAAAACAACAATCGCTCGTAATTGTTTTGTTTCACCAAAAACCAAGGTCAGTCTTTCAAATGACTTGAATGTGAGCAATTAAACCAGCAGCTGTCGGTTATTCCGTCAGAGGGATTCAGGAGAAAAACAATCGCACAAAGGATGAGGTGAGAGGATACATTCAGCACAGAACAAACAAACCATCGCTAACCCACTAGCACCCTAATTGTCTCTGACTCTAATGGGATGCGTTCTCTCTGCGAGAAGCCATATTGTTTGGTAATAATGATGTGCTTAAAAAAGCAAGCCGCTGCCGCAATGTTTGAAATGGGGGGCGAAAGAGAGTATAAAACCAGCTTGCGCAATTTTCTTTGTTCAATTCTGTTTGTCGACAAAGTGCTTTTGAGTTTGGAATCTAACAATGGCTTTGTTTTTGCTTTGGTTTGTTTCCCTACTGAAAAGACCATATATTGTGTTTTTGGACGCTGGTCCCCAGCATGGCACGCTGGTATGCTGCTGGTGTTCCCACCGGGATGTTTATATAGCTATTCCTGTAAACCAGCCGGTATCACTATGCTAGTTGTCTGTGCTGGTCCAACAGCTAGACTGAAACAGTAGTAGACACCCAGCAATACCCGGCATAAACCAGCCAGACATGTATTCTGGAATAAGCTGGTCTTTTTAGCAGGGCTATGTGCAATGTTCTTTCTGTTGGAATGATGAAGTCTTCTGTCGCATATAGGTGCAACGTGCTTGAATGTGTCTGAACAGAATCAACACTATGATTCCTCTGCAGTCACTGCCATTTACTTCATGAATCGGATTCCTTCTCACTTCATACGTTCTTGCCTACCTCACCCCTCACCCTCAACTTTCAATGCATTTCAGACCCCTGGGATATTGCACCACGGCCATGTGTGTGTGTGTGAGAGAGAGAGAGAGAGCAAGAGAGAGAGAGAGAGAGAAGCAAAATCAAACCTACTCTGATTTATCGCCAATGTTGCTTAATAGTCTTAGACCCTGTTTACACCTGATATCATCCACCTCCTTTGTTTTGATCCCAAGTGCTAAATGTAAGTAGACAGAATCCAGAGATGCGTGATGACCAGTGTTAATTTTGACAGCAAATTTTTATTTAGCCTTAGTCTTAGTCTTTTGACTAACATGACTAAAATTTTGTTTTAGTCATATTTTAGTCATCTGAACTGTTTTTAACAGTAAATATCTAAATATCATATGTTTTCAGTCGACTAAATCTACAGTAAATTTAGTCAGCTACAATCGAACGGGTTTAGTTACAGTGAAACTCATTGATTAAGCATTTCTCTAAAATTTCCAAATTCAATATGTTTGACATTAAGATTTTATCATAATAGACACTGTGGTGACTCACAACATGCCATTATGTTAAAATTAAATAAAACCACTTCTCATTAAGGTCAGGAACATGGTCTCCTTTTCAATGAAATACCAATGGTTATATAGGCTAATTAT
>JAUMHP010000065.1:2705846-2721221 GCA_032361065.1 Enteromius trimaculatus
TATATATTGTTGTTTTGTTTTTTTGATTGTGTGTTTAAAATGTCATTTCAACGTTGTAGATCACCTTGTTTATAGTCTAATATTTAGTTAAATGCTTTCATCGCTATTTAGAATGTTTCATACACATTATTTGTTGACGGTTTAACACTGTCACCCTATCAGAGATATCACAGTTATTCTGCCAGGTTGTCAAACAGAGGTTTCTCTCAGTAAAAAATGTCCCGTAAAATAGCCAACTTGGTCTCATAAAAAATATGTACCTCTGTGCACTTTTTGTGCAACACCGCTTTATGTACATTACTACACGTTTCACTGCAGTTTCAAAGAGAAATGTACACTGAGTGGCGCTAAAACAAAGGTTCAATATCTGACCCTGGCACATTTTTAGTACGTTGACATAGGTAAGTATCGCTGTGTTTTTTATTACGTTGCTTCAGTTACGTATTGCGACGGATTCAAATATGCGCTAAAAGTTAATGCTCTATTATGTTGGAAATATACTTTAAACCTACCCGATAATGTTAACAAATGCAAAACTGATATCAAAAAGGTATTTGATGATGTAACCATGACATTTCAACTGCCGTTTACCCAGATTTTAACTCTTTTGTCAGACCGTTTTACATGGGAGCATCGAACCGGAGCTTTCCATTGTACAACGCCCTTTCACTAGAGCTACCGAGTAAACATACTGTATATGAAACACATAGATATGAAGTTGGATACGTGTAATGCTAACATTCAAAGCATCAGTTTTTAAATCTCCCAACATATTAATATTTTTTTAGTCAACATGATACTCTTCAAGTAATTGTGCAAAAATTTTGCTTTTTTAAAACGAAATTTGTGTAAAGAGGAATTAAAAGTGAATAAAAAAGTTTTACTGCCTGTAGTTTTCATTTTCGTATTTCGTGGCTCGCTAAAAAAATGCACCCAGGTACATTAACGACACGAGACCAGGTAGAAAACAGCACCGTCGCATTATCTTAATAGCTCACTGTGTTTAAAAGCATAGCTTGACTTTAAGTTATGAGTAGCTTGTATTTTAGGAAGCTACGCTTTCAAAATAACACTGATTGATACTGCAATCATGTAATCATATTGTAATCATATGATCCACCTCTGTCATTGTTGAAGTTTACAGACAGCTCTGTCTAAACAATGACAGTAAATTCCTCTGCTTTTATAATGTAGAAACGCTAAGGTTTTCCTGAATTTGTTTTATCGTTATAAGCAGAAAAAAACAAATTGGATTCCTCTGGGATTCTTCTAAATGACATCTAAGTGGCGGCGTTTTTTAATCTCACTTTTTTTTTCTTTCACAGTTTATCAACAGCATTTGTTATCAATTGGATTTTACCTGTGCGCATTTGTGCAATACATAGCTAATTTCAGAGCTAAAAAGATCACATGCAATTATTTATCTACCGCGCAGGAGACACAGAGACTTTTGAGGCATATTTCTTTTTCCCTGATAAATCACTTCTGGTAGACTCTTAATTAGCTATTTATATGCAAATGATTATATGATTTATTGAGACAGTACACCGGAGTTCCATTCACTACAACCACAAGATAAAAGGATATTAATATTTGTAGAGGCTTTTATAACCAGCGTTCACCTGCAGAGTTACCGTGACCTTATACTTCCTGATTGCATAACTAATGTCCTCCTGGCTGAGGACACATGTGAGATAAAATCTTTCAGTGCCTTTTTATTATACGCTCATGCTAGAGTGCCTCTGAGGATTATGGGAAGTGGGAAGCGGCTCTGCCTTATATCTGCAGCTCCCACAGCAACATTATGTGAAGCATGAGAAGGGAAGCATTCAGAAAAGATTTTCCAACAAAGTCCCCTGCTCGTTGCGATTATGCTCTGTTTGTCGCCTGATACAGTGGCGTAGGGGTCACAGAAATTAGCAAGACTCTTGCTATCTAGTCAAGCGAACGCTCAGCTGTCTCTTCTGTGCTGCACAGTCAAAAAGCCTTTTCTGTTATGCCTCGCATGTGCTTCTCTGAGGCAATGAAAGTCCTGTCTCTGTGAATGTCCTTTCCCTGGCTTCCTTCCCCACTCCGAGGCCTGAGAAAACACTAAATGACCCCCTTTGAGCTGTAGACGTAATTTACTGTGACCAATTGATCTGATTGATTAGTCCAAATGACAATAGAAAGTAGCAGGTTCCAAAGTGCTTCATGGATATCATCTGACTGCCTACAAAAATATTTTTCAATTGAAAAAAAAAGCATTAGTACAAACTGTGCTAACAGTAAGTATGAAAATGAGTTAGTGAAAGACTAGTGGCATAACATATATTTATGGCACTGCCTCTGCAAATTGCTGTCATTAATGCATACTGTAACAATACATCGATCTGCCTACGCTGGAAAAAAAAAAAGGAGCCATCACCTAAATCACGCATAGCTGATTTCTATATATAATACAAATCTTATATAAAAAAAAAAATCATATATATATATATATATATATATTACAAATTATAAATGTTATGTGATATTCACAAATATTTAATATTTTAAATACAGTGTTTAAGTTTTAAAAACCTACAGAAATTGTACTAGGCTAGTGCAGTCTGATTAGAGATAAAGAATAAAGGAAAATAATACAATGTTAACAGATTCCCATATGGCACTATTGGCCCTATATATAGAGAAAGTATTTTCAGGCATATTTACTTTTTTTCATGTAGCAATCTTCACAAAAATGAGTGTTTCATGTTTCATTCAGTAAATTTGCAACTAACCCTGCTTTGTGATGAACGGACACCTTGCCAACATCTGTTGATGTATATAGCAGTGCATGTTTATTGCATGTTCAGCACTAACACGTTTTGTTCATGTCCCTGTTTCCAGAGAGCAGATATAGCCGTCGCACCGCTAACAATCACGCTAGTGCGAGAGGAAGTCATTGACTTTTCTAAGCCCTTCATGAGTTTGGGCATCTCCATTATGATCAAGAAACCTCAGAAGTCCAAGCCGGGTGTGTTCTCCTTCCTGGACCCTCTGGCGTATGAGATCTGGATGTGTATCGTTTTCGCCTACATCGGCGTCAGCGTGGTGCTGTTCCTCGTGAGCCGCTTCAGTCCCTACGAGTGGCATCTGGATGAGACTGATGAAGCCAAAGACCCCCAGACCCCTCCAGACCCGCCTAATGACTTTGGGATTTTTAACAGCCTGTGGTTCTCTCTAGGGGCCTTCATGCAGCAGGGCTGTGATATCTCACCAAGGTGGGTGTGGGTTCATATGTGGGTTTGCATGCATAGGTGATAATTTATCACTGGTTTAGATGCACTGGGCTGCTTAAAGCAGATATAAATGGAAACCCTTTCAGATTTCCAGCTTTAGATCAGATTGTAATCTGTGATTTTCTCATCCATCAATATAAAATAACGTCAAAGTTATGAAAAAAAAATGTTACAGTAAGTTAATAGTTATTCATTTTGCGTTTTTAATTAATAGCACTAGCATGTTATTGCTCTTTTGTTGTCGCTTTGGATAAAAGTGTCTGCTAAATGACTCAATGTAAATTATATTACCACGTGTAATGTAATGGACGCTCTTATTTACTCCAATATTTGTCACGTAATTTGAAATCAGTAACGGGCTACAATTTTGGAAGTAAATCTACCCAGCTCTGCTGACAAGCAAATCTACTACCTTACAGTTCAATTTTTTTTTTTTACTTTTGAAAGATAATGCAGACACAGCTCTGGTTTTAATTTGTTCTTTTGTAAAGGATTAGCTGAGTAACATATTCTCATTTTGTTCTTTTTACGAATTTCTCATTTACCTGATTCATTTATTGTTTGAGAAGTCCTGCTGCAGCACTTTGTACGCATCTGTGACGGAGATGTATGATTATTCACATTGTTCCTCCATTTAACAGCAGGAAGTTGATTAATAATGACTCCTTTGTGCGGCTCGCTGTCATAGATTCATAGAGTCCCTTCTATTCCCCTGTGCTGGCTGTCAATTGTGCATTCAATAAAATGACTCGGTAGCACAAAAATATAATTAAAATACAAAAAAGTATCATATGTCATTTTATGAAATCATATATCAATTTATTATATCAGAAAATAATTTGATAAAACTTTGGACTTAAAGCCTTTATTTATAATGCATTATAAAGGTATTCAGAATGTAGTTTGCAATGCATTATATCTTATCATATACAATTAAAACAAAAATTAAAACGCATTTTAAGGTTTGTTTGTCATGTGTTTTAATGCATTATAGTTTTTAAAGTAATATTTGACAACTGTGGTTATATTTATTCCTGAGATCACACAGTGCATTATATGGTTCATTAAAAGCCATGATTAATGCATTTAAGAAATATGTTACCAGTAGTTTTTATCAGTTTATTATTGAAAATTACTGAACAATTCAAACCCACATATGGGAAAATAATAAATATAATTTGGCCAAGTCTGGTAAACCATAGTTATGTGGAACACTGTTGGATATTACATCTTACATGATTGTATCGCTGCAGAATAGTTTTCAGATGGCTGCGTGTTATTAAAACCATGTTCATCTAAAATTTAATAATTATATTACATAAGTCCATAATAGTTTCTACTTGTTATTTGCACTCTGTATAAATATTTCACAAACCCTCGTGGCTGAAAGAGCACAGAGTCTACAGAAGGGCAAACCGCCTTCCATTCAGCCCAAGGCAAAAACACTTTAGAGGAAATAGTACAATCATTGATCTCATATGTTATTTGATTATGCTAATATATTGTCTAGACAACAGTCAATAAGTGTAGAGCTGGAAAATAAGCTTTGAGCTAATGCGACTTAAACTTCTGCGAGATCAGAAATGAGACCCAGACTTGATATATATGTGTGAATATATTGGATTGGTGAAAATTGCTTTTCTGTGGCTAAATGGAAGCTCAGGATGCAAGTCATGTGTTTAAATGGGTAAACAAAAAATCAGCAGCAGTGCCAGATTACAGTAAATAACACGTCAAGATGATTTGATACAGCAGATATAGCAGATGTGGCTTGACTGCCACATCACTTTGACACTGCATTCGCTTCCTCAATGATAACCACATTTAACAAATATTTAAACTGATTCTTAACGCGTTTCTTTTATTATAGTTCTATATCTGTTATTCCTTTAAGGTCTAGCGTGGGAGTAAACTTGATGAGATGTAAAACTGTCCGCATTAAAGTTCAATAGTTCACTCAAAAGTGAAAATTCTGTCATCATATACTGACTCTCATTTCATCTCAAACCTGTATGAGTTTCATTCTTCTGTTGAGCACAAAAGAAGATTTGTGTAATTAAGTACATTTGGAAATGTTGTCTTAGCTTTTGTTTCATATGGAGAAAAAAAGTAATACTTTCAAACCAAATCAATGGATTGCTTATTAGATTGTGTTTTTCAAATCAACTTACAACACATAAATGTTTGCGGAGTTCATATATTGTGTAAAACGTAAGGACCATGTGTGTTTTTGCATCAGGTCCTTATCGGGCCGAATAGTGGGAGGCGTCTGGTGGTTCTTCACCCTCATCATAATCTCGTCCTACACGGCTAACCTGGCTGCTTTCCTCACAGTGGAGAGGATGGTCTCTCCCATAGAGAGTGCTGAAGATCTAGCCAAACAAACAGAGATCGCATACGGAACCCTGGACTCAGGATCAACCAAAGAGTTCTTTAGGGTGAGTCTCCTACCGCTTGAGAGAGTAACATTTCTGCGTTGATCTGCAGCTGAATTAAAATGCATCAAACTTCAGTGGCTGTGCAAGCTTTCAGGTCAGAATCTGTCCTCTAGACTGTTGTGTTGTTTGGTTTTTCATTTTAAGCAATCACAAAGAACTTTGCAGTGCCTTTATCAAACAATTATTTAATTTAATTATTAGTTATGCGTTTTGTTTTTGCTTTATAGTGACCCTATTTAGTCCACATTTAACATTTAGAAATGTCATAGCATTCACTGAAATTATTGACATGAATTATCGACTGAAGACATAGACACCTAGCATACTGTAAGTACAATTTACAAACAAAATATGGTCCCACTTTATATTAGGTGGCCTCAACTACTATGGACTTACATTTAAATTAATCAATTGTTACAATGCACTTATTGCATGCATGCATGTTTTTACATTGTACTTGTATCTTATATACGTAATGTAATATATATGTAATTACATCTGTAATTAATTTCTGTAATTACATTTAAAATCGCACTGTTGATCCATCCCTTACACCTTAACCTATCCATATCCCCAAACCTGTCCCTAATCTTACCCGTATCCACCTCAATAGCAGCAGAAGCGTTTTGCAATACGATATGAACACAATAAGTACATTGCATTTATTTTTGAAGCAAGTATATAGTAGTAAAGGCCACCTAATATAAAGTGAGACCCAAAATATTTACCAACATTTGTGTTTGTGAGTGATAAGTTGAGAGTAGTGCCCTCGTACATGTCTTTGTAGTGCTAAAAAGTCCCACTGAGGTGCCTAATTATTCAGTGTTGACATAATTTAGGAGTGCACTGTGAAATCAGACTTCTTTCACCCCCAAGGAAAACGTGTTTAAATCATCCAATCGCTCCCTATAGTGTGTTTTAGTGTCCTTTTTTAAAGTCTAGAAAACATTTGATTGGACAGAACATCAGATGAGAAGCTGATGTGCAGAATGATGTCATCATTACTAATAACCAAAAAATAAATCAATTAATAATATATTTTTTAAAAGATTTAAAGGGGACTTTTTATGTGCTGTTTAGATGTTCTATTGGTGTTTTGAAACTTTCTCTGTTGGAAAATATTATTCACAATGCCAAGAGCACAACCGAAGAGCCATTAACAGGTTGAACATGCAGGTGTTGAACCTAAAGACCTTCTTCACTGCTGAGAGACAGCTCGGTAGATTTGCAGGCATTGTTTTTAGTTGATTGCAGGTCAGCATCCGCTTCATCCAACACTAATTTGGATCTTGTAACTGTTTTATTCACAAACTTTTTCAGTCTTTTGCTAACCTGTTCTAGTCATGGTGACGAAGTGAGTGACTCATTCACAATATGGATATCACAGTGTATGATTCAAAACAGCTGATGAAAAAAAATAATAATAATTTTCTTTGAAGGATAATTGTTGATATATTGCAAGAGAAATGTTGTGGTTGCTAAATTGCTTTCCAAATGAATAATTACTAAAAAGCACCATGATCGTAGCAATGCTACAGCTGTCTCTGTGCAGCTGCTCTGCTGACCGTGACCACCTCAACAACAGACAGCTCTCAAAACTCACTATTTACACTTCTTAGTATAATATTAATGAATAAAATATTTGAAGATTTTACAATCATTGCAAAGGAGATGAACTTTTGAATGGCCAGCAGAGAAGCTGCATGAGAGGCAGTAATAACAATTTGATTAGCCTTTTACAAAAATTATGATTACAGGAGCAGATTGTTAAAGACTCATTTTTGCATGGTGCCTTGCACAATACAAAGTTATGACTTCAAAGATTTTTACCAAACTGCATGATTTTTAAAATACTACATCTTGACTTTTGCATTGCATAATTTGCTTCATGTGCATGGCATTTCTGCAGCAAGTAAACTTGCTCGGTAGCGCACCTGGTACAGAATTTCACTTGCATGTGTAAAAGAGCTTAAAGTGTAGAAACAATCTAATGTGCTGCTTCCCTGGAAATTCACTTCCTTCTCTCTTTTGCTTTTGTTATTTTCCAACATTATCATTGTTCTGTTTTGGATGAAATTTTCTTGTGAAAGGAACAGAATTGACCTTTGCTTACAGTACATCTTTGAATATTGCCCCTCCTGTTTATCCAAGTAAAGATGTTTTGAATCAATCTGTACAGTGTTTGCTATTTAAATAAAGGTGACTTGAAAATGTCATGAAATGTGCAAGAAACATTTTGCAGAAATGTCACCACAGGCACACATTTTTCCAGTGAGTCTGAGTTGTAAAATCACATTGATAACTGTAAAATGCTCAGAAAAATCGTGCATGCCATTTGTTATTAGATTAACGGACGTTCATCTATGTTCCATTTTGCATGCTGGTGCTTTGATTTCTAAGTTTCTTTACTAGCTTGCAGTGCTTCTGTAGCCAACCACCTTCATCAGTTAAACCTGGATCAGCATGGGAATTCATTACAGCAGGGAGGCCACTTGGAGCTTGTTGTTGGAGAACAAACAAAAAGAAACATTAGCTCAGCCAAGAGCTCCAATCGCTTCTTTCCCGCACCTGCTTGTTAGGGAAATTCCTCTCTTTTAGCTAAAACAGTCAGTCAGGTCTGCGCTATACAGCCCGTTTTGATGGAGCAGTCATTAAGTCAATGGAGATGATTGCTGTAGGTGCTGTGAACAACTTTGAGTTAGCCTGAGCTTGTCAGAATGAAGCAGGCAAAGGCAGACAGGCGTCTGTAGCTTAATCAAATCGCGCATATGGCCATAGAGGTCAGCTCAAAAACCGTGATTAGTTGCTTTACCTGGGTCTGCAAATTGTGTGTAATGAAAAGCGACCCAGAGGGTCAAATAGTGCACTTGAAAGATATTTAGAATAAAGTCAGTAATACATCCATGAACACACAGAGACTGACATTGCAATTAAGGCTAAAATTAGCTATCTGCATGTTTCTGTAATACTTAAAAAGTGTTCGCTCTACACACACGTCCATTAGGAGGTATGTTTACTGCCCTGTCAGCTGCAGGTTCGCATGGTGGCATGCGTTTGATGTCATTTAAAGGTTTGTGAGTCAACATCCGAGGGCTTTGGGGATCTCAGATATTCCATATAATGAGTGTCCTAGTTACACTCTACAGCTTTCAGATTTCCAATGACATGTGTGAACTGCTATTTCAAGGGACTTTTAATTAAAAGCACAGAGGTTTGACAGGATAAAAAAAAAATCCTGATTAATGGAGATTCTTGCTCTATTTTAGATCTGTTTTCAGGAAACACATTCCAGTTTAATTAGAGCCATACGGCGGAGAACAGCTGGATGTTTCAAATGATCCAAAGCATTTGGAGCAAGACATATGTCATCATCTTTGACACAGCCCCCAAGTTTATTATTTCCAAATATGCATATATATTTGCTTAATTTATTTGCTTGGTTTACTTAACATTTAGAAATAAATATTTCAAAGTTACTAGTCAAAAAAACACTCAGAAAACCAACTGCACATTTTGTCAGAATTAACAAACTGATATATATATATATATTATAAATCCTAGGAATGTAAAACTGGTAACACTTTAGAATAGGTAACCCTTGTTGGTCTCACTTTATATTATCTGTGTGCTTCCACAGTAACTAGATGTGTATGTAGTGTGTAACCACAGTGTGAGTACACACCGGTACATAGTATCTACAGCTGTGATATTACTGTAACTACACACACGTAACACCCCTCAGAATGGTGTGTGTAAGTACAGATGTGTAGCAGGACATTGGTAACAATGCTTTTTAGTAATGAACGTACATATGTGTAACAGGACAAACAGCACTTTTTGGTAAATAAAGTGTTACACTTTATATTAAATAGACAGTTGCTCTGGGTTTATCATGTAATTTCTCTGATGTTACACAGCAGCAGGCAGGAAATTAGGCTTTACATATAAATTGTGGTTGGTGTCCAGAATGTTACACTTTATATTAAGTGCGCAGTTCCTGAGGAGTTATCATGTATATACGCTGGTATTACAGAGGTGCACCAACTCCACCAACTTTACATATCCCTACACCTACCCAACTACACCCCCTGATCACCTCCTGCTCCAGTTACTCTTATACAAAATGTTACCAATGTCCTGTTACACATTTGTTCTTACACACACCATTCTGAGGGGTGTTACGTGTGTGTAGTTACAGTAATATTACAGCTGCAGATACTATGTACCGGTGTGTACTTACACTGTGGTTACACACTACATACACATCTAGTTACTGTGGAAGTACACAGGTATTAGGGACACTTCATATAAAGTGGGACCCACTTGTTAACTAATAACTACTGTATGACTTTTCCCTCAATAAATTCTTAATTCGCTGCTTATTAAGTTATTAAGGTAGTTCTTAAGTTTAGGTAAGATTAGGGATGTAGAATAAGCACTCATAAATTGCTAATATTATGGTAATATGCATGCTAGTCAGTTAATATTCCGTTAATAGTGAAAATTAGTACTAAAAATCCTTTAAAAGTAATAATAAAATAAAATTCCTAACCTGTGATATGTATAGTTTGATGTTTATGTGATATATAATGTTATCTCTCCTAGTGCATTTAAATCTACGAAATTATAACAATTGTTATAATAATCTAATGAATAGGATCAAAATGAAATTATATGAAATGATGTGTTGTCCCCTTTAATAGGTTTGTATGGGTTTAACTTGTAGAAAAGGGACAGTCCAGTCAGATTTAACAGACAACTGTCTCCTTGAAGAGATGAAATATTACATTTATTAAAGATACGGTGCATAAAATCTTTTTTTTTAATATTTAAAACTATCACCATGCCTCTGGCCCTGAGGAATCTGTAATGATTGAAAGAGCTGGTTCAGGTTATTCCTGCGCTGAGCAATCAGTCGGGTGAGGCTGTTAAAGTGCTATTCTTCAGAGCGAAGGAGAGTTTGTTCAAATCTCAAACAGTGAAGTGTCATTCAGTTTGTCCTGCTGACAATGGAGATGATTTGTCTGACAGTGATATATATTTGTTCTTCTCTGAAACAAACCGTTTTATTGAAAGAGTGCAGGCGTTGTTATGTGATGCTGGATAACACGTAATCCTTGATCAATATCTTCTCAAGGTGCTCACATCTGTTTCTCACATAAATAACAGCGGCTGATTCTCTGTCTCACTCGATGCCTGCAGTTCACCGCATTAAACATTGCAGGCATTCATATGCACACAACTCCAGCTACGGTTGTTTTATACGTGTGTAATACAGGTGCAATACTACTGCTGTTCTGCTCTGCTTTCTTTCTGTGTGGAAGAGATGAGTCTTTGTCACACGCTGTTAATTTAGGTGTTTAGATGAATGATTTCCCACAGGCACACTGATCAAAGTATACTGCTGAGACACATTTGAAATCAGGACATTATTGCTGATAGTAACAAAAACTTGGCACTTTATAATAAGTACAGTAGTTTAACCAGCTGTTAGTATATTACAGGAGTAGTTCACTTCTAGAATTATCATTTCCTGATCATTTACTCACCTCAGTGTCATCCAAGATGTTCATGTTTTTTTTCGGCTTTTCATCAAAGGACTTTCCTCCATGTAGTGGACTTCAGAGGTGCTCAGCAGGTTGAAGGCTCTACATCAGCGGTTCTCAACCCTGGTCCTCGCGCCCTGATCTGCGTATTTTGCGTCTCTCTCTTTGTTAACACATCTGATACTGATAATCAGCTCATTAGAAGAGAGCTCCGTGCATGAGCTGTGTTCCCAATCAACATGGGTCCCTACACAGGGTCCGTTAAAGTTTACTTCACTTCGGAACATTCATTCACCGTAAATATGATTTAAATTACGTCTCGCACACTTAAATGCACTTTGAATGGAACGTATAAATTCACTTTGAACTGGAATCATGGCGGAATATTCGCTGATGTCCACTTCGCAGTGCGCATACATTCAAACAAAACAAAGGACAAGGAGCGCAAGGAGAGGACGAGGATTGAGAACCTCTGATCTAGCACAGTGTGTGAGTGTGTGAGACGTAATTTTAATCATATTCACTTATTTTCGGTGCAAATCCGTGAATGAATGTTCCGAAGTGAAGTAAACTTTAACGGACCCTGTGTAGAGACCATGTTGATTGGGAACACAGCTCATGCACGGAGCTCTCTTCTAATGAGCTGATTATCAGAATCTGGTGCGAGAGAAATGCAAAATACACAGAGCAGGGGGCGCGAGGACCAGGGTTGAGAACCACTGCTCTGCATGACAACAACTGAGGAATAAAGGTCTTTTCTAGTGAAGTGATCTAGTGGTCATTTTCTAAAATAAATAAATAATCAGATACTTTTTAACCACAAATGCTCATCCTGCATTAGCTCGACCTCATGTATAACGAATCATGCACACGTGATGTAATGAGATGAAGGTTTTTTTTACCTCTACCTTTTTCAAATTAAAAAAACAAACTGCATGTGACCTTTCCAACATGATTACGCAATCAAAGAAGACACACGTGTACATCACAGAGCTAGTACAAAATGAGTGTTTCTGGTTAAATATCCGGTTTTATCATTTCACCAGGCTTCTTCGGCTGGGATCATGTGGCGCTTCATTGAAACTGCAATTTGTGTCCCGCAGGTCACCATTAAAGTCCAACTGTAAGAGGAAAAAAAATCTGGAAAAAACTTGATTTGTTTTTGACTGAAAGATGACTTTGATGACGTGGGTCTGAGTTAATTATCAGGGAATTTTTATTCTGGAAGTGAACTCCTTTAATAGATCACATACAAATAGTGAAATCTTCATTGATTACCTGTAATTACTACATTATTGTTGTTTAATTAGCTCAAGTGTAATACGTTGAGACTTAAGTTATTCAATTAGTGTCGTTAGTAAAGGAGGTTTTAATCATTTTTAGAAATAACTACGTGTCACATTTTAAGTCATGAAAAGTACTGCAATTGCCATTAATTAAGCACTTTATCAAACATTACAGGTATGTGCAGAAAGAGGGGCTTTGGGGGCTCAAGCCCCTGCCCTTTTTCATAATTATTTCAAATACCCCTCTCAAACAAATAGCAATGATATTTTGGTCAATAAAGAAAATGCATTGGCATTATAATTAACATGTTCTGTATAATATGTTCAAAACTTGTTTAAAAAAAGAAAAAATCGGAAGCAATTTTAGGGGGTATGTGCGTTTTGCTTGACTTATAGTGTTTCTAAAATATTAACTGATACATTGTTCGTTCATAAATGATTTATGTTTTAGATGCAGTCGATACATTAGTATTGCATGTTTCGTGTCTATTCCAATGTAAGTAATTGTACATGTGATCAAACCATGCTTTATGAAAAATACATGCAAATACTCATGAGATAACACTGTTAAAATACAATTACAATAACAATTTATGATGAATGACGATGAATAAAGAACTAGTCTAGTAATTTATGAACAACATATAAGCTGTCATTTATAAACTAAACGTTTGCAAATTGTAGTGTATTTTATTTTATCCTTAAAATAAGGTTTTACCAAATCTCAAAAAGCAGATTGGGTCGGATGGCAGCAGGCAGATTGTCTGTAACACAGTGAAGGTGCTCCAGAGATCCTAGGGCTTCCTTTAGAATGTGCAATATCACGTACAGTATGATGGAGTTTTGTCAACACCACCTCTGTTTCCGCATCTGCCCCTGCTTATATTTTTCATTTTCACCTACGCCTTTACTTTTTCATCGAGCATGTGTTATTATCGTGTTGAGTCTGGTCAGAGCTGGCTTGTTCAGATTTGTTCATGTGTTTGCCTGAGCTGGTGAAAGTCTAAAACCGCTCTAGCTGCCCGCTGGGCACATTAAAAAAATAAAGCAGTCTGTAGCCTGACCTTTCCGTATGGTCTGTCCATTCCGGAGCGCGGTTAGTCATGCAGTGTTTCCTTTCATATACTTTAAACTTTTATACGTGCTACAACAATTGAATGCTAAATGAATAAGAAGTGTTGAAAGTCTCACGGCACATACATTATTTCTTACCCAAACCTATATATCATGCATAACTCCACAAGCAGCATCCAGCATGTTTCCCCAAAGCATGAAAACACTTTCACAGCTGAGGAATTATGGGACAGGAGCACTAAACCTTATACATTATACAGAACAGTATGCCTGGCCGTGAAATTAAAAGCACCTCACGGATTGAACTTTCAGGACCTCCAGGCAAAATCTCTGGGGAAACACAGGCCGATATGTCTGACAGTTGTGAGTTAATGAATAAAATAACTCCTAGCAGATGCTTTTCTGATAGATTGTTATCTAATGCGATGACATTCACACATACTTTTCGGAAGCGCTGTACTCTGAGGAAAGCTTACTGGTGAGAAACAACTCAAGCAGTACACTGCAGAAAAGCAACGGGCAGTGTGGAGAAATGTGTTCTGTCTGGAAAGCGAATGATTCAGAAGTAAAGCTTTAGTGGAGAGTGAGATGGTGCGGCTGATATGAGGTGGATGTGAACAGCACCATAATAAGCTCTGTGGCGAGGACAGAGATATGAGGAGAGGCTGAGAGACGGGTATGATGAAAGCAGCCTGCAATGTGTGGAATATGTTTACTCAGGACATACAGCTACTGTATATTGATTAATGCGGAGATCAAAGAGCTGTATTAGAGCCAGGGGAGGACAGTTTCTAATGATCCTGAAATCTAACATACTCTAGTTATCTGTTTTCTTCAGCTTTCCTTAAAGGGTTACTGTCATTAATCACCTACCCCCATGTTGTTCCAAACCTGTAAAAGCTTTGTTCGTCCTCTGAACACAATTTAAGATAGTTTGGATGAAAACCAGGAGGCTTGTGACTGTCAAGGTCCAGAAAAGTATGAAAGACATTATCAAAAATAGTCCTTGTGCCATAATTGCGATAAGAGGTATTTGATTAATGATACGATTTTCATTTTGGGGTGGAGTAACCCTTTAATAGCTCATGGTGAGGGGGCTAATATAAAATATGCATAACAAAACACACAAACAAACAAAAAAAGGATAGTTCACCTCAAAAAGAAAATGTGATGTTAATTTTCTCCCCCTCACCCATCCTCCAAAGATTTTCAATTGGGTTTATGTCTGGAGACTAGCTAGGCCACTCCAGAACCTTGATATGCTTCTTACGGAGACACTCCTTGGTTTTCCTGGCTGTGTGTTTTGGGTCATTGTCGTGTTGGAAGTCCCAGCCACGACCCATTTTTAATGCTCTGACTGAGGGAAGGAGGATTTTGCCCAATATGTCACAATACATGACCCCGTTCATCCTCTCCTTAATACAGTGCAGTCGTCCTGTTTTCCAGACCAAAAAGTTCTACTTTGGTCTCATCTGAACACAGGACTTTCTCCCATAACTCCTCTGGATCATCCAGATGGTCCCTGGCACACTTCAGCCAGGCCTGGACATGGGCTGACTTAAGCAGGAGAACCTTCCCAGCTCTCTTCACGGCATTGACCAGCTCCTCCCATGTACTTCTGGACTGACTCTTCACTATTCGTAGCATCATTGATACCCCACGACGAGAGATCTTCCGTGGGGCCCCAGTCTGAGGGACATTGACAGTCATCATTAGCCTCTTCCATTTACTGACAATTGCTCCAACAGTTGATCTTTTTTCTCAAAGC
>JAUMHP010000065.1:2739729-2756241 GCA_032361065.1 Enteromius trimaculatus
TCGAATTGAATCGAATCGTTACCTGGTGAATCGTAATTGAATCGAATCGTGAGGGCAGTGCCAATGCACACCACTACCGCTAAACAAAGAACCGGTTTTACTGACAAGATGCGCATAATATATTGTTCGGTATATATCGCCCAGCCCTACTCCGACGAGTTCAGAACTGTATGGCATCGCAAGGGTGGGGAGTTCAATGAAAAATGCATGGCTCCAACTAGGGCTGGGGGTAAACGATTATTTTCAGTTCATAGCTTAAGCTTATGGGGTTGTCACGCGATGAACGAACAACTCAAAAAAAACGAAGAGAGAGAGACGAACAAATCAATTCTGTTTCTGGCTCAGGCTGCATAGGTTAACATTTCAGCAGCAAAATTATTCCAGCACTTTACGACGCAAGTAAGAGTGAAGCTGAAATAGACTATTCAAATATTGACAGCAACAAGAAAGGCTAATGGTTCATGTTCATATTTCACTTTATACTGCACTTTTTATATTGTCCGTTTTTGAAAGAGGGCAAAAATAACTCGTGCTCTTTTTTAAAAAATAAAAGCGGTTGTAACACACAAATATCATATGCCTAAAATGAATCATGTTGAAACAGGAATTGAACTAAACAGAAGAGAATGACAAAGCAATCCACATAACGACATAAACCTGACCATAAGATTGTTAACCTGTTGTTAGTTATACATACAGAACATGTTTATATGCGATTAATCATGCTTGATCATTTAACAGCACTATGAAAAACATTCTTTGCTCTAAACCTTTAAGTATGAACCCTTCGTTAAATCCAAACAAAGTCAAAGCAGCTTTAAGCACAGCACCGTCTTACCCCGCTCAGACTCGACTCCTTCGGATCTGGGCACGAGGGACTTCATGCTTCCGGCCCCAGCATTCTTCTCCACCTTGCTGCCTTCCTTCGTCTTGCTGTCGTTGGACACGTCGCGTTCCTTGGACCACTCTTTTTCAGCGGATTTCCCATCGATCTTGCTCTTCTCTTCCTTCTTGTCATCCTTCCTCTTGTCCTTTTCGGCCTTGGGCGTCTTCTCCTTGCTGTCAGCGGGCTTCTCCTCCTTGGATCTTTCCTCCTTCTGTTTGTCCTTCCCTCCTGCCTTGGCCTCTGGAGTGCTTCCTGGGTTCTTGTCTTTCTTCTCCTTTTTTTCTTTCGTGGTCTTCTCTTTATCTTCCTTCTCTTTGCTCCCTTTAGTGCTGTGGAGAGATTAGAGAACAACTAAAAGTCTGCCGACAATCATTAGTGACCAAAACATAAGGCTTTGATTGAGAGATACCGAATCACTTTGGGAAGCTGGAGATGCTCTGGATTGGCACCACTGATAAAATGTATCATAACACCATTTCAGTTCTTAAAAAGTTATGTTAGATAAACTCGTATCTATTGTAAAATTAATGGAGTGAAATGTAGCTAGTAGCTTTAGGACAGAAAAAATATGTGTATACATGCACTAAAAACACAATACGATCAATTTGTCTGTTTTATGCCTACTGAAGTACTGAAGTAAAGAGACGCCGTGTTTCAGGAAAGAGGAGTGACTGTATATTTTTAAACTGGAAGACGAAATTAATCGTTTAGACACAAATCATTTCGCGATCAATATTTTCAAATTGATTTTAAGGACTTTTTGAAAGAAATATTTGAATGGAATCAAGTTTCAAACCAACATCTGCCCTCAAATTCATTTATGTGAATATGTTTATGTTGTTATCCTTCGCTAGAATTCACAAACTGTACGGTTTGTATTCAAACAGCTGCAAACATCTAACATAATATAAAAGAATTCAAAACGAAAGATGTAATGAAATACTTGACCCCCTGAGCTTGACTAGTAGCATTTTCTTAAGATTACTCACCTCCTTTCATCCTTTGCTAATAAGAAGATATAATTTTGATCCTCGAAAGCAGCACTCTACAGCTGGCTCAAACCAGTATTAGCTTGGCAAAATTAAACTACTGCACACACGCAAAAAGGAGGTGAAAGGAAAGAGTGTAAACTTCTGACAGCTAATACGATCTTCGGAGCAAAAAAAGTGCCGATATTAATGCTCGGTTTCTTCCGAAGCCCCTGAGCTACAGGCTAAATTCTCCTGACTCTGTCGTTCATTATTAAAACAGAGCACATCGTGACCCCTCTGTCCTCTCATCTCAGGTGAATTACATATTCCTGACTACGCCACTTTCCCTGACCCCACCAAACCACGTTAAAACACTCAGAAATCCATTACGATCTCATTCCATTCACACAATTCCTGAATGGAAATTAATGGGGACCTTTCTCCGCCGGTCTCCTATTGAAGTATTTCTTTGGAAATGATGTTTTACACAGCCAATTTGATGGGCCATCGTACAATTGTGTGTTGTAACAGCCATGCCTTTCAGAGATGGTTCCTTTCAAGACATTTCTCTCCTCAATTGCTCAGTTTAATAGAATTGTAAGAGGATTCTTGCCTGGAACGCTGTTCAATTTGATTACACAGTTCATAAGGAAGGTAGACTTTGATAAAGGATTGATTTATTTGGCGAGTAGTTTGAAATAATAAGCCTCTGCTAAACTTTCTCACCCCAGGGCTTCAACTTTTAATGACATTATATAAGAGATGAGAGCAGTATATCATTCCAGCAGCGAGCTCGCTCGGCGTGGAGAGGCGGGCCTTGGGTGCAGTACCTGTTTGGAGTGCTGCTTCCGTTGCTGCTGCTCACTTTACTGGCCGTGGTGCTGTTCTTGCTGGCAGTTTTCTGAGCCGCCTGAGATTTGTCCTTGGATTTATCTGTAAATAGACCAAGCCGACATGGACGTCACATGAGGGCAGACATCATTATTTTGTCCATTTCTACCAAACGAGACAAACTTTGGCATGACACAACATCCTGATGAATGGAAAAAACGTCAGAGCTCCTCTGTTTGGTGTCACGGTGTAGGAGTTATGGCATTTGCTCTTGATTTGAATATATACGGCTATTAAGCATGCTGGGAAATTGCAAGCATCCTTCATGTGCCATTGAAAGCTCATTAAAAGTGAATGAAACACAGATTGTGCTTCACAGAAAGTGAATTATTTAAACGCGCCCAAAAGTGTCCTTTGGGGTTCGGGGGGAAGGTGGATCAAAGGTCCTTTTATAGCAGCATTCAACTTTTTACTTCTGTATTTTTAAACCGCACTTTGTTAGTTATTTGTGCCCATTTTAGTGCCCGAGTAAATCTGCTCGGAGCAATTAATAATCACAGCTACTAATGGGAGGCAGAGTTTAACTGATGATGGGGGATTTGACCTCGTCACAGTGTCTTGCAGCGAACAGCTGCTGAAATACAACAAGAACTCTTAGCAACACCATGTTTCACGATCGAGGTGCTGTTGCTTGGGTATTGAGCTGTATGTGGATTCCCATTCTAGTGCCAAATACAGTAGTTTCCACAAAACTGGCTTCTGAAAGGTTGTTACACTGCTTCCAACAAATTCAGGTGTGATTTAACTCCTAAAAGTGAAATACACTACTGAGCCAATATGCTTGTTCTTTTGAATTTTTTATTCCAACTCTCCTGAAAAATAAAAACGTCACGGTTCCAAAAATACGAAGCAGCACACCCGTTTAACATTAATAACCTAAAATCTCTCAAATGAATCATTTTTCTCCTAAGAGTATTTCAGAGTGTGTTTTCAACACTAAATCTAGCTCCTGAACCTGTGAAATGATCGGAGCAGTGAAGAGGACTCTTAAGTAATTAAGACCAACTCACACCTATCATAAAATGGCTGTTGCCAGCAATCTGCCTCAGAATATAAACATTTTAGAGACCTTTGATGATAATGAGCTAATGTTCTTACATCCAGTTGGGTTTTCTTCTACCACGATTTAGCCAGGATTATTCTACTCTGTTAATTAAAAAGGTGGTTTATATCCACCAAGCAAACATGTAAGAGGCTGACAATTAGTAGAACATATACTTGTTTAATTAGTGAATCTCATCAGTGACGAATAATTATTTGAATGTGTCAATTGAAATGATTTTAAACCTTTATTTGGATGGTAATATAATATCATGCTCTACAATATGAATAAACCTCTGACAGAGACCCCTCCCCTCTCCTATCAGCCAATGATTGAGTCCATAGTTAGTAAGCATGCTGACATCATCCACAGCAACGAGGTCAACCCTGCCCTTACTTTGAGCTTAAGACTTCTCTCTATCCCTTAGTAAAAGTTGTCTCAGCAGCTTTGTGGAGAGGTTTTAAGAAAACTTTTTTTCACTGCAAAAAATACTTTAAGACTAGATTTTTTTTTTGTCTTGATCCCATCCAAAATATCTAAACATTCTTAAAATCAAGAATGATTTTCTAGATCAGAAAAAAAAGAAACAAGCAAAAGTGAGCTTTTACTTATAAGCAGCAAAAAAATGCCCATGGTGTAAGCAAAATAATCTGGTTTTCTGTTTGAAATAAGATTTAGGTTACCCCATTGGCAGACTATTTTTGTTGTTCTAAGCAAGACGTCACTTAATTTGGACTTTTTCTGAAACCAAGACAATGAAAAATGATTGTGTAGAAAATTCTTCTTGATTTATTATTTTTATATATTTTAGTTGGAAACAGGATGAAGTCAGAACATCATCAAAAGTCGTAGTTCTAGGTGAATAAGCGTCCCCTATTCTAAAGATTTAAATATTATTCTTACTGAGACATTATCATTTTGACCAAACAGTTTCAACATTTCTGACCAAATAAATTCAATCTTGTCAAGCATAACAGCCTTTATTGCAAATCCATTAAAATGACCAATCCCAACATTCTGAACAGTAGTGCGATTTCTTATTTTCTTCCTTTAGCCATTTCTCCGAAGCAACTTACGCTCAGAGTTATGCAAGCGTACACTTGGTCAAGAGGACACTCGTCTCTGAGCTCCTGTTGTATTTGTGACGCCTCATTTCATCAGTGATATTCACGATGCAATCAAATATCTGAAAATCAGTGGGCTCGAAACAAACATGGGTTTGAACACAAGGTAAGCGAAGGCCTCACTGCAGTCCATCCCGAGGAGCCCTGCTCTGCTGTAGTGATCAGTCCTGCCAGTGTTTGTGTGTTAATGGGTCTGTGCAAGGCTTTTCTGTTCTAATATCCTCCACAGTTTTACCCCGATTCACACAGTAATTGCAATTAACTCCCTCAGGGTGGCAATTCCCACAGCGAGTGTTGTACGCCATGGCAACGTCTTTCATTTTAAATGAGTGTAAAGATGTTCCCAATAAATGGACAAACAAGTCCAGATGCTACCAAATCAATTCCCGAAACCTGGTAGAGGAAAGCAGACAATTATTCAAATAGAGTCACCTGAGTCGTCGACGGCACCCTCCTCGGCTTTGCCAGCGCTGGCAGCGGCAGTGGCAGTGGCAGGCTTGCCCGTGTTGCCAGGTCCATTCTGCAGAGTGCCAGGCGTGGCGCTGCGCACTGGCTGCTCCTTATGGTGGAACTCATTTTCTGGCACCATGTGCACTTTCCTGCCTTTCAATTGGCCAGAGTAGCTGCAAGTCACACACACGGTTAAAATCACGGCAGATGGTAATACAAAGTGCAATGCTTAAAATCACTCAGAAACGGATGGAATCAAAAAGAAATCCTCGAGAGGTTTCACGGCGATGTTAAGGTAACTAGATCGGCATGCTTCTGAGAGGCTGAACACAAGGTCTGATTTCCCCCTCTCATTTCTTGTTGATTCCACATGTCTACAGAAAAACACAGAACAGGGCCCACGTCTGCCCAATAAGCGGAGGTGTGCTGAGAAGTCCCACTGGTGGCGCGAACGCAACAATTACACGTCAACAGTTATTACCCATTCTGCGACTGAAGACATGACAATTTGGAAAGAAATCAGTTCCTCATTATGATTGGACATCTAATCAACTTACAAGCTCCTGACAAGCATATTTTCTCTAAACTGATTGAGCTGCTCAAACGAAACTTATTTTAATCCGATGTACATTTCTGCTCAAAAGTTTGGGGTCAGCGAAGTATGCATTTGAAAAATCGAATGCTCAACGAGGCTGTATTTATCTTCAATTAAAAATACGGTAATATAGTAACAGTAACAGTAAGTAACGTTCTAACTACACGTCAACCAGCAGCTGACTTTATTTGGATGGTTTCGCAACATGCTGACTATCAGAAACATGTCAGAAAAGTATATGTTAACTTATTCTACTAACCCTAATTGAGTGTTAGCAGACATGTAGCTGCAGATGAATGAGAATTCGTTGAAAAGTAGTTACAAAGTTACTTATACTTCGTAGAAAGTCTAAAGTGGACTATCAAGATGAAGGATCCATTTGCACTTTATTTTCATGTATTTGAACTTTTGTATTTTACACTGAAAGAGTGTTATTTATTTCAGGATACTGCTTTAAGCGCAGCTGCCTATGTAGGGAGCAAAAAAAAAAAAAGGTATCTTTACTTGGTTTTGTCAGAGAGCTGCCATGTCATTCGGCTGCCCTTGGGAATCATTGGGCCATGATCAAGTCCTCGACACTAATTCTAGCTCCAGTGAAGCAAAACAGCCCATTACGGCTGATAACTGATAAGATTGCCTTATCATGACATGACAAAAGCCTTCCAGCCACCAAAGGCCAATAGCTGAAAGGACTGTTTATTAAGCAGCAATGAAGAGACTCTTTAAGAGGCCAAACCTTCTCTTGCAGTTTTGGATGGAATGACTGCACTGAATTATGTCTTTCAGTTCCCTCCTCGCAACAAACCTCTTCCCTTCACATGTGCCTGAGATGACCAGCCACTCCTGACCATCTTCAACCGCACACAGTTAATCAATCCCACTGCGGAGCGCATGCGAAAAACGGTGGAAAAGAGCAACGAATAAATCTGCCTTAATGTGGCTAACCTCTGCCATGAGAGACGCCCAGAAACTCCCTGCTGATAGTTAAGGAACAGTTGATGGTTGGCATAGAGGGACTTTCCTCATTAATGATTTATATCTGCAATTATCCAGCAATGTTTTAAGTCTACTTTGGATTTATTTGGTCACAGCACCCCTAGTGGTACATTTAGGGAAAGCACATTAAGGCTGAGTAAATGTAACTCTGCAATGTAAGGCACCACCTGAAAGATATGCAAATGCTTCGTATACATGTGTTACTCAGGGCTGCATGACAACGGTTAGCTCAAAAAACATTCACAATTATTCACATTTGACATTTCTCTAGATTTACTGCACTTTCAAATAAACACAAATTAAGAGAATGTCAAGTTTAACTGCAGATTTAGTCCGAGCAATCAGAGTAAACAACCCTTGTGAAAGAATTAGTATGAATATTAATTAATAGCTTTTTCTGTTGTGCAAGAGAGAGCGGGTGCTCATGGTTGCCAGAACGGGAAGATTAAGTGAAGCACTCGGTAGAAATTGTATCAGTTTAGGGAAAAAAAAAAAAAAACACTGATTGGGGGATTTAAACTTGACATCTGGCAATATCCACTGGGGACAATCAATACAATCATAGAAGCAGAAATCGTGATCAACTAAAACGCGACTCATGCAGCCCTAGTATGACATGCCAAAGAAGTGACCGCTTTCTCTCCTGTACCAAGATTCAAGAATTCACCTACAGCTACCTCAAGGTTTTGCTTGAAAACAGAGTTAAACAGATGACTGGACTGAAGGTGATCAGTAGTGGGGCTGCAAGGAATAATAACAGTAACAGTAAAAGCTTCTTTCATGTCTTTACATTAAAAGCCTTGCAAAGATGCAGCTGCACTCCTGTTGTTTGATCAAATTTTGATGACATTACAAGTAAATGGTTTGGTAAACCAACTGACACAAATTTGGGGATGATCTAATAAAAGCTGTGGGACTGAATATTTCAAACAGCCAACCAAAATATTGTGTAAGGTTTGAACCAAACTGAAGGATTTAGAAACAAGTTGTTGGTGACATTTCATAACCTTCCAGCATACAGTTCTAGGGGCGGCTATGATCCTCATACGAAAATGAAAACGTCCTACATCTTAAAAGAAAGCAAGCAGAATTCAAATGTGAAAACACTACACTACCACCAGCTAGACTCCTGAAAGTGAAAGATAAGACTGGACCCTCTAAACCAGTGTGGTGAAAGCACTTCAAATGCTGAGGCCAGCCGGCTCTCGGCTCAGTTACCCCATGGCTAACGCATAGAGATCGGGCCTCTTCTCTTTCTCTTCCTGGCAGATCTTGTGAACGCGGCACTCCAGAGCCTGGCCCAGGTTCAGCACCTTGGGGTACCAGGGTAGGATCTTGGTGAGCACGATCAGGATGTTGCGGATGTGGGTGTACTCGCCCGTCTCCAGACAGTGAACCGATGCCTGAGGAAGGAAGAGGAGAGGCACTAACCAAAAGTCGCACATGCGTTTCACATTCGACTCTAAATCAAGGCACAACAAACCGCTGTGCCATGGCTAAAACACTTATAACAACGTTAAGAAATTGATAAATAACATGCCTTGACATTCTGAACTTGTGCAACAGCTGAGTAGCTCTACAACATGACATATGTTTTTGCTGGCCACAATACTAACTTTAGTCAACTTGTAATGCCATTTGTGGACAACATGCCGGAAATTCTCATAGTCCAGCTGATCGGCTTTATTCCCCCCGTCAAAACCACTGGCTCGGAAAATCGTCAGGAACCCAGGATAATTGCCACATTCCTGGTGAAGCAACCAGAAACAAACGAGATCGCATCAGGTCTCAGAAAAGCTTGCTTAAACCAAAACCTCAAAATATACAGACAAAAACAGGGTTATGTAATAAAAGTCTATTATGATAAATAAATAAAAAAAAGTGTGAAAAGGAAAGATGATTAAACTTTAAGGATCAGTTTAAACACTCCGATCCTTCAGGGAAGGGAAGTGCTGCCAACTGGTTTTCACAGATACCAATTTAGTAGTGACTAGGACACGCTGGAGACAGCACTGACAGAATAATTTAACTGGAGTCTGAAGTGGAGAAAGCACAGCATACCTTCTCATAGATGGCTCTGTCGCTGTGCCATCGAGTCACAGTCTCCAGCATGCAGCAGAGGAAGCGTCCGTAGCGGCGCGACTCGTTCTCTGTGCAGCTCGCCACCGTGTAGATGATATCGGAGAACACCTAGATGAGCGAGGACAGAAACAGAGGCCTGAGTAGGCTGAGGGAGAGCTGCTGCTGCCATTAAACACAGACCCCGCCATTCTCTAATCAACATAATAAAATACTTCAAACGTTCAGATAAAAGCACGAGAGAGCAACACATTAACAAACAGAATCCTAGATAAGCTTGTAGCTCTCTGACTGCAGCCAACGGCACACAAACACAAGCAAACAAGCCATTAACAGCCCTGCGATAGCACTTTTCATCAAGAGAGGAGCAAAGAGCGACTAAAACTCCTACATAACATCACATTCGCCGTCTTTTTCAACGAAGGGTCAGTTTAGTATCAACTGTCAGGAGGTCCAGCTATGTCTTTGTTTTACTACTTACTTTAAATGAGATCTGGGACATCAGAGCAGTTTAAAAATCTGATTATGAACAAAGCGGAAGACAAAAGGAACAAAGCTTCCAAACTAATTAAAACGCATCAGAAGAGTCACAGATTTGAGCCTAAATTAAGCTGTCACCTGACAGTGACTAAATAATCTGTAACAAATGTTTGTTTATAATTATCTACAGCCATATTTTACTTTAAGTCTAATTTTGATTTGTTGACCATTTGAATAACAGGGTTGAAATAATGATGAATAAAATCAAATAACAAGTTTTCATTTGTTGCTTTCTAAACACGAATAAACAGCCAATGTGTGAATAATCGTCACATTAATAAGCAACTAGTTAATGGTGAAATCTGTCCCAATACTACTGAACTGAATTATTTTTGAGCCTCTAAATCCCATCACAGGAAATCTTTTTTTTATAGTGTGACCCTAGGTGGCGTCCACAATGCGTCACTGCTAAATAGCTGTTTTTTGGGAGATACGCACAATTATAATTTTCTACAATGAAACAGTCATGCTATGATGTTGCTTAATTTAAGGTTTAATTGTAAATTGACGGTTGTTATTCAAAGAAACACAGGATTTGTGCCTTATATAGTTCTAAAGAAAAAACCCGGAGAGTAGCCCATGTGTTGAGATCGCCTGTAATGGCTCGGCACACTGCAGTGAACTCACTCTGTCGTAGCAGAGCAGGGTGCAGAAGTTGGGCGTCTTCTGCTGGTGCACCAGCTCCACGAAGCGAGCGCAGTATACCGCGTCGATGGCTGAAAAGACGCAGCGGGGGAAGATGCAGAGCTGCAGGAACTTGGTGATGGTTTCATTCTTGGTGGATTCTGAGAACAGAGGGAACACGGGGTGAGTGAGAAGCGCAGAGCCTCGGAGCAGCGCAGACATTGTGAGAGTTATCTCAGGACTCACTGGCGAGTAACCAGTTGTCTTTCTCCAGTTTGAGGCGGTGCAGAACTCTCTGCACATGCTCCAGCTGCTTCTTCTCCTCTTCCTGAAGCTTGTCCTGCAGAGCTGTGCAGCGCTCCTTCTCTTTCTTCTTCTTATTCAGAGGCTGCGATAGAGAAGAGCATTACATGAACATCTTGTTTGACGTTGCAATTCAGAAGTCCGTCTGTAAATCAACAGTCTCATGGCTCAACAAGTTTAAACCGTGTGAGCTTTGAGACAGTCATTCGTATCACAGAAATACTGGGATCAACGTTAATCGTTCAGATTTTAACATGGATGTTTATGGTAGTGATAAAAAAATAGAGCAAATCCATTTGTATAGTAACTGGTGCTTCAAATAATGCTTGTTGATTACGTTCCCCACTAGGTGAAAGGGACTTTAAAAAATATATATTATGATTGAATTATTTAACAGATTTGTACAAAAACATCGATTCATCCAGTAATAAAACAAGTATTTACTGAGTCACTGAATCACTCAAACCTCCTTTTCACAATTTTAATATTAAAAATGCATGTATTTTAACAGCAAAAGGATTGTGTGGCGTTATTTCGTTTGGTTTAAAACTGTGATTTCTTAAGTGGCACAGGTATATTTGCAGCAATAGCCAAAAATACATTGTACGGGTCCTTTTTTTAATGCCAAAAATCCTTATGACATCGAGTAAAGATTTAGTAAATTACTGTAAATTTGTGATTAGTAACTCACTGAACAATGAGTCAACATACGACCCAAGAAGCATTATTTTTGCAAGTACTTTCAGAAGTCATTGTTGAAAATGCCAATTTGTAAGGTTCATGCCCTGCTGCGAGAAACGCTGAGCCGTTCTCTCCGAGGCCTTTAAATCGTGGATATATAGAGCTGAACCTTTCACAAAGCCTCTGATGTGTGGCTGGCAGCATTAGCAATGAAGAGAGGCTTTAAAACTATTATCATGAGGCACAACTAAATTTACTGCGGACAGAGCATGGGGTCATGTGATTGCACTTGCAATTGCTTTCATGGGCGGTTAATCACGACAAACTTGAGCTTCACAGCGGCATCCTTCCAGCGAATATAGACTGCTACTAGAATGATGAAGTTTATAGTCATTTTACATTAGTGAAACGTGCTACCGAACACAGCTGAAGAATTAAATGTAAGCAGTACCTTTTGTTTCAATTATGTGTGACCTAAACTAGGCTGAGATGCAACTATTTGAAAAAAAAATAAATAAAAATAAATACATCAAATAAAAAAAAGAAAAGAAAACTACCTTTAAAGTTGTCCAAATTAAGTTCTTAGCAAAGCATATTACAAATCAAAGTTGATTTTAATATATATATTTTTTTTAATAAAAGAAAATTCAATCATTTTGACCCATACAATGTATTGTTGGCTATTGCTACAAATACACCTGTGCTCCAGGGTCTAACTCCTGCTATTAACAAAGCATTAACTATGACTTTTGGCTCAAACGTTAATAGGCATGCTGATAAACAACTAGTTAATAGCGAGAACTGGCCCCTGTACTAAAGTGTAGCCAATTCCTTCAATAGCTTCAAATAATTAAAAGGGAGTAAGCACAGTAACTGCTTCGACTTCAGCAAATATAACCGCTTGATTCATTTTGCACATTATACACAGCAGGTGATTTCCCCCCGCGTCTCACCATCTCGGTGTTCTCATCGATAGCCTTGATCTGCATCTTTAGCTTGTTGACCTCGCGGTCGTAGGCGTTGTGCGGCACTGCCAGGTCGTACATGGTGAGGGACCAGAAGGTGGCGTAGAACTGAGGTCGAAGATCATCCCACACTTTGGGCAAATGAAGAGACACGACAGCCTCGTGCACCGGGGCCATCACCTGCTCACAGGCTGCGATGTACTTATGGACCTTCTGCTGCTGCCTGTTGCCCTTCTCTGCCTTCTTCAATTCGTCATACTTGGACTGATGGGAACACAAAGACAGCAGGCAAGCTTTATAATTCACTCAAGCACAACAAACAGGCCTGAAGATGAGCGTACGCAGAGGCCTGCACGTGGAATTAGGGGGCGGTAAATCTTGTTAGAGGTGAAGAGAGATGGGGTTAACTTTACACCGCCCTGGAGAGCAGTAAGCAGCGCTCTAGCGCAAAATGAGCTCCGTATGAAATATTCATTAGGCAGGCTGTATCATATAGAGGTTATAACAAATAAATCACAGTTTACTGTAACGCAAGAATTGTATTGAAGCAATACTGTACTGCCGTAATGTTGCATTATTGGATGCTTCAAAATTTCAACCACTATAAAATACTCTTAAAGCATTTGTTGCACTAATTATGACTTGACGCAAGTACTGAATGCATTATTTAAAAACTATCCCAAAATGCACTGTCAAAAATCATGCATGTGTGAGTACTTCAGTGCTTGGATTACTAAACCATCAGCTCCTCAAACGTGCTAAATTTTGGATTCGACGCAAGCGTTAAGCCCTGTTCCCACCAACACAAATGCTCGGTGTGAAAAATTTCCATTACATAAGTACAAGCCAAAACGTGAAGACCTGCCAAAACACACTGTGACAGACAATGGGGTAAAACAACGGTGAACATTGGCAGTGTTTGTACAAGACTCTGGATTTGCATGGAATGTTTGGGTTTCTTCTCGACAGGTACGCTAGTCTTTTGCCACAGGGTGAATCTCGAGGTTAATGTTTACAGTTTATGCAAAAACAAGAGCATTCTTAAGAGATTTACTTTAATCTCTTATTTTTAAGTTTGTTTAGATGGAGAAAGCCACCACCATTACATAAAACTCCAACTGGTGCTTACAAACGGACTATTCTGCCATGTATCAGTGAACAGCAGAGGAAGAACCTGGAGCAAAATTCAAACAAAAGTCTTAAAGAAACACTGTCTGATTTTGGGCATCAGAAATGAGAAGATAAGCCACACTTAGGCCTCGTTTACACTGTCAGTTGAATGCGACCCAATTCGGATCTGTTGCATGACATGTAAAATGCATGCATTAGGATATTTAGAGATCGGTTCCAGTCCTCGTTCATATGTGGAAATAAATCAGATTTGTGTCAATGTGACTGCCATGTAAATAGCCAGATAGGATTTTTTGAGGTACTAGAGGTCTGCGCGCCCCGGCAAGGTTTTATTCCAGTCTTTGTTCACCCGCTGCCCGTTTAGAATAATTTTCTACCTGATCGTTCCCGCTAAATTTAGATCTGGTTTCCAAAATCTCACATTTAAATTGTGTACTAACGAAAAAGAGAGATAACAAAAAAACTGTAGGTGGTGCAAGGATTTTATTCATTATTTGTCTTGTCAAGATGCTTTTAACATTTATCTGTCATCATGAAAAATGTGTTGCAAAAATAAAATGAATAAAAACTAATGTACAACATTGAAGCCTATATTTATCACATCACGCAAAGGGTATTTTCTTTCCCTATTTGCGTCTATGATGCATGAAAAAGACTCCTATACATTAGACGTGCCTGATGTGGGTTCCTACCGTTAAACTGGCCGTTTTCTAATGCAAGCTGAACGTCCTTCAAGGACAGCGCATCTTCACTTTGCTCATGTTGGTAAAGCCCGCTCTGATGCGCACAGACTGTACAAATAAAATGCATGCGCAGAAGCACTGGTCCATGCGCTCAGCATGTGTAACAGTGACTTGTGCTGGAGAAAAATGTAAATGCTGACGGGCTGTTTTGAGCTACAGGCAAAAAAGGTGGAACTTTATTTTAATAGAATTTGAGGTTCACAAAAGATGGTTTATTAAGCCCTCAGCTGGCGACTCCAATCCCAATAGTAATTAAACATTTTATTAAACAAGTTTATTTATCTGCAGAGGACGACGCCTACTTTCTCTGCAAATAACAGCAATTCTGATAACGCACGATCCCGATTAATACACATATACACAGAATTACAGTAGACTATTTAAGTACTCACACAAACATATATCTGTTCTGTCTTAAGCAAGCTCTTGAGAAGCTGATGGGTAACACTGAACATCTGTTAATCTAACAATAAACGTCACTGAACTGCTTTTGTAGTTTTAATCATCAGTTTATTTGTAATGAACACAGGGAAGTGAATTTTACATTTGATTATTTTTTATTTTTTTGTATATGAATGATTTTGTTTAAATGTAAAAAGATGAAATGTAATGCACTGTTTCTTTCTGAGCTTCTTTTTTTTGCATCTGTTCTTATTTATAATATTAGCCTCCAGATGAAATTAAAAAAAAATAGCGATATAGTGATTATTAATATAGTAATTATAAATAAAAATCAGAAGGGAAACTTTAATCTTTATATAATATTTGCTTAACCTCAAATTGCTGCAAGTCAAACATTTTTTTCCCAGATTACAACAAATCAAATGCATATTTAGGCAACAAATCAGAATTGGGCATCAAGACCTGCAGTGTAAACGTGGTGTTTGTGTCCCGGAGTAACTGGGGTATTTGTGGTTTTCCATCCCAACTGCTTCTGCACTTTCATTTAGCTCATTTGATTATTTACATTTTTTTTGCACTAGCTTGAGCAGACTATTTTAAAGCAAACTGGACAAAAATGTTGCCGAACATTTGTGTGGTTGTCAATAAACTTTACGTTGGTATCACTCACCAGAATCTGATGGGCATACATGGGCCGAGACAGGAAGAAAGCAGCATCGTGTGGGGTGTGGAACTGGTTGCAGAGGACATCGACTGACGGCACCCGTTTGATGTAGTCTTCTGTGCTGAGGTTAGACGCCAGGAAGCCACCAAACTGTACAAGAGTGTCGTGACACTTTGGGGAGGAAGCAGAAAGAGAAGCATTCATCATTAAAAGTCTCTCCCTCTGGTCCAGGCTTCGGTCCCAGCCAAATGCAGATGCTCTTAATAAATCCTCAGGTCGCTCATTTATTTGGGGAACTGCACCTCGCTTTATTAAAGCCATTCATCATAGGCTCTCCGCCGAAATCGATGGGATGCACAGTAAAGCAATTTAGTGGGAGCGAGACACAGGGGAGAGATTCCAGAAGAGGCTGGTGGAGGGAGAGAGGCACGGCCTGACCACTGGGTCAACTATCCCAATGTTCCCGGACAGCTGCTTTACTGCCAGACAGAGTTCAAGAGACCTAATGAACAACAGTACTGTCTGCGGTGTGCAACGTATGCCAGGAAGATGAAGGAAGAGGCATCTGAAGAATAGCAACACAACATGCTTGAGGGCCAGGAAGATGGATATTTTAATGTTTGCCAAAAACAAACAAATTTGCTTTGTACGATATGCAGATTCAACAATTCAAGAACTTAAAAACCATTAGTAGAGAGTAGAGCCGGGCGCTATACCAGTATTAACATGACTATAATTATTATTAGCTTTATGTTGTGCCATGATATGGATTTTGCTATAGATACAATTACATATTTATTGATTTCAATAGATGGTCAGACAACCATTTTTTCCTCCCTGCAGTAATTACTGCATCATTAGAGAGAGATTAAGCAGACATAAATCAGAACCAGAGGATTTTTTCAAATGTATTTTAATATTTATTCCAGAACTGCACACGACCTGTATTATAATAATTTCTCAAAATGTAATTAGTGTGGAAATATTACAAAGTCTGTAAAAGGCCATTAACACGTGATAGAGACGGACACAGAGAGCAAATACTGTAGCAGGAAGCGCAAGATCTCTGAAGAATACTCTTTTAGATGGCATTTTCTTGATCTCTTACCTGCGTGTGCAGTGCAGGGCAGCTTTGTTCGCAGCACTAATCAAAGGAAACACTACATTGAGAATGTTCATTAGCACCATCTGCGGTCCGAGAGTGAACCTGCATGCTCATTCGGCCCATTTGCTGTTTTACGTAACAATTGCACACATCTCAAGTAAGATCTCATTTAGATTTATGCAAAATATATCGTCCCTAATTTGATTCCAACTTTAGCTGTGCGCTCCTGGTTCAGGAGACTCACTTAAGGGGGTCGCACACCGGACGAGAAGCGCAGCGCCGCGTCTAGGACAGCTCGAAGTATCGCACACCAGACGCGC
>JAUMHP010000065.1:2756341-2774280 GCA_032361065.1 Enteromius trimaculatus
CGCGGCAGGAATTTGAACAGCGTCTTGAGTCGTAGCTGGGCGCCGCGGACAGACGCCGAATTGCGCCGCCGGTGTGCCTACACCCATAGAAAACAATGTGTTCGAATTTTAAAAACATGGTGTGCGACCCCCTTTAGATGTTATTACAAGCATTCAGTGAGGACGATTCGGCAGCAGGAGGAGCGCGCTGACACTGAGAAGCAGCGCAGGAAATGAACTAATATCGATCTTGGGCTTTTTAGAATCAATATCAAGATTCATTAAGTCAATATTTACACCCAGCCCTTAACCAATGTTCATGCCGTCAGCTTATTCCTGTCTAAGTGTATTTTCAAACCTTCTGATCATTTGCAAGGTTTAGAAACAGGACAGAAACGTATCTACGAATGTCACATGCAAGTACTGTGAACGGTCCTCTCATTGATCAGAGAGCACCGGTTCATGTTCCTGGATTACGCTCACAGTGCCGTCCATCAAGATGAATTAACAAGTTAGCTTTGTGCACGAGGCAGACTCGTTTTGGAGAAGATCAATGGCATTTCAAGGCGCTGGTTTTTAACAGTGATCCTAATGTGCTCAAACGCTTTTTACACAACACATTTCCCATTATGAACGATGATGCAGCTTGTTTTGATTGTTCTCTAACCTAACCAGAACTGGACTGTTACAGAGTTACTTTAATCAGACCTGAAGCGCCGATTATTGTCTTTATAAACTTGGATTGTCTAAACAAAACTGCAAATACAAATCCTTAACAGAAAATAAAGACTGCTTTGTGTCCTAATTGGGTTGTCAAAGACTTTGTGTTGGTACTGAATGTATCCAAACGAGAGATAAAAGAACCCCATAATGCACTGCATCAAAAACCATTAGTCAAAATCTGTTGAACGCATAAGATGTGTCCTAAATGGCACACCGTATACTATGATCTTTATACGGTTCTGTCATCCAGCATCAGAGTATGACGTCCCCTCTCCTTTTGCCATGCTATTAAAGCCATAAAGTTCATCTCATCAGAGGTTTGAAGTGCTTTTCCCCCCAGTGGGAACTCACCATTTATACCACTTAAACACAAACTGGGTTGCATCTATACTTTTAATTCCTGAAGTTCCTTTTATTCTCAATCAGGGGGTTCAGAGAAGTTCCAGAGGGTCCCACTTGAGTTAGGATACAACATTGTTTAAATTGTTTTTAGGGCTGCAACAACGAATCGATTAATAAAAGAGCGACATGGCACGGGAGCACCACAGCAATAAAACGGTTCTGAAGTGAGGCACATAATGTCCCTGGTGCTGGTGTTTACTCGTTATCCAGCTTGACAAGCAAGTTAGCGTTAGCTCGTTAATAACAGTACTAAAGCAGGGTACTTTAGACAAGTTTTTATTCACTCACCTTTTTTTGGACCGTTCATTTTTCAATCTGTTGTCATGTATAGCTACACTGCAAACAAAGCTTTTCTAAGTAACTGTGTCTCGTTTCCAGTCCAAATACCAAAAAAATCTTAAATCAAGATTACTAGACAAGAAAAATGGCATGAGAAAATTAAGTGATGCTTAAAACTATCTTATTCAGATGATTTTTCTTACCCCAATGGCAGATAATTTAGCCTGTTTTAAGCAAACAACCACTTAATTTTGAGGTGCTTTTTATGCCATTTCATGTGTCTAGTAAATGTATCTTGATTTGAGATGTTTTAGATATTTGGACTGAAACAGGAAAAAACTACAAGCTAGAAAGCATTTTAGCAGTGTATATTCTGTGCTTTCTCCCATATAGGTCATTGACAAATGTGTGTGTTTTTGTGTGTACTTTTAAAATCCTTTTTAAGTTCTTTTATAGCACTTGCTCATCTTAAGCGGTGTTTAAATGTGGGGTATAAAAGGAACCGTGCACTTGCTATAATGATGGTAATAATTCAATTTATATGTTTCAAGTGAATTTGAGAGAGAGAGTGTGTGCGCGTGTCAGTGTGAGAGTTTGTGAGTAGTTTTTTTTTTTTTTTTTATTGTTCTGGCAGCTCAGGTGGCACTCTATTAAAAAAAAAAAAGTCATTATTTGTCATTCATCAGATGTAAAGCAAACACGTGTATGCTAGTCCATTTTTATTTTATTATTATTATATCGGTTCAAGGAGCAACATGTTTGTGCACTGTCTCAAGATTTTAGTTCTGTTTTTATATAAAGGGAATAAAGGGTTGGAAATTACAATTTTTGGGTTTTTATCCGATTCATCGATTAATCTGAAAAATAATCGACAGATTAAGCAATTATTAAAATAATCGTTAGTTGCAGCCCTAACCGTTTTCAAACCTGACCAGAACTGAACCGTTTCAGAGTTAGTCTGTAATCAAACCTAAAGAACCTCGATCTCTGAACAATTAATTGTGACCCTGGACCACAAAACCAGTCGCTGGGGTATATTTGCAGCAATAGCCAAAAATACATTGTATGGGGCAAAATTATTGATTTTTCTTTTTTGGCTAAAATCCTTAGATAGTAAGTAAAGATCATGTTCCATGAAGATATTTAGTCAACATAAAAACAATTTTTGATTAATATGTATTGATCCGATCTTCATTTGGACAACTTTAAAAGTGATTTTCTCAGCATTTAAAATGTTTCTGTACCCTCAGATTCCAGATTTTCATATAGCTGTAGCCCTATCCATCCAAATCATACACCAATGACAAGCTTATTTATTCAGCTTTCAGATCATGTATAAATATCAATTTCAGAAATTAACACTTACTACTGGTTTTGTTCTCCAGGGTCACAATTTGGGGAAAAATGAGCCCGGTTCTGAAACAATTCTTGAAAACTACCTAAATGGGCAACAAGGACATGTTGTAAACTTTGTCTGAAGTCCAAAATCCTGGCATGAAAAATTAGCAGCGCATTCCAGAGCGGAAGATATGAGACCTAAACCTAAACCTGAGCAAAGAATACTGTGTCCAGAGTGTACACTAACAGCAGAACTGGACATCAAAAGGAAGATGAGATTGGTTTGGCTTGTTTTCAAGACTCGAATCAGCTCAGCGAGTCCCTCAGGCAGCATTTTGGCAGTCTGTCACATATCACATTCACAACTTTTCCACCTCTCATTTTGAGACAAAATTAATGAAATGCATGAGTTGCTTTGAGTCATAGTTAGCAGGAGAAAGAAAATGAGCTTTCCCAGCATTTCTAGAAGTTTGTTCATGTGATGGGGAAATGTAGTGACATGTATTCACACAAAAGAAATCCACTTCACTTAAACTTTACCTGGCAAGTGCACATTAGACTACTGCTTTTGACAAAATCAACTGATCATAACAGCATGATATTCTGCTCGGTGAGAAGCATGATCTCCTCCCTTCAGTAAGTCATGTGACTTGAGGAACCATTCATATTTGTTGCACAAACAATGCAGGACAAGTTAAGTTTGTTCAGATCACTAGAGGATATATTAAGTGAATGCATTAAACATGCAAAATAAGGCAAATTTATACAAATTATTAAGTTGTTCTAATATTTTTCAGGGTGCTTATGCATAAATCATGCAATCATGCTGAATGCATATTTAGGCTGTGAGATGAGTCAATCAATCTCTGTGGTGCATCAGAGGCGGTGATAGCCGGGCACAGGAGCCCCACACATTTCTGCTGATTATAATGAGCAGCGCACAACTTCCTGTAAAGTGAGTTAAAAAAAAAAAAGAGCCAAAATTAATAATTAAAAGCTTCCCCACTGATGTCAGGAAAAAGCGTGTTTCTCATTCACACCACAAGCAATTATTTAGACAATTTGGCATCGCGAGAGGGAATTATTTGCTAAAGGCTCTAATTTGAGACATTGAGAGAAAAAAGATGAAAAAATAAAAAGCAAAAAGGATCGACCGGCGGCATCATTTCGCAGTCCCACACAGAATGGAGCTGATGATGTTAGTTTTTAGCACCATCTGCTGTGAATTGCGACATGTCTAGAGAACACGGGGGGAGAGAGGAAACAGTCAATTGGATTACCCAGTGAGTAATTGAGCTGCGCAGCTGCTGATCATGAAAAGCAAACTGCCAGTGTGTGTGGGCGGATGAAAATCACAGAAGTTCTGTACAACTCTCTACGTGAGTCCTCCCGTGGCTGATGCGGGCCACTTTCACTCCCGACTGCGACACTGACAACCAGGAAAAGTTTCTAAAGCCCAATCGTTCAGTTTGGTTTGCTTTAGGAAACAGCATTTTCCAAGTCATTGTTTTAATGAGTCCGTTTGCCCCCCAAACTCTTGCAGAGTGTTCCCGCAGCTCTTCTCCCTGCACTGAGACCTTGCTCTGATAAGATAAAGGAGAGTGAAAACTCCGCTTCGGGAACCATTCGTGCTATTAACTAGTTGCTTATATTACTAGCATATTAGCCGTTTATTAGAGTTAAAAATAAATAATTCTTCTGCATGTCTATATTTTAGACTCCTTAATCCTAAACTCAACAATTACCTTATTAACTATGAAAAGACCCGTTTCCTGCTGTCTCCGGTCAACCAATCAAAAACTGTCGGAAGTTCCTAGACGGCATTTCTATAGAAAGAGACCAGGCTTTTGTCATAGTCTGCTTAAGCCTAGCTTTATCTATTGATAAGCTCTAATATTATAAACCTTCTCTAAATGGAAGGCTTTAAATTATACCGTTATCTCTGAATGCATTTAGTTTTTTGATTTACAGCCCAACGGTTAGTGACTGTTGTTTTATTGTGCTTTATAAATAAACTATAGTTTAGAGACCCGTTTTCACTATTAGTTTATTTTAGCTTAACTTAGTTTGACCAAAAGAAAGCCACAATAGTGGTATATTGTCTCTTTTCTGAAGCCATAATAAAAAACTTTTTGTACAGAAAACACAAACAAAATTAAGTCTATAGTCATTTCTCTCCATTTTAGCCACCGCTTACCACACTGATTACTCAATATGGACATGTCCCTTCAAGTCTGATGTCAATAATGATGGGAAAGTATGAAAGTCCGTTTCTGCCGCAGAACAAAAATACATAAATATATAAAAGGTGACCTAACATATGTGTGAGTCTCCATGCCCAAAACCGCTTCCATAGGCCAGTCAAAGCAGATTTCATGATTTATCATCAATTTAATATTGAACGCTGAATTGAGAAATCACCTTAGTGCATAAGGCAGGCAATAATATAAAGTAATGAAAAGTAAATAAATTCAAATGTAAATGATTGAGGCAGCGGGCCAGAACGGTTACTAAACCACCAGAATTTCCCCCAGTGATCCCGGAGGCCAGTTTTAAGCAAAACTTTGATTTTAAAGATGTTGAAAATGATCGGTTTAAGAACACGGAGATCGTGAACATGAGCCGGATGCTAAAAGTATTAAGGATGTGCACTCTGATGATGACAGGGACGGCAAAATCATCACCTCCAATTGAAACCTTTCAAACGGTAACAAAAACGTTAAAGTTATTAAAATATCAGGACAATTGCTTTAGAGATCCGTGTTAGATATATAGATCCAGGTCACTAAAGACCTGAATGTGTAACAACGACTGCTGAAATATTCATGCACTTAAGGCTAAACAATCAGTGACTTAGACAGGCTGTCAAATGGCACTGATGTGAGAAAGACACAGATGAAGAAGTTATGCGGTGAAGAACTTCTACTTCATGATGGTTCAGTCACTAACATCATTAACACATTTTCTCATCTAAAAAGGCAGATCTTTCCTAATTGGCAGCCTTTACCTCATTAAAATGTGCAATTTTATATGCCGTTTCTTCCCGAACATCCCCTCCAGGAACCCTAAAGTCTGACTGTTTACCTATATCATGGCACCACATTAACTAGACTGAAGAGTAAACGGGTGCCAAACTCCAAGCAAACAGTTTTGAAGAAATGTATTATCAGCACCACTGCATGAGCTCCGCCGCCTGTCAAGTTTAATTAGCGGTTATACTGTTTTTAGAAACTACAGTGACAGAGCTGAGGATCTGAGTCATCTTGGTTTCAAGAGCGGCTGATTATACCTGATCGTAAAGCTTCCCGACGAGTTTAAGGTGCTTCTCTCCCCCCTCGGAGAAGACCACCCCGTTCCTCTGCTGGGCCATCAGGAGACACAGCGGTAATGCCAGCTCGTGGTCCAGAAGTGCATCCTTCAGGCGCTGAGACGACTTCTTAGTGTTCCTGATCTGTCCAAAGTAGCCACCCTACAGACACACACAATCAGAAACCAACAAACACTCACAAATCAAACACGCCTCTTCATACGGAGGTAAAAAGATGAGAGGTGTGTTCTTGCAGATGCCTTGACCAAGTCAGAAGTCATGGCGAAGCTGAACTCAGGAGTTTCTTCACTTACTTAAACGCAAGAAACTGCTGACTTGATTTATTATGAACACCTTCTGTCCCATGTGGTCGCACTTTAATTGCCTCTGTGTTTTCGAGGAAGCAGTGTTAAGGCAAACACCATCTGTAATGCATCTTGGTACATGTTTGACCTGCTAAGTAGTGCTGGCTGTCAGAATAATAGGGTAACACAGGAGCTCTCATTACAGAGGGCCTGGCTTCTGCATCACAACAACAACAAGCAAAAAAATATATATATAATTGTCATGCCATTCAATTATTTAGGAAATTAGAAAGATGAATTTAATAATCAACAACAACAAAAAGCCATCCCTAGTGCTGGCCTGCTTTATGAATATAGTTTCTGTGCCAGTGCTCTAGATGCAGTGACCCCAAAAAGTGTGTGACCTTCACTCCCTTACACTAGAGTTGTGCAGTTGATCAAAATACTGGCCTCCAACTACCATGAATATACAATATTCAAGTTAAACACTTTTATAGTGGTGCACTTTCTTTCCTCCATATAAACCCAGTTGTGTTATGTCTTCTGATCATGTGTTTTTATGTGCTTGATGCTGAGGTATCCCTCATTTTCCCCTTACTTATATTATGTATCTTATTTCCTTATTTTTTCACTACCTCTCGTCTGACCTTTGTGTTAGTTTTACTCTATTGTGGTATTGAGAATTAAGTCTCTGAAGTCTATTTAATTCTCTTAAATGTAGAGGTCATAGCAACCTTATTTACAGAAAATATATATTTGATATACCACCATCTTTAAATAAATCATTTAACGTTTTAGGTCCACTAATAATCGTGTTGAATAATCATGATTACAATATCACATTTATGATTCGTGCCGTAATCAAGCAGCGCCACCTTGAATTAAATATCAAACCAAGCAGCATTCCAGCATTCGCGGTGACGTCCACAAACATGGCTCAAGTGTGTAAATGCATGCTGTTTGCTGAAAGATGACTGTTTCGTACCTCCGCTTTGAGCTGCTCTCCACCGGTCATGGCCTCCAGCTGCTCCACAGTCATTTCATCTGTGATCTCAATCCCTGCCATCTTCTGCACCACCTCCTTCAGGATCAGCAGGTCAAAACTGGCACAACATAAACAGAAATGATTAAAGACCTTGAATAAAAGCAAAGCTGCTCTTCAGGAGTTGCGCACGCTCAATGCCACTGGGGAATTAAACAGCTGGTATTCCTTGATGTTAGAGAGTGTCCTCAAATACGGCAGATCCGGCTCTTATGTGAATGCACCGGACCCTCATTTGCAATTGTAGTGTGTATTTTGGTTAGAGAAAAGGATGTGACATGTGGCCAGGTATGGTTTCCCATGTGAATGTGCGCTATGCATTTGACCCATCCATGCACACACACACACACACACATACAGCAATGAGAAGTGAACAACCACGTGCTCACACACACCCGGAGCAGCTGGCAGCCAATGCAGCCGGTGTCGTCTCAAGGGTCACACAGCTCAGTCGTGGTATTAAAGGTGGAGAGAGCTCTGATTATTCACTCCCTCCACCTACAATCCCTGCTGGACCTGAGACTCGAACCCGTGACCTTTGGGTTACAGGTCTGTTTCTCTATCCATTAGGCCGCCAAAACTGAGACTACTTTGCTATGCTAATTTAAAAGAACAACAATTTACCTGCACAGGCACACTTTCAATTAACCTCTCGGTTTGATTATTTTCACATTCAGACAAAAATCCATCACTGATGAGGAATCAACCCCCCACTGAAAAAGACACTGTCAGTCAAATCTGTTATTTAACATGCATGAACCTGTAAAAGCCCTTCACACGTATGAAGCTCAATCCAGATCTCCATTCCTTTCACTGCCTGCCTACACACATCTCTCTGGAGTGTTGAAGGATATAACCCACACCTTTTTTTAATGCAGCTGCTGTTTACACGCATATATGCAGAACAGCCTTGTATACAGCTGTGCAGAGAAATATACAGTCCTGGAATTAACCTCTTCAGAGAAATGCGTCAATTTAATTGATAATTGCTGTATATTAAATATATTGGGCATGTGGACTAGAGGGAACCCGTGTAGCAAACACCGCACATTTCAACACTGAGTCCTAAACAAAGACTGCAGAAAACACATTCTCGCAGCTTCATTAAATTACGGTGGAAACACTGATCTCACTGAGCTCCTGGATTTAATCAAAAACTCCTTATTTTGTGCTCCAAAGATGAAAGAAGGTCATAAGGGTTAAGTAAAGACAGAATTTTTATTTTGGGGTAATCTTTTTGGTAAACGCATTCGTGGACGTTGCAAAACTTTCATTCTTGCGTTCACACCAGACGTGAATGAAGCGGTAAGCGCGAGTCATTTACATGTTAAGTCCATGCAAAGACGCAATTAGACATCCTGCAGCCGATTGTGCTTTCATACTGGCAGCAGGCTATAGACAAGCATCTTTCTGTCGTAGTTTCCAGCGTTCTTCTCCGAATACTGTGAGCCACGTGCTTTGATTTCTGTAATTTCTCTGCACCTGCCACGCGCTGCGGCGCCGCCCCCCGTGTGCTCTCCAGCATGAACTTGCTGCTGACGGCAGTGTGAAACCGGCGTAAACTCGACATGTTCAAGCATCCAACTACACGCGGATAGCGAGATATATTGGCCCATGTCACCTCAGGTGTGAACGCACTTTTATCAAAGAGGGATTTGAGAAAATGATTGGCACACTGGACAAGAGATATCAATAGAAATATACTATATGTGTTACATCCTGCTCAAATGTTTTGGGACAACATACAAATACAAAAATGGGTATTTCTTTTATTTATCTGTACTTTTTTTAATTTTATTTTAATGTTAATTTAATTCAGTAATGTAAAGATGTTACCGTTTAATTTTGTACGATTTAGTTTTAATTCGTTGTTGCTAGATTGCACTGTATACGGTCAGATTTCAGCATTATTAGTAATCTGTGCATTTTCAAACCACTTATATATCGTATCACATTCGCAAATCGCAATTTTGACCTTAATAATCTCAATAGCACATTTTTCTCAAAACGTGCAGCCCTACTTGATACTGTGCATCTTTATTCGGATGGTGTACTGTTTTTGTGATGGCTGTTCATGTTCTGAGCAGTTAACTGTGCAGTAATAACAGTTTTATTAAAGTGCAGGGCAAAAACACCACAGCGCCTCTTTGAAGGGCAGGGCAGGATCTAAACGCATCAAAAATGTTAGCGTACCTCTTGCCCGCTTTCAGCTGGTTGGTCACATACTGCAGAAGACCAGCTAACTCGATGGGATATTTTCTGAAAACTGCTCCACAAAGACTAGCGAGACCTAGGGGAAGAGGAGATGACAAAAGCAAAATATTATCATAAGAATGAGCATTAGAATTCGTACGAGGGCAAGTCAAGAATGTCACGCATTCGCGCTCCAAATTGCTTTCCGGTCACACTCTAGCAGCAGGGTCAAACCATTTCAAGAAATGACATTTAATGTCCATTAGGATGCCAGGCAGAAGTTCAATTTATTCAGCTTCTCGACACACCGAAGAGGCGTTTTAAAGGAAACGTGGCACTCACTCTGCAGCCATGATGAAATGGTCGTGTCATCGTGTTTCATCTTCTCTTTCTCTGGGTTGGCTAAAGCTTCAATAATGCAATCTGCCCACACGGTCAAGGACTCAAACACACCACGTCTCTCTCTTTAAAGATAACACACCCGCTGTAAGCGGCAGACGCTCTTCAGACTATTACTCATACAGACAGCCATTGTTTTGGCATGTTCAAAAGAAAATTAACAGTCGATTTTCCTCCGCTGCTCTCCCAAACTGCACAAATGCTTTTCTCCTTCATTTAAAACACACAAAGCTGTCAGCTGTAGTGATGATGATGATGAAGTCAAGGTGAGCGATTACATGCTATTTTAATCACGCGCAAATTACTGGAGTTTGGAGGAGATCAGCAAGTTCCTGGGAGAGCTGTTATTAGTGGAGGGGGAAGATTATTATACAGTGGGAGTGTAATTATAAGAGCCGTCTGAAAGGATACAGGCCAGCACATCATAGTTGAGAGAGGTGAGGTATTTGAGAGAATCCACCACGGGAGTTATGAGGTTATCGTACCACTGGATCTGAGACAGAATCTGAAAGAAAAGAAAAGATTACATTCACTAACCTAACAACACAGGACTCACTCCTTCTACATACAAGTACACGCGTCTTATTCAAGTACTTCTGTGCCATTTCTACTCAGAGTCATGCTAGTAACATGCTTCGAGTTTAAAAAGTTTGAAAAGTTTGAGTTTTCAGTCTAAAATAGTTAAAGATAGTAAGATTACAAAGTCAGATTATAGATAGACAGCTGATTAGCATCTTCTTAGCATGATTAGCAAGTCAGTAGCATATTGCTAGCATGATTAGTATGTTACTGGAATGTTGCTAACATGATTAGCAAGTTAGTAGCAAGTTGTTAGCATTATTAGCAAGTTACTAACATGTTTCCAGCGTGATGAGCAAAATACTAACATGTTTCTAGCATGATTAGCAAGTTACTAACATATTGCTAACATGATTAACATTTTCCTAGCATGCTGCTAGCACGATTAACATGTTACTAACATTATTAGCAAGTTAGTAGCATGTTTCTAGTTTGATTAGCAAAATATTAACTTCTTTCCAGCGTGATTAGCAAGTTACTAGCATATTGCTAGCGTGATTAGTATGTTACTGGAATGTTGCTAACATGATTAGCAAGTTAGTAGCAAGTTGTTAGCATTATTAACAAGTTACTAGCATGATTAGCAAAATATTAACATGTTTCCAGTGTGATTAGCAAGTCAGTAGCATATTGCTAGCATGATTAGTATGTTACTGGAATGTTGCTAACATGATTAGCAAGTTAGTAACAAGTTGTTAGCATTATTAGCAAGTTACTAGCATGATTAGCAAAACAACAACATGTTTCTAGCGTGATTAACAAAATAACATTTCTAGCATGATTAGCAAGTTACTAGCATATTGCTAGCGTGATTAGCATGTTCCTAACATGATTAGCATGTTGTTAACGAGAATAGCATGTTGCTAGCATGATTAGCATGTTTCTAGCATGATTAGCAGTTTGCTAGCATGTTTCTAGCATGATTAACGAGTTATTAACATGCTTCTAACATGATTAGCAAGTTTCTAGCATGATTACATGCAACTAGCATGTTTACAGCATGATTACATGCAACTAGCATGTTTACAGCATGATTACATGCAACTAGCATGTTTACATGCAACTAGCATTTTGCTACCATGATTAGCATGTTGCTAGCATGAGTAGCATGTTACTAGCATGTTGTTAACATGATTAACAAGTTACTAGCAAGTTGCTAGTATGTTTCTAGCTTGATAAGCCAGTTACTAGCACGTTGCTAAGTAAATTTATTAAACATTGGTAATGCATTGTATTTTCATGTCAAATTGAAAACGGTGAAAGACTAGATTGCATTCATTTGTCGTAGATTTGATCATGATTGCTACAATTTCACTGACACTTTATTTTACAGTCCTGTTTCTCGTGTACATATTTACTTTTTGTAGCAATTACAATAACTAGGTACTAAACATGAATCTACCCCTACCCCATGTAGTTGCCTGATATTACCCGTTTATGGCTTTTTATATCTGGTTGTTGGATTTGAACAAAAACCTTTTCTGGCCACAGCGATTACTTTTCGCAATGATCCAAAAGCCAATAGAAAAATGTAAGCTTTCTTTGTTTGTTTTGCCGAAGGAACCAGACTACCAAAATACAGCAGTATCAATATCAGTCAATATCGCTAAACTTGTCTTTGCAAGCGCCACTAATCATATTTCCCTGGTCATATAGAATAATACTTTGCTCAGTTAGACCAGAGACATTCATCTAGCAAACAGAATCCATTTTGATTTGATGTTGTACTGTGGCGAGTGTTTGTCCGTTCAGAGGCAGCAGCATCAGTCAGTGGCCTCTCTCTCGGGGAACTCCTAAAATGTGGAGAGACGTAAGAAAAGCACAGTCCTCCGTCAGCGACTGACTAACACAGCCTTCATTAGAACTCGTCTTGTATTTCACCGCTGAATCTTCTGAATTTTTCAGAAATGCTAATGAATTCAAAGCCTTGCAGACGCAGCCGCTTCCAAGCCTTTTCTTCTCGGTACATGAGAGCAAAACTTGTGGGGTCTCTCAGCGGTGAAGAAGTGCACAGCATGAACGGTGACAGCAGAACAAGACTCCGCACCGCTTCTTCAGAACGAATCCAGCAGAAAGAAGCATCCTGATGAAAGCTTTCTGGCTCACATGAAGATCTGTCAGCCGCGGTCGGCCCAGTCATGAATTTCTTACATTCGATGGACATGAATGCGATTACCGCGAGCACGCTGACTAATACAGTATAAATTTAGCCTTGTGCTCATGCTCTCGTTCTAATGTTGGGCATTGAGCCACAGGTCTGAGCTTGTATATGTGCTTTTTAATCTCAGGAGCAATGAAAATTGATGGCACACTGCAGATTATAAAGTAGCCCTGTATAAAGTAGCCCATTAGTCCAGCGGACCATTATGGCCGTCACAAGCAATAAAATACTCACATAATCAAAGAGAATGGTGGGGTTACTGTGGCTTAACTTTCCGATCTGCCTTCCTGAGGGCTTCACGTTCTCCTTAGTCAGTCGCCTGGGGGAAAGAAAAAAGCCAGAGAGGAGGTGAAAACAAGAAAAGTGAATAAGTGCATACTGGTCAAGCCATGTGATTTAAATGCAACATTTATTGGCCAGGTATGCAAAACATAGACTTTGTTCAGGACATCCTGCTTTGAGCTTTGGTTTGCTTTCAGTTTTAATCATCTTTAAACGGGTGACTGGATGATGTTTGAACTGAAACGTGTCTGCAGTGTGTACATAACCACCTTCTGAAGATAAAAATCAACCCAGTGTTAATAGACAGTAGTGTTTTAGCACAGACCTGCCATGACGGAGGCGTTTTGTTGTTGGATTAATGAACACAGCGGTGGTCATTTTCTCCTGACATCTGAGGTCAGCAGAGCTGATTACCTTTTAAAGTGACATGCAATAAAATGGCTTCCTGTAAACGGAGCTGATTTTGAAGATAAAAGCGGTGATCATTTCAGTACGCTATATACTTTTAGTATAAAGACCCTAAAGAATCATAACTTGTAGCAAATGGATATCCGATGACTCATTTAATGCTTATGCATGTATAAAACAAACATGCAAATGATATTTAATTGTCCCTAATCAGGCCCGTGTGACGGACAGCTCACACCAAGGTTAATATCATAGTGGAAATTGATGCAATATATTTTCATTTGAATGAATGGTGCATCAAAACTGCCAACAACAAAACTGGCCATTGCTAACTTCCTCCTGCCGCTGGCCCAGAAAACCACATCTAGAGAATTTTGTTAAGTGACTGAGTTCTTTTTAAAGATTTTTTTAAGGTGGTTAATTTTCTTGAAAGTACACCACAAAACGTGTCATCTACGAATCCTCGTGTCGTTATTCATACTCGGAACACAAATGAAGATATTTTACCCTCCATAGACATGACAAAACTGAAATGTTCCCAGCTCCCGTTCGAGGGAAAACAGTGTAATTAAAGCGTTGTTTACGCTCAGGGGAAAGCTTACACGTGTTCTTCTGATACTCTCTAAAATGGTGGCAGACGTAATTCAGGGACGTAGAGTGGTTGAGTAAATTGTGTTCTTTATGTATTTACTACATTTCATAGTTGTGTTTTCCTGAAGATGAATGAAGTCTTATGTGATTGGAACAGCATGAGGGGGAGTAATTCATCAATTTTAATCTTGGGTTGAACTAAATACCCAACGACAAACTCATTGTCCACTTCTTGTTAACATGGCCTCCCAGTGTTGGGAATACTGGAACTTCACAAGAACCTCGGCATAACAGGCGGCAGACGGGTGTCTCCGCTATCGGTGAGAGTGGACGGCTGTCTGTCCCGTCTCGCTCGTGTTTTATGAGTCTTCCCGCCTCTGCACTGATTTCTTATCGCACATGCCAGCAGGCACATGATGGACTGTCACGTGAAGCGCAGCGCCTCTCGGCTGTTCTTTATAACGCCGGTAATTGTGAGCACGGGGGGGGCCGTGTTTTCCCGCACACTAGCAGAGCTGCTTTGTCTGAAGTGTGGCACAAAAGGGCCAATTAAAAAGTCAATTAATAAAGTAGCTGGGGAAAAACAGACACACATACACACACACAGGAGGAGGGCACAGAGCCAGCGCTGGCATTGTGGACTTTCCGTTCGAGCTGGTGAGCCGACAGGAGCTGACTGCTGAGCCATGACGGTGTCATTGGTCTTAATAAGAGAGCCCTGTGCGTGTGTCTGTCTGTCTGTGTGTGCTCCTGAGAATCACCCATGGCACATCAGGTGGCCTAATTGGTTTGCTTAACCTTCAGAGCACAATGAACAAGCTCTAATGACATCATCTGATACTCAGAAGTCTTATAAAAGCTCACATGAACAACGAGACATCCCACTAGCGCATATTGAAAATATTCAAATGTCATGAAAGAGAGATAAAAATAAATAAATAAATAAATAAAAATTAGGGGTGGGAAGAAAAAAACATTTGAAAAGATTTAAAGAAAACTAAAAGGACAATCCCAGGCCCAATTTGCTCGATGTTACAGTGCCTACATTGTGCGATTTTACCAGTACATCAGCGTTTTTTCTTTCAAATGCTCTACAAAGACGTCATTAATGCTGTCTGGAATGCAATTAGATTTATTAGATATGGGAAAATCACAGGCGGCTGCTTTCAAATGCTCATGTGCGCTTTGTGTGTTGACTCTGAAGGGCACTCGTGGCATGAGGCTGCACGCATATTTATGCAGTGGTTATATGAATGAAATTAATCTAAAAAGTCAGTCATGTCTTAAAGGATTAAACAGACAGGACATCCGAAATGTCAAAACACATCTGTGCATTAGTGTGAATGCGCTCTCCCGTATAAACTCCACTCACACACGTCATCAGTAATAATCAAGCGGCAGAGATGCTCAGAAAAAGAGAACAACCCCTCAATGAAGTACACGGAGCACTCAGACGTCTCTTCACCTCCTCCGGTCGCGCTGCTGAATGAAGCGCTACTCCTCCGTGTTTCTGGCTCAGTGCTCACAGATCCTCCGCAGCAGCACTGCAGTCGCACACACTCCGCTAATGTCTGACAGCTCACAGCACACACACTGTCACGTAAGGCCAACAAATGGCTTCCAACGGGACAAACTCAGCAAAAACTGTATAGTTAATGCTACAATTAACATTTACGGCATGTTACACCAAAATCTGTTTATAGGTTAATTTAAGCTTTTTTACAGTTTTTTTCATATATACATATATTTATATACGTATACAAACGGTGTAAATTTATATATGCACACACACACATATATTTCAGAAGAATATGAAATAATAATATAAATATATTTACTATATAAACAATTATTTGAATATAAAATGTAAATATTTTCTAAATATAATATAGGCATTTTTTCCCTTTATTTAAATATATATATATATATATATATATATATATATATTTTTTTTTTTTTTTTTTTTTTTTTTTTTTTATATATCACACACATCTATCTATAAATATGTAAGTTTAAATAAACTTCCAAAGGCCAAAAGATTAATAATTCTAAACATTTATTAGATTTAAACCTCAAATGTAATATCAGATTCCTAACATATATATATAAAAATGTTTAGGATAAACATGTCAGAATTTTGTTGCTAAATCTGAGCAAACTCAGCCTCTTTCATTGCAAGCTTCCACGTTCAAGGCTGCATCCTCACATCGAGCTCAACAAACATTTATTTTCCCCTCACACGACTCCAACCACACCAGCTCCTCTCTGTCCTCGACATGACGTCCTTCAGATTTCTGCAGCCTCAGGCTACAACATCGATTAAAACTACTAACCAGAAAAAATAAAAGGCAAACCAGAAAAATAAGCGTGACGAAAAGTATACATGTTGGATTAAAACATTTTTATGTTGGACTCAGACGTCACTTGTAAAATCTAACCTTAGTCCAGACATTCATCAACGAGCGCTTGAAAAACACAAAACTACCCGCACAAGCTACAAACAGCATCCAATGAGAGACTAAACGGTTGAGAGCAGTCTGACACATGCGAGGGCTCGACTTGGCCCGTTTGACAGGCGACCTTGAGCTTCCCTCTCTTTCTCCCTGAACACTTTTGACGTGTTTAGCCTCAGCTCATTCTCCGCTCGCTCCCTCTCCATCCAATTATCTGCCAAAATATCATCATTTATTCAACACACTTGAAAAGAAAGCAAAGAATCTGATGCAGCAATTCTGCAAGCCCTTTCAAAGAGCTCATCTATATGCACAGGGGACTGAACACACACACACACACACACGCTCTCGCACGCGCAGGGCAACATAAACCCTGTTCAAGGAGAACTGCCTTAAAAGTCGCACTGATGTAACATCCTCAATCTACAGAATTCTGATTTAAACAAAGCAATCTTCATCTGAAGAAATCAAACTACAATACCCATAATTCTGTGAGGAGACCCACCAATAAGAACTGTTACCATAGAAACAGAGATTTCAGCAATTTCCTCAGCAGCTAGGATCCAGAAGTTAGGCAATGTTAAGCTAGGTTTCCTCACCTTCTAGAGACTCGATACAGTTCCTTTGCAAGGAAACAAGAGGCTTTTGTGCAGCACTTCTATTGTGTTACAAAGAAATGAATAGATTTATGATCAGATCAGCATTTATGAGTAAAAGATTCTTTTAATGCGGGATGTTTTAGCATTAGAGTGTAAGAAAAAGTGATAATAAAGTTCCATTACATTTGCAGTGCTTCGAGGAGCGGGCTCCAATGTAAGAGTCTTGCATTTTCGAGTGTTTACTTCTAAACCTTTTATACCGAAATACTTTGCTGAAGGCTGTGGTTCAACTCATGAAGCAGATACACTACAGTACACTACTCTTATTCAAGCATTACTGAGAAACGACTACATTTATTGCTGGCATACAAAGCTGAATCCAGCATCATTAGTCCAGTCTTCATCAAAAATCCTTGTGATGAGCGGATTTGCTGCCAAAAAACATTTCTGATTATTGATAAATATTTTTGTGAAAACTGATGTTTTTGTCAGGATTTTTATTGATAAAGCTCACAAGTGTTTATATAAGGTTCTTGATGAAGTTCTATGACGTACTTGTTTGCATTTAATTCAAAACATACTGCTTTCTTTAAAAGAGTCATACAAAGGCAATTTTCCACAAACCAATATGATTCCTTAGGGTCTTAATGGAAAGTTTGTAATATAGCTTGTTTTAAAATTACTCAAAGATAGTGTAAAAAAAAACAAGCCGCTGATTTCCCCCTGTCAAAAACAGCTCTTTAGAAATCACTCTGTTCTGTGAACTTCCCCTTTAAATCTTCACGAGCTCTGCTGACCCTGCAGAGGCGCTCTCGGAGGATATTTTTTAGCCGTATTCATAGTGAAACTTGCTAATTAGCACATTATTAGGAAAGACGATTTGCAAAGATTCATTAAAA
>JAUMHP010000065.1:2792336-2803832 GCA_032361065.1 Enteromius trimaculatus
AAAAATTACGTTCCAATTAATATCATTTTTGATTAGTAATATGCATTGATTGCATTGACCATATTCTAGATAAACCCTACTCTATACCCAAATATAAGCAATTACCTAACTCAAACAAATCAGGAGTTACTACTGAATGCATGTTAAATTTACATTTGTGAATTAGCCCACATAAGATGCATTAGTTTTTCACAAACAAGAGACGAAAAATGCATACTTGCAAAGATATATTTTGAATTAAGCTATATTTATACATTTTCTACAGAAAACATGTAGTTTGTCTATCATTAAAACCCTTTCTGTAATGCTGTTTTTTGGCCCACAAGTCTTTAAGGCATAAACACGTTTCCTGAGACCCTGTTTTTGAGTTTCCTTCATCACTTCAGTAGGAGGTCCAAACTCAATATAAATACAATGGAACAGATGAAGCTGAGCAAGTGGGAGACGCTTGGGATGAGTGCTGCGGCTCTTTGAGGTTTTTGGTGCAATCATGTGTTCGGTGAATCAGAGAAAAGCATACACAGCATTTCCATTACAAATGGGATGGTCATGTATGTTTTTGAAAGAAAATGCAATTCATTTCAGACCATCTGAATGTAGCTCCCCAGCCTGTGTCATACAGTAAAAACAGATGTCCAGCTGCAGAGCCAGTTTCTCATTAGCATGCCTATTTATTGACTGTTTATTAGTACTTATCTTGCAAGGCCACATTCTACAATCCTAATCCTAGCCAATACCTAAACCTCACAGCAACCTAACTATTAATAAGCGGCAGGAGTGTATTGAGAGAAAAGTCAGAGTTAATGGTTTGTTTATAGTGAAAATTTGACACCAAAATAAAGAGCGCCCAAAATGTTTTACTTATCATCAAGTTTAGTTAGGGTTTAGTTCTGAAAGCTTTGACTAGATTGATAAAACTTGTTCATGTTGGATCTTAATAGTCCACATTCACTTCATCACCAGAATCACACAGTATTAATGACATATGACAGTGAGTTAATAATGAATAAAGTATTCGTATTAGCTATTCAGACGAGTAAACCATGTATGTCAGTAAAACAAATATCACGGAGAACAGTAAACGTTTGTTTACTTGTATTTTTGCCCTCACATCACGGGCCTGACACAATCCTAACAGTCTAAGGGCAGGAGGGGCAAGGGTTGAACGTTAGGAGACGGGATCAGCACTCACCATAACATCAGCCAGGAGACTGGCAGCCACATCCACCTTCAGATTGCCCTGGATAACATGCCAGCAGAGCTCATACAGGGCTGTCTGCAGATCTACAACACAACACACACAGACTCAATAACAGCTTTCAGCTTCTACAGGCATGCTGAAAACTCCTGCACAATATTAAACAGAGCTGCTCGCCGCACGCCTGTCAAAACACTAGGGCTTACCAGTGAGGATGGCCCGGGAAAAGTGAGAGTGTGTTCGGGGCAGTTGACAGAGCGGTCCTTTGCACTATGAAGCACTATTTTTTTTTGCCTTGTTAGGCATTGTTGTTGTGAATTCAGTTGATTAAAAATGTCAACAAGGTATCTAGATTATCTAGATGTTTGCAATAGGTTTTGTTCAAATTGCAGGAATCATAGCAGCATAAATAAATAACATCTTTATTGTTGGGCCCTGAACACATTAACAGTAATGAATAGTGTGGTATAAACATTTGTGCACAGGATAATGGATGATTGGGTAATCTTCATGATATAGTGCCATGCAAGCTACAACGGTTACATTATTGGCAGGAAAGAAGTGGAAAATCGAATAACAATTGTAAATAACGTATACAAAAACCAAAAACTGCACACGACTGAATAATCTGTTCACCATAACAGCCGTTTAACTACTATTATCCACAAACACAATATGCGCGTGCTTCCAATGCACAAATTATAGCTCAAGAAAGTGTTAATATCAATAAGCATCCAGTTATTTGTTGATGTGGTTTAGACTCGTGTAAGCAGTGAGAGTGAACCTCTTCACACATCACCTCATGACACTGGCTGCCACTGCCTCCCCAAACGTGTGAAGTGGGATGAAAGTGTCAAGGGAAAGATGTTAACGGGACGTTGCAAGCAGCTGTCTGACGCACTGAGCAGACCCTTGACAGGTGCTACAACCACTCATCGCTCAATTATTAAAATCACCATACAGAATACAATTTATGGCATTTATTAGAGTTGTTAGAAGTCCAAAAATAAATAAATACAAACAAATTTTGGTCTTTTAGTCTGGACTTAATGAAAAGGCCCAAAACAAAGCTCACTAACACTCTCTTATCTTGTTCAAATTAGAAACATCTTGAATTTTCTATAAGGGTTAAGCAAGCTTATGAGCTGAACAGTATTTACTGAGTCTGCATTTATTGCCAATACAACATATACAAATGTAAAAGTGCTTATGTGGAATATTAAAAGCTTGCTCTTCTGACCCTTTAAAACCAATTGCTTTCAAAAATCTAGAGAAGACATCCATTATTAAATAAGACCGACTCTGTCCTGCATTTGTCCCACAGCCACACACAGAGCAGGGATGTGAGAAACAATTATCATTATTGGGAAATATTATTAAACTTGACTTGCTTCTGAACTTTCCTGTAATTTCTATGGCTTACACGAACAAGGATGTGGTAGTGTGTACATTTTAATGCACTTTTAAATTTTGATTTAAATTATAAGCTTAACTTCTGCACAGCTTGCACTGTAATTAGTAATTGTATAAACAGCCACCTCGGTTGTAAATTAATTGCCATCACGAGCCCAAAGACTAAAAATGATTCATTGTACTCACCTTTAACAAACTCATGACTGCTGGGTTTCCCTGCAAGGTCCTGGAAAAACTGGAAACTGGAAACAGAAAAGGCATATAAGGACCAGAAAAAGACTGATTCATTTATATTAATTAGAACATAAACAACAAAAGAAAATGTTTCATTGTACAACAGTAATCCAGCGCCACAATTATCTCTGTATGATGCTGAACAACTTCAGCGCACTCCTTATGCTTCAGGTTATTAACAATTGAGTGTCAGCTGAATTACTGCAAACAAGTGGCACCCATCTATATCTGTGCTATCAGCCTCATAAACATGCACATGGGTCAAACTACAGGTGCATGTAAATATCAGCCAGGCAGTGCTCAAACCCAAGTAAGCTGCCTAACAAGACAGCATTGCATGTGACGCCTGACTAGATTTTAATAATACTGCATACAAGAGCAGTTTTGAAACAAGACGCCTAACACCGCTGTCTAGACAAGAAACCCCCTAGGTTTAGCATGCTCACTTCATCACAGGTGCTCGAAATGCTGTCTATATGAGCGGCTCACACGGTCTCCTTGACACTGTGCTGCACTAATTTAGCCACAATGCCGTCTATAATAGCCAGCTCGATTACAGGCAATTGTTAAACCGCTCGGCAGGCGTTGAAACTCTAATATTCATAAACAGGTAGGGCAGATCACTGCGTTTAAGACTCAAATATCGCATTTGGAAACCTGACGGGCGCTTATAAAAGAGAGCCTGAACTCTTTAGCACAGTTAACGTTACAACTACACCTCAAACCACACACAACCCCCTAACACCCCAAAATATTGACTTCAGCTCTTCTCAGGGTGTGTGAGAGCATGTTTACCAGCACGTAACACACATTAAATACTAGGTAACAATCACTGATAAGAAGACACATGCTAATGCTAACCCTGCTAACTATTAGCACACTGACATTGCATTCATGGAAATGACTGAAGCACTTAATCAAGTCTCTTACAAATCAATGTACAGATACTACAGACTTTATATTCTTTATTTGGTTAGTGGTATATTTAGGTTTGATGGTTATTTTTTGAACTTTGAGTAATGAGTCTTTAACGCGCTCTACCGTTAGCTGTGGACATTCACAATGAGGAGAACCGTCACCCGCGGCGATACCGCCCAGAGAAAATAGATAAGACTTTATTATGATCCCCACTTCCCATCTGATCACTAAACTCTTACTCACAACTCATTTTTGCCGGATTTGTCCCAGTTTTTTATCCAGTCAGACGGGAGGATCAGCGCCGCCATCTTCCTCCACACACACTCACTCACAGCGGCGGCGGCGCGCACCGGATGTTTAGCACACACGCTCGCGCGCGCGTCAGTGCATCTCGGGATGTAGGAGTTTTTGAATATAGTCAGTTTTTTTTTTTATTCAGTTCCATTGCCTAGTAATTTAATATCTCGATTTTATTCTTTTTTTAACTGTCGAAGCCAAAATGTTTTTTTTCTATATATAGTACTTTTGAGTAATGACGAGTTTTTTTTTTTTTATCACCAAGAATGAATGTAAATTATCATATTTAATAAAGCATTAAACATGTTGGCAATTAAATTAAAACTAAAGACACACTATTTTTCTCACATTGCTACAATAAGAAAGGGATAATTGTCTTTAGGGAGACCACAAAACCAGTCATAAGGATATTTATTTATTATATTTTTATTTATTTTTTAAAATTGAGATGTACGCGTAATCTAAAAGCTGAATAAACAAGTTTTCCATTGATGTATGGTTTATTAGGATGTAGGTTTTGTGCACTAGGGTCACATTTCTTTTATTTTTACAGACAAGTGCCTAATTATTTCTTCTGGTGGTTGGTAGACCGATACGAATGGTGCCTTCCTAATGACTTTATTTGCTTAGTATATTTACTTATTTTCTATGTTGTATATTTATATACGTTTCTCAGCAACCATGCTAGTAAACCTCGTTGAAGAAAAATATATTTTTATTTTTTAGAAATGTATTAAACAGTTAGTAGCAGCGCGAGGCTTTTATTCTGAAAATACTAACCTATTTTAAAGCTTTTGTTTTGTCGCTTGAGACTTTTATTTTAGAATTGTTCCCCGGACGCTTGCCCTTCCGCATCGCAGAGCTCCACCAATAGGAAGCGGACAGGAGTTCCTGCAGGACTGTCGTGGGCGCAGAGGAAGCTTCAGAAATGTTTTATAAACTTTTGATGGTAGCTTTCCTCGCTGTTACTTTATACGGCACGCCATCAGATGGGCAGAAAAAGAAGGAGGTCAGTGGGTTTTAATCGGGGTTTTATTGAGTGGTTTTTCTTCCTCATATGCACTGAGCTCATTGGTTACTCAAATCATCGTATCCTTCGCTCTGTCTCAGAACCACTAGGGATTAAATAACTTATTATTTTTTGAATTTTTAAAGCATTGTGATTCCTCTATGAATCACTTGAAATGAATGATTGATTTAGTGTTTTGTCAGTGTATCACGAGCTGACACACTTGGCCCTGTATGCAAACTAAGCTAAGCTTCCTGGTGTACAGATGACCTCACTGCTCCTGAATTAATTACTCGCTTAATCAACCTGTCTTTTTTTTAATATTGTCAAGGAATATATAATATTAAAGATAGCGTGAGCTAACCGCATAAGTACTGATGCACTGATAAATGTGTATTTATTTGAATGAATGGGTTTTGTGTGTGTGTGTTTGCAGACCCTGCTGTCGGAGAAGGTCAGTCAGATGATGGAGTGGGCCAGTAAGCGTGCGGTGATCCGACTGAACGGAGAGAAGTTCAGGAAGTTGATCCGAGCCCCTCCACGAAACTACTCGGTCGTCATCATGTTCACAGCGCTGCAGCCTCAGAGACAGTGTGGAGTCTGCAAGTGAGAGACCAGTATATAAACACCTCATCCTCAGCAGTTTTCTAATAGATGATGGAAATACATTTAAATAAGAAGTATTTGACAAAAAACCGTAGCTTTATTTTCATTCCACCGTATATGGAGGCACAGTTACTAAACGTTGTGGCTAACAGGACCACAGTGCTACACATTAAACATATATATAGAAAGAACCTAAAATGTACGATTTAAGATAAGAGGGAATCCCGAGGGAAATTCTTATTGTCACAGACATGCTCTATGCGGTAAAAGGAATAATACAAATATACAAGTACAGTAAATAATAATAAAAATGGTATACAATCTGTACAGTGAATAATGATGAAAACCAGAATAGTGCAAATATTATATAAACACAATAACATAACTATTAGTGCAAGTGATTCTGAAAAGTGAGCGTGCACGGTGAATAAGAGAGAGTAGAAGCATGTAAGGGTGGGATGAAACAAACATTCAGTCAATGACATACATACTGCACAATTTGACTGAGCGCAAACTAACTTTAGTATTGATATTATTAATAACTTTGAGAAATCCCCTACAGGGCAGTGCAGAGTTAGTTGTACAGTCTTATTAAGGATTTCCTGTGACGGTCAGTTCGGCGTTTAGAGGCCATGTGCTCCGATGGCCTGCATGGGGTGATACTGAGAAGCTTTCTTAGCATCGTCCTCTGCCAGGCTCTCCAGACTGCCGCTTGTTCAGCCTGTTTGCGTCCGCTGTCTTCCCCCCACTGCCCCAGCACACAGCAGCAACACAGAACACAACACTCATGGTCAGCATTTTCCTGCATGCGTTGAAAGACCTGAGACCTCTGCCCTTTCTCGAGGTCTTTTATTTAGCCTACATGTACAAAATATAACCTATACAAACAACAAACTAGCAATAGAACACCCTTTAGATAACACTTAAACGAAAATAAGTCACAGGTATGAGCAAGTTGTTTTTACAAGGTGTCTTTTAGGTCATACCAGAGGTGAAGAACCATCTTTACGAAAGTAAAATGACTGTGAAACATATTTTATTGGATTGTTTTTATTGTAAATAGACAGAGGTGTGTCTAACTGATTTACGTTAAATCGTTCGTTTTACGAAGCGAAAATGTACGACACTGTATGACAGATGAAGTGGATGCACATGTGACGGCCGTCATAAGAAATAAGACTATAACTGTACATAAAATCTGGTTTTGAGACTGAGACATTGACTCCTCTAATAACTCGATGTGTGTTTTTTTACTCTTGTTTTCAGGCAGGCAGATGAAGAGTACCAGATCCTTGCGAACTCGTGGCGTTATTCGAGTGCATTTACTAACAGGGTTTTCTTTGCAATGGTGGATTTTGATGAGGGCTCAGATGTTTTCCAGATGGTAACTACTAAATATATTTTATCTTTGTACTCCGCTCCAAAAAAAGTTGCAAATATATTCACAAATTATGAGATTATGATTACATTCACTCCAAAACGGCAGCACAGCTGAGAGGTTCGTCTGAGCTGTGGCCTTCATTCGTTTCACTTTATATGTAAAATGTTAAATATAACATGTGCGGTTAATAGGGTTTATATATATATATATAGTTTTAACGCAAGCATAGCCCAGATGAGGGGAAAAAGCAATGTAACACAATGTAAAAATGGTAACGAAGTAATGCAGTTAGTGCAGTATTTGAATACATTACTGTTAATGTAACTTTCCCCAGCACTGCTCATATGCATATCTGAAAGGAGCCAATAAAAGGAATCCGTAGTCTGCAACGATTACGTAATGTCATTGTGAAAGTAAAGTTGTTTTGTAGGCAAAGTTATTACATTATTAAGTGCAGTGATTACTCAATACGTCTGTGTATGTCCTCTGCAGCTCAACATGAACTCTGCTCCGACGTTCATCAACTTCCCAGCTAAAGGGAAACCCAAGCGAGCGGACACATACGAGCTGCAGGTCCGAGGCTTTGCGGCCGAACAGCTGGCTCGATGGGTGGCTGACCGAACAGATGTTCATGTAAGACTCGCGCGCGCACGCGCACACATTCAGATCTGTCAAACTGAGCGCCAGTCTTTAACCGGCTGCTGTGTGTCCTTCAGATCCGGGTGATCAGGCCTCCTAACTACGCCGGCCCGCTGATGCTGGGCTTGCTGCTGGCGTTCATCGGCAGTCTGGCTTACTTGCGCCGCAATAACCTGGAGTTCCTCTTCAATAAGAACGTCTGGGCTTTCTCTGCGCTGGTGGGCACCTGTGTTTTATTATGCAAATAGAAGATTATAATATTTCTGTTCCTTCTTATGTTGATGCTATTGAAAAAGTTTTTAGGTCAAGATTTGGGACTAGTTCTCCGCCATAAATTCCTAATTAGCTGCTCATTTATAGCTGTGATGGTAGTTTAAGTTTAAAGTGCCCCATTATGCCTTTTTAAAGGTTGCTAATATTGCTCTTAAAACAGGTTTAAATGTATGCAAGATCACACACTTTAGTTTTCTCCAAAATCAGATTTAATTTTACTCCATTTCTAAATGATTCGTAAATGACTCGTGCGAAGGTGTTCGAAGAATCAGTCTGTCTAAGCCCCGCCTCTCCGTCGTCAGCCCTCACTGCTGTGATTGGTCAGATGGCGCAGTCCTTTATGATTAGTCTACCGCTACAGTGTGTGTCGGCCCATTGCCATAACTGAATGACAGCACAGGGTACATCTTCTCATGATGTAATCCACGTGGCGATTGTACTGTTTGTGGGCGGGGCAAGTTGTTTGTGATGTAGAAGGTGGGCGGGCATTATGCAAACGTTACTTCGTGACATGGATCAGTAACAGAAAAAGATTCGAACTGCTGACGACTCGTTTAGGCGAATGTGAGTCGACTCTTGTTTTTGATAGACAATAACTTTATTTATCGTGCACTGTCTGCGTCACAACTTTACAGATAGTTTATGTTCACACACAGCTACATGACACACTGCATGAACAATCATGTTTGAAAAAGCATAATAGGGGCACTTTAAGTGTGTGGTGGATTAAGGGATCTAGAATATGTTCATGCAAAATAATCCATTAATTCATACATTATATATACTAATAAACCGCCAATAAGCTAGTGATATGAATGCTAATAAACTAGTTAGTGGGACCTGGTCATCAAAATAAAGTGTTACCAGTTTTTAATCAAGTACAAAATTAAGCTTTAGATAGTTTAGGAAAAATATCTCATTTAGTTTCTATTTTATGTTTTAGTGATTTGGGGAAAAAACACAGGCTGACATGCATTTAAACAGACAAACATGACGCAAGTATTTAAAATGGACATTACTAAATTAAATAACAGGATTGAAATGTTTGCCAGATGAAAACAACAATGCAATAGAACCCAGATGAATTTCTAGAGGCCTTGATTATGGTTTATTTTATTTACACTTACTATTGTCTAAACATGCTACCCAGTGTGTTCACAACCCTTCTGACAACCTTTCTCTCTGAATCTAGTGTTTTGTTTTGATCATGACTTCCGGTCAAATGTGGAACCACATCCGAGGACCTCCATACGCTCACAAGAACCCAAACACAGGCCAAGTGGTGAGTAAGTGATGAGGGATGATACACACAGCAACCGTTTGAGTTTAAGCACTTTCCAACATCAACCAGAGGTGCTCAGAAACTTGTCAAGACCCCATGAAACAATGCCAGGTCTCCTCACTGTGACGATGACCACTTTGCTTTAGTTGTTCTAAAGAGCAATGGAGTCAGCAGTATTTTTGGTCCAGTTTCCTGGAAAAGATAGACTGTAAATCTGAAATGTTTGTTGTTTTGTGAGGGTTTATTTAGTAAATGCTCTATAATGTATCATCTGTAATCTCTCCAGTTTCTTGAGGTCTTTAAATTGGTTTTGCAGGCCACCTTGTAATGTGTTTTCCTGTCACATGCACATTTTCCACTCTCTGTCAGAAAAACTCTCAGGCTTGTCAATAAATAGCCACCGTTATGATTGAATATTGGCCTCACTGTACTGAACATGAGGTTTTACGTGTCTTGTCATTTATTCAGTCCACAGTGACGAGTGTTTCTCATTTCAGAGTTACATCCACGGCAGCAGCCAGGCTCAGTTTGTGGCAGAGACTCACATTGTTCTTCTCTTCAGTATCCTTCGCTGCTCTCAGATCAGTTACGCTGCTTAATGCAGTTACATGCTGAGTAAAAGTAAACAACACACAAGTATATAGATGAGCCCATGGATATGTTTTGATTGGCTGCGGTTTCATGTGAAGTCAGTCGCGATCGTGTTCGTCTTAACTCCGCTTCAGATGCTGCCGTGACCTTTGGCATGGTGCTGCTCCACGAGGCTGCGACCTCTGACCTGGACATCGGGAAGAGGAAAAGTATGCCGTGCTCTTTATGAACGCTTGATAGATGAGAACAGGTGTCTGATTGCTGTCCTGTTTCTCCGCAGTCATGTGCGTAGCAGGAATCGGGCTGGTGGTGCTGTTCTTCAGTTGGCTGCTCTCCATCTTTAGAGCCAAATATCATGGGTATCCTTACAGGTGAGATGTGTGCTTGCACATTTATAAATGTCAATTTAAAGATTTATTCTTACAAACGCCCCTTTTGTCCCGTTAATGTATCACCTTTTCTTTTTGTGCAGCTTCCTGTTTGGTTAAATGAAGACCCTCGGAGGAACTGTGGCAAATATTAATGTGCAAAGTGCCTTAATGTTTAAAATGAGAGATTGGTTTGGTAAAGTTCTGCTTGAGCCTGGATGTGCCTTTTTGCTTTTTTTCTTTTATATATTGCATTACATTTGAAAGGTTTTAATGAAAGTTTAAGCGAACTGGATTCTCTCCCTGAGTGGTGTAGTGTAAGGAAAGGCGTGGGTTTCATGTGAAGACGAAGCGGATACACTTGTTTTGTAGCGGATCAGATGTACAGTTTTGTATTGATTTCGGTTCGGTTCAAATGCATAGATTTGGAAGAGGCACAAAGGCAAGCAAGGTGTTTTCTATTCTACCTCATAAATGTGCATATCAAATGTTCAAAGTCCAATCAAAGTCAGCGTAGCTCCTGAGGTGTGTGTGTGAGGTTCAGGAAGAGAAAGCTCAGGGTGAATGGACATGTCCTACATGTGGGGTGTTTGCTGTTGTCCTGCCTCAGGTGATGATTTCCGCCATTAAAAGTGCCTTGATTGCTTGCTGCGTTGTATTTCTTTGGATTGCTCTTCTCATTCTGCTCTGAGTCAGTCAGCTGGAGCCTTTGAATTGATGCAGCACAATATTATTAGGTGCACAAAGGGATTATTGGTTCATGGCTTTGTTTGGAACATTGCAGAACGCTACATAATGACCACACTGATCTTAACCTGCTATAGGTTCGTCATTTAATGAGTCTGCTAAGGTTAAAGGTAAAAACTGTATAAATAAATAGAATGGGCTTGAGCTAATTCAACCAATCGTGTGAGTTTGGGGTGGTGTTTGACTGAGCAAAAGCAGATAAGAGGGGTGGGTGTTTAAAAAATAAAATACAGAATTAAATGTGTTTACCAAAAAAAAAAAAAAAAAACAATTCTGCCATCATTTCATGTAGTTCCAAACCTGTTTGAAATCCGTAGATCTGCTGAACACAAGGGAAGGTGTTTTGAAGAGAGTTTGTAACCAGGCTGTTTTGGGTCACCGTTGACTCGCGTAATATTTTTTTCCTTCTGTGGACGTCAGTGGTGACCAAAACAACCAGGGGCCTGCTCCATAAATCAAGATTAAATAAGCCAGGCTTATTTCAGTTAGTCTGACTTATTGCCAGTTAATTTGTATTAAAATAAGTCAGACTATCTGCCA